>JASEVX010000002.1:20986972-21151972 GCA_031761405.1 Serripes groenlandicus
TGAAATAAGTATGATCAAACATCTGTGTATTTATTCCTTGTAAATTATAGCAGAAATAAACAGATTGTTACATTTCCGATATTTTTATTACAAAACGGGTTCTTCATATTCATGTATGTATTATACATTGTTTCTTTAAATTAAGAATATTTAACATTTGTACATATATTTCTTGTAATTTTAAGCGAAAATGGCAAGTTAAACCCGAAACTGTCAAATTTACAGCTTGCAATTGCAGACACTAAAGAAACATTTTAACTATTTTAAATCATTGTTGATTTATATCATGGTGAGGAGGAAGTTTTTGTTAAACATCTTATGTAGTTTTGTTTCTCTTATTTTTCCTTCTATAGAGACACGATTGCATTACCATCCTTCAGAAATAAGTATTCTTACATATGTGTATTGATTCCTTGTAAATTATAGCTGAAAAAACATATTTTTACATAACGATATTTTTATTACTAAACTGGTTGAGTCCCGAAACATGATATTACAAAACGGGTTTTTGATATTCATGTATATTTCACACGCGATTTCATCAACACCCTACTGAAATAAGTATCATTTAACATAAGTGTTTTGATAATTTTTAAATATAGCTGAAATACACAGATTTTCACTTGTCCCATATGTTTGTTACAAAACGGGTTATTTCCGAAAAAGTGGTATTACAAAACGAGTTCTTGATATTTATATATGTTTCACGCGCGATTTCATTACCATCTACCTAAAATAAGTATTGTTAACATTTGTGTATTGATTCCTTGTCAAGTGTAGCTGAAATGAACATATTTTTCATAATGATATTTTTATTACTAAATGAGTCCCGAAAATTGGTATTACAAAACGGGTTCTTAAAATTCATGTTTCACAGGCGATTTCATCAACACCCTACTGAAATAAGTAACATTTAACATGTGTGTATTTATTCCTGGTAAATTATAGCTGAAATACCCAAATATTGGTATTACAAAACGGGTTCTTGATATTCATGTATGTATTATGCAATTTTTCTATACTTACGTTCTAACATAAGATTTTTCTATCAATTGTACATAGGTTTCTTGTAATTTTAAGTTGAACAATTTAGTTAAATTGACATTAGATACAGTCATCTCCTTTATTACAGAGTACAAATGCAGTTAATTAAAATAAGAATCATATTTATTTGATGCAAAGTTACATAACAAAGGCAACACAATATATTTCTTGTTGTTGGCGTAATCTGGCCACAGCTTCTCAACATAAAAAGTCTATTTGTAATCAACAGATGACGAGCCCTGGTGACAGAGACTCGCACTGTTAGTTTAAACACATAGAAACACGGTTAACCCTGGTGGAGGTAATTTCCCGCATTCCAGTCATTATCGAAGCTTTGACTTGTAGAACGTTACTGTCCTGTAGTGGAACTATAGCAGAAAAGGAGTGCGCTGAAACGAGACTAAAACTTGGATTGAATGACAAATACAATAATAAAAGCGGTGGGAAGGGTGGGTTTTTATTTTTTTTAAATGATGACAAGTGATGTAAAGGATATATGCAGAAATCAAATGCAATATTTTCGGATGCAAGGTCACCGCTTGCGTTTACCAGGAAAAGGAAGTTTAAACAATGAACCTAACGGATAAAAATTGCATCATTTGAGGTCAATTAGCAAAAAGGATTATCATGCATTACAAGAAAATATTCTACATTGTCCCTGTAAACGGTTTCAAACTTTAATGTCCGAAACTTATTACAGAGTACAAATGCAGTTAATTAAAATAAGAATCATATTTATTTGATGCAAAGTTACATAACAAAGGCAACACAATATATTTCTTGTTGTTGGCGTAATCTGGCCACAGCTTCTCAACATAAAAAGTCTATTTGTAATCAACAGATGACGAGCCCTGGTGACAGAGACTCGCACTGTTAGTTTAAACACATAGAAACACGGTTAACCCTGGTGGAGGTAATTTCCCGCCACATGGCAAAGCCATACCGCCACCAGTAAAACTATGAAGTGTGGCCATATCTTTAACAATTAGGATAAACATTAACATCAGTATAAAGGAACTGATGTATACCTTCAGTTAAAGCTCTAAGAAAAATATCATTGCTCTTGTTAGCTAGATGAACCCCATCGCAATAAAGGCTCGGAACGGACTCGTTTATATCTGTGTAGCGTAAATACTTCCCTCCTCGACTTAATATGAATGAGGCAATGCCATTGTTGACCCTTTTCCTGGCTTTTTCAAGAGCTTTGTGACAATTTTCATTTCTCCAATGAAGTCTTGGAAGTATCTGGGACCACACAATAATGGAACGGGGAAACAGTTTGGTAATTTTAGATAAAGTCTGCTTAATTGCTAGCATTATTGAAATAGTTGTCTGCTGACCAATATTATTGCCACCACAATGAATTACTAACAGGTCTGGTGGATCTTGTATAGTGACAAGATGTCTGAGCAAAGAAAAAAGTTGTCGCCATACCAGACCACTCCTGCCCTGCCAAAAAATCTCTACTTTGTAGCTCATGTCAAGTTGAGATCCGTTTGGTCTGCAGTTTCTGGCATAACAAAAAGCCCTTTTAATGATGGAAGATCCCACAATCCAGACTAGCTTATGTTGATCTGCAATATACTTAGGAAAATGGTCAGCTATGCTGAAACTCATAAATTTGCAAAAGTGGGATAATACTCAACACAGTAATTACTTCAAAGCAAGGGCATCAGTAGGTATTCTAATATATGATTTAAAGGCATCTGATTTCCACCTACCAAAAGACTTAATTTTGTCATCTGCCATACCATTTTGAGATGCTGTGGTTGCTGCCCCAATGCGGAAAGAGTGACTCCTGTAATGTGACTTTTGCAAACCTAATGCACCAAGAGATTTCTTCAAAACAGTAGAAAACTGATACCTAGTCAAAGGTAAGCTATTAAAATGGCAAAATAGATGCTTACAAAGCTGTGTTTTTCTAACATTTACATATTGTGACATGCACTTTACTGGACATGTTTCTGTCCCTGTTTTAGGAATAAGTAGAACAACACCCTTACCCAATTGGTCAGTTTTAGAAGACCTTAATAAAACCTTTAGAGCTGAATTGTCTTTTTCAAAACAGACATCATCAAATTTGAGAGCATGCCCTTCATTATCTAGATTGGAGACTACCAATTCCCCAACTCTAAAGAAGCCAAAAAATGCCATACAAAAAACAGCTTTAAAAAGAGCAGTTTCATATGCAGTGTAACAAATTGTGGGTAGGGTTGAAATTATCTGTCTAAGAAGGCCATGTGTTATAGGTAACCTACTGTCCACCCTTCTATTTAACTTAAGGAAACCCTTTAGCATTTTCGAAACTACAAAGTTGTTAGTAGTGTCTGACATGCCTTTTATTTTACAGCAAAATGAAATACCTGATATGTAAGACCTAGCAGTACTGTGTGATAAACCTCTTAAAGATATAAATGCTATGAATTCCATAATAACTCCAACAGGTGGAGGCCAAATATTTGGATGGGAGTAAGCCAATCTAAATTCTTCAAACAGTTTAATTGCAGATTGATATGAAGCCTTAGTGCTCGATGTGATACCATTACTAACTAATGTATTGACTTGAGACTGCAAATCAATGGATGAAACATAACTGGTATTGCCTCCCCAGCTGTGTTGGCTTCTGGTGCTACTTGTCTGAACCGCTGCCACTGACAACGAGAGAGAGAATCAGCTTTAACATTAGAGACACCCTCTACATGTATAGCTTTGTACTGAATATTAAGATGCATGCATTTAAGTATCAAGGGTCGCAATAAATGCATAATACGTTTAGACTTTGAGGACTTTTTGTTAATAATAGCTACCAATGCCTGATTAATATGTAATATTATTTTCCTGTTTCTTAATTGGCATGACCAAATACACAAGGCCAGAACAATGGGGACCAATTCCAACACAGTTATGTCATCAAATAAAGTGGTATCTACCCATTCTACAGGCCAAGGGTAAAACACCCATTTGCTGCCAAAAACAGCTGCACAACCCAGGCTAGGGGAACCTGCACTGTCTGTAAAGAGATTAAGTGTTTCACTGTCTTCCCAGTGCAACTCTGGGAAGCTGCAAAAACCATTAAAATGCTGAAGAAACGAGAGCCACAAAAAACCATCAGCTTTCATTGATAATGATACTCTCACATAATGAAAGGGTTTAGTTAAACCAGACATTGCATCATAAAAACGTCTATTAAATGCTCGAGCCAGTGGTATAGCCCGAGAACAAAAGTTTAGTAGCCCAACAATTGATTGTAATTCTTTAAGTGTAACCTTTTTCTTATTCAGCAAGGATGTTAAAGCAGACCTCATTTTTTTTTAATTTATCAATAGGTATTTTGATTTGAGACATAACTGAATCCAGTTCCAGGCCTAGGAAAACCAGTATAACAGTAGGACCAACAGTTTTTCCTTCAGCCAAAGGGACCCCTAATAATGAACACAACCTTTCAAAGTCAGACATAGTCTGTGCACACATAACAGACTGTTTCTCTCCAAGAAAAATAAAATCATCCAGATAATGATGTAAACAATAACTTGGATTTAAGCGTTTGAAAAACCATTCAATGAATGAAGCAAACTTTTCCCATAAGGCACAAGACAGTGCACAACCCATTGGCACCATTTTGTCTACAAAGTAATGTCCCTTGAGATGAAAGCCTAGTAAGCAAAAATCTTTTCGACAAACTGGCAACAGTCGAAAAGCATTTTTTACATCCATTTTACCCATAAGGCACCCATTACCAAAATGTTGAATTGACTGTATGACTTCATCCATAGATGTATAATGGACTGAACATAAATCAGGATCAATATAGTCATTAATGCTAGAACCTGAGGGATAGGATAAATGCTGAATCAATCTCAAGGTTCCATCCTTCTTGGGAACCAAACCTATGGGAGATAGAACAAGATTGTCTAAAGGGCATGACTTGAATGGGCCTGCAATTCTGCCTAAAGCTACCTCCTTCATTACCTTCTCAAGGGCAGCTTCTGGATTCTGCCTAACTGATAACAGATTATCACATTCCCTAAATTGTCTTGGACCATCATATTGCAAGCTAAAACCATTGGAGAATCCTTCAGCCAAAATGTGTGCATCATAAAAAAGAGGGTAATCAGCTAGATATTTCAATAAAAAATCAACATTAATTGGAGATGGACCAAGTGATACCAAATCAGTATTGCTGCAGCAAAGGTCTTGTGGAGGATCTTGATTGTGTTGCTGAACTGCCACTGCTGTTTGCAGGTCTGAAAGTAGAACTTTGATTGCCACTGCTACCTGACTTATTACACAATTTCATAGCATGTCTTCCTCCACATCGAATGCATTTGTGTGCAAAATTACAGGCTGGTTTAGAACAACTTCCTTTGAAGTTAAAATCAAAACATTTGCCTACATCATTATTTGGTCATTGTGGTTTAGGCCTACACATAAACAAAAGCCAAAGCTCTTGATCAACAACAGCCCATGACATATTTGAGCACATAGATTTTTTTAACCTAAACTGTTCATCGTAAGACAACCAGCCATTAATATAATACTGTTTTGCGCCTAGTCTCATAGTATGCAAGTATTTTAGCATATCTGGATATTGTTCCTTGTGAACTTGACAATAAACATCCATGAACACAATGAATGCATCTGTCCAGGTATCAATATTAACAATGCGTTTGGTAGGTTTAGGAGTTATATTTATCTGTCCACTACCATCAACACTGAGAATTTGCCCAGAGTTAGACTCGGGCAAAATTAAATGTGCTAAATTCACATATTCACCGTTACAAATTTTTTGCTTTTGGGCAGATGATACCTGACTAGAAATACCCCTACTTGCAAGCTGAACCTCACCTATCTCAGAGCTGCATGATGCAACTGGTTCGGTGTCCTCAAAGCTAGTAGTTGGTAGTTGGATAAGGGGCATTATCTTGGCCGCAACTTTCTCCACCACTTCCTGAAGTTGATCTTCACTGAGTTTGACCTCCGTCTTTTCCAACCCCTCAGCCTGCAAACTTGGCATATTATGATTTCTCACTAATTTTTTCTTTGCCTTAGGCATTTTTGTTACTCGGTTAAGGTCAAAATAAACATACAAGATTGAAAGTGCTGAGTATCTAACATTATGTATTTCCATAATTGTTATATTTTAGCTCATTATACAACAGAGCTTACATTACAAAATGTTAAAAATGTTCCAATACCAACGTGTGATTACCAGCAAGGTATAAAGAATACAATAATGGTGTTCTGTACACTCATTTTCAATAAAACACTGAGGTAAAGGTGATGAAATTATAAACAAATACAAAAACATGAAGCAATGTGTAAAAGAGAGACAACACAAACAACATTCAGTTGGCGCCGAGACAATTTCTCTTGGGCAGCCAAACAAACAACAATATTCAACACAAAATGGGCCAATATCCCATCAGGTACATTCAGCTGGCGCCTAGACAATTACTAGTGGGCAGCCAGACAAGCAACACAATGCAAATCACACGTATTAAGGCGCCGAGACACTGTTCCTTGGGCAGCCAAACATACACAATATTCCACACAAACGGTTTAATTTACCATCAGGTACAAAATTCAGTGCAAAACAAACAAGAAACCAGCACCGAGACAATTTCTCTTTGGCAGTCAAGCAGTCTTCAAAAATTAATCCAACATCAAAAGGGCCAACCGCCCATCAAATTCAAAATTAACACACGGGGCAGGTTGGGTGTTTAAAAAACACCAAACAGTACTGTACATTCGTTTCTAGAAATAAAACAAACCAGGACAAAAAACATTTCGATGCAACAATTGTTGGCCGGGCAGCTCGCCAATTGACGAATATGAAAACATCGATGTGTGTCACAAAACGAACGTTTAACCAAAAAATTAGCAATGTACTAATACAACAATACTGTAAGGTTATACCAGACCTTATTTTTTTTTAAATGATGACAAGTGATGTAAAGGATATATGCAGAAATCGAATGCAATATTTTCGGATGCAAGGTCACCGCTTGCGTTTACCAGGAAAAGGAAGTTTAAACAATGAACCTAACGGATAAAAATTGCATCATTTGAGGTCAATTAGCAAAAAGGATTATCATGCATTACAAGAAAATATTCTACATTGTCCCTGTAAACGGTTTCAAACTTTAATGTCCGAAACTTAATAATTACAAACAATTTTTCATATAAACAACGATTTAATTTGGAAAAAAGAAAAAAGAAAAACATTTTAAGTTTTAAGTTTTTCTTTGATGCTTATTTTAAATTATAGAAATTTCCCTGTTAATAATAACCCTATAATCTCACCGGTGAGATTTTGACTTTTGCAGTAAGATTATTACTTTTAATTTACGGAACCATTTTTTTCCCCATTGGAAATATTTTTTTTATCAAATATTATGGTTCAATATTAAACCAAAGTGTCTACTTTAAAAAAAATCACCAAATGTGTCGATCGCATTACGCCAACTTTCGTGTAATTCGACTGGGGCTACATACGGGGAATGAATTACGACTTGGACTCCATAAGGGGAATTAATTACTACGTCAGCATAAGTTATTTGACATTTTACACATTAGGACTTTCAGAAAACTCATATAAAGCTTTAAAGAAATAGAACAATTGTTTCTTTCAGTGTATTATCAAAATTGCTTTCATCTCTTGAAAAGCAAAGGGTTTTAGTTTTAAGAGTGGCAAAGAAAGATATCATTTATTACTTTTTGAAATAATACAGACAATGAAAGATTTCTAATTAACTAAGAAAAAGAGTACGCAAGAAACATATCATATTAAAAAGAGATGAAAAGCAAAGGTGACAGCTGAAAAATTAATCTTGGTAGAAAAGTGGTCGTAATGGGATATCCCTTTTAATTATTTGGTAAATGTTTGCACAATAATACTAATAAACGGTATTTTCTCATCGGGATAAGCTTGGGGTAATCGAATAGCAGTAGTTCGCGTCTAGAGGCTGATAATTCATGATACGTGTTTGTATACATTTGAAAGATAGTGTTCGGCATTCCAAATGTAATTGCCAAAAATAGATGAACTGCTTTTGTTACATCGTTAAAGTGAAGATTAATTTTCAAATCACTGCACTAATTAAGCAGCCCAGCATAGATAACCGAGTTTCCGTTCGCCGACGATAAAATGTTTGGGTACAAGCGAAACTTGAAATTGTTGATAAAATGTTTGATTTGAACAAAGAGAGAGACTAAAACAACTACATGTGGGTCACTTGGGAGGCATTGGTTTACAGCGGACCTCAAGGTGACCTCATTGATTGACATTTGACCTCAAGCTGACCTCATTAATTGACAGCTGACCCTAAGCTGACCTAATAGTAGGCCCCACTTCCTCTTCGAAGGATAGGTCTTGACTCATCCTTATGTAAAGTAGGTCGCTCCATGGCCTTGGCCATCTTCAAAGGTGAACACGAGGTCAATAATGTCACGCGGAAATGTACTGAGCCAACGTCAGCATTTTTGCGTGACGGAAATTCACGAGACATGTTATAATGATTGTTTTTTTAAAATCACGGTAAAAACCTATTAAACTACAGAAAATACAGTGATGCATAGAGCGTTAATACAATTGTTTTTTTAAAAAGGTGAAACCACGTAACACACTACAAATCACGATATAACTTTACAAAGTACAATCAATTTAATGAAGAGACCTAATTGTTGATTAAATTACACCGTTTGTTTACATCTCCCTTTTTTCCCACTTACGCACTGGCCTTGTTCAAATAATATACAGATAGGCGTAAATAAACCACGTTCGTCCGAGTTTTGCCGCTGTTAAAACAGCTTAAAATCGCTTACAGAAAAGCTGCATCCTATGCATTTGTTATGGCAATACAATTGCCGGAGGACACATCAACAAAGTACAAGACGTCACCGGACAAATCATACCTTATATGGAAACGATGTTATGGAAAATTACAATTTACAAGACGTTACCGGAAAATCATTCTTACCATATATGGAAACGACGCTACGGAAAAAAACGATAATCACGAATTGACGCCGTGACATTCGTATGACTGTATAAAAGACCGTTTAAACGGCATCGTCTCATATTGCAAAATATTATTATTGTGAAAAGGAATTATTTCGTAAAAGAGGTAAGTGTTTTTCACATTTAAACTCATTTCAATTTCCAACATCAGTTGTATATGCACAAATGGGGGAAAGAAAAAGAGTAAATTAAAAATCGTGAACTAGACGTACAACAATGACACCGTGCAAATTTACACCTCATTCAGAAATGTTATACATAATGTTTTAATGTCTGAGATTGTTTTTTCCACACGTCAAACATTTTGGAACAAGTTTATACGATTGGTTTTAATGCAATTAAAAATTGTGTGAGCAGTTCCTTTCTCACGATATATCGCCACAGTTATACTGTTCATACCGTACAGAATTTTTACTTTAATGTCAATACTGTATAAATAATATCGTACCACGGTTGGTTACGTTTGACTCTTACCTAAACGTTCAACGCGTTATATATATATACATTCATCTCTAAAGTGAGTTAATGTTAGCTCTTTCTAGAAAGAAAACTATATATTAACATTATCAACCTCGTTAAACGAGTTCAATAAAACTGTTGTAGAGATACTAGAATTCCAGTGTTAACGCAGTCCGAACGGTGAGTGAAGGCAAAGAGAAAAAAACGCACTTGACCACAAAAGCACCTGGGCATTTACGCGTTTCAAACAAAAAACTCTTTTCACGTTTTATTTTTTGAACAACTGATTGGTAATACATTTGCTATGATACTATCAAAATGTTTATTTTAATCAGATTTAATCTAATCTAGAAGAGTCTTGTATATTACGGAGTGGCCGATAATGATGTTTAAACATTGTGGTAAAAACAGCCCAAACATTTGATGTAACCTTTACCTCCTCATGTCAGAACAAAATAACAACATGAGTTAAGCATTAACATAAAAGTTAGACAATGATTTGATTGTAATGTTTATCCGTTACTTATGCTATTTTAAGCTACGACCTTGTTTTTGTCATTTCGCTCAAAATTGAGATATTGAGAAACATTATCAAAGATCTGTTTGAATATAATCATTCAACAGGTTTTTTTTATCGCGTACAATGATATTAAACTAACTGTAATGACTTAAGTTAAGAGCAATTTCCAGATAATCTTTATAGCGTTTGAAGGTAAATCAAAACGCTGTAAGCGATGAAGCATCAGTTGTATTTGTTTGTTCGTTTAGTGTTTTAAGCAGCATTCAACATTTCTGCAGTTACATCACGGTGTTTCCTGGGTAAGTCTACTTTTCCTAACACCAGCAGAAATAAAGCACCGTAAAAGATGGACCATCAGTTGTTTTTGTTTGTTCGTTTATTATTTTAAGCCGCTTTCAACATTTCTTCAGTGATATCACGGCGTTTCCTGGGTTTCGGGGAACTTCGCAAGGATACATACCAACTTACCGGGCACAACCGGAAAACGGGGAATTCCTCATTTCGCGATGTTTTGTAATATCATTATGAGTTAATTCCTGGCTATATATTTATCCTACTTTTCTTATTCCCGTTCAAATCTGAGCAATTCCCCATTTCGTTGGAAAATATCCTGCACAAATACGCACATCGTTTTAAGACAGATTAGATTAAAAAACATCGAAATGTTCCCCGATTTGTAGGTTCTTTACACAGTTCCTCAATTAGTCGGTTCTACAAGAATGTGTGAGTGTGTGTGAGTGTGTTTTATCCTGAATTTAGGTACTGCTTCAAGTTATTTGTTACAAGTCATCGTTGGAATGTTTTCTGAACAATAACGATCCATAGAGACTACTGCCTTTGAGGATAATGAACATCCAGGCACACTCAACAACAAGGTCTGGTTAGCACAGACCATCGCCTTACATGTGAACATCCCAGGAACACTCAACAACGGCGCGGTTCGAAAGTGGAAAGCTATAAGAACATTAAGGAATGACTGTCATTATATTGTAGCATAAGTTCATAGTGGCAAGTGTAAGTGTATGTGTATAGCGTGCAGCAAAAGCTTCATCTATGACAAGTTTGTAGATATATGTATTGATATTGACTGTTGTTATAGACATGCCACCGTAGCTAAGGGAGGTCTGACAACTTATGTTGATCTTTAAATTGCTATATTGATATAGACTTGCCACTGTAACCAGGGAGGTCTGATAACTTGTATACATATATAGACTTGCCACTGTATACCAGGACTGTATTAAAAAGTAGTCTGTTCAGGGGCTTGTCACTGTATCCCAGGGTGAGTCTTTGATAACACATGTTTGATTGTTTCATTTTACATCTGGGGCTTGCTATGATATATTTACGCAGCCTAATTGTTATGCTCTAATTTCAAGCCGCAGCCAATTTTTGGGCTAACACAAAAATTATTAAATTAATATGTATTCATCTATAATTTCTTTGTTTGTACTAAATGCATCATCAATAATAGAAAAATAATAGCGGAACCTGTCAACTCTAGTAAAGATCCCAAAACTGATTTGGGAAGACTTTATTCAACTAAATATAAGACATTTCAATCGAGACGAACTTCTCTCACTGACATGTTCAATCGTGTTAAGAATGTACTTTCCCATACGTTGATTATTTGAAACGATAGTTCTGATTCATGTTAACATATGTTACAAGGTATTACTCTTGATAATGATTGTGAAAAGCTAGATTTTTCAATACTCGACGATGAGGTGATTTCCAGTATAAACTTAGTGAACAATAACAAATTACCAGGTCCGGATGGACTGTCTGCAGAAATATATAAACACTCTATCAATGATATACTTCCCTATCTTCCCAAAGTGTTTAAGGAAATATTTGATTTATCAAATGTTCCGAAAGAATGGTGCTTTATTATAATATCCGCTATACAAACAAATAGCAGTTTAACCGATGCAAATAATTACAGCGGTATTTCTTTAATTGATTCCATCTGTAAAATCTGTGTAAATATTCTAAAAACAAGGTTGTCAAACTGGTGCGACATATACAATATATTGAATATTCTATTATATTGATGACATTGACACACAAGTACTCATCTAAAAGGAAGGGACTATTTTATTGCATTTTCATTGTTTTCGAGAAAGCTTTTGATAACATAAAGCACAAATAAGTTCGGGACGCATTGAAACGAAAAGGTGTCTGTAGAAAATTTCAGCATACACTTCAGTCAATCTACGGACAATTGAAACATTGTGTTAAGGTAGACGACACCTTAATAGAATATTTAGATTATACAGAGGGTACACGACAGACAAGGATGAACTGGGGGTCGCAAACTATTTTCTCTTTTTATTAATGATCTTGCAAATTATCTTAACTTTAAATGTAATAAGAGTATACTTATATCTTATGATTCAAATTAATTGAATCTTCTTATGTTTGCTTGTCCATTTTTTTCTGATACGATCGTTCAGCTTCAGAGACAGATCGACTGTATATCAGAAATTTCCTCATTAGTCGGAATAAAATAAACATCGATACAACTAAGATCTTGGTCTTCAGAAATGGAGGATTAAAAGCGGTTTCTTTAACATAACAACAAAACTGATGTCGTTACATTTTGTAAATTTCTAGGATTATTCTTTTCTCCTAAATTATATTTGGACAAATCGAATGATATGCCGTCCCTTCAATCAACTAAAGCGGTTAATTATATGCTTTGGATTCGTAGACAGTTTTGATATTTAAAACTTAAAGATTTGTTTAATTTGTTTTATTCAATTGTATAAAAGTATGTAATTTGTCCGAGAATACTTGTGATGCCATGGCACTCGGAGTATATGGTATATTACTATTATTTATAACTAATATGACATTTTGCATTAATTATTGGCTTAAGTTAATACACAAAGACATCTCAAGATATCTCAAACATTGTTATCAAATGCTTACACAATTACATAATATAGGTAGAAAAACATGTGCAACCTGTATAAGGAACATGCTTTTTTATTATGGATTTGGCAATGTAAATATGTTTCAAAACGTATTTACAAAGAGACTTGTAGATTGCTTTACGCACAAATGGCATTAAGTTAATGATAACACACTCAAATCGATTTCACATAAATATTTCAAATCTGCCTTTAGTTCGAAATTGTATTTGAGTATTGGCATACCTTACATATATAGTACATGTATGCAAATTCAGGTGCTCAAACCACGATCTTATCGTAGACCGCGGTAGTCATATTGGGGTTTAAAAGCACTTAAGATATTGTCCTTTGTGCAACAAATCAAATGTATATGTTGTTCAACATTAATTTCATCTATTTTTCGAATGTCCTTTATATAAAAATCTGAGATTGTTCTATTGCAAACAATATTGGCTACGCACGAAACACATAGAAATGTCAATGTAATAATATCTTTAAATGATATACGAGCATTATTATAATCTTTAAATGAAATACGAACAGTGCGACAACGTTCTTATTTGAAGCGCTTAAACTAAGAAAACACATTTTTGAAAAGTCATAAAAAAAGCCTTTAAAACGATACATATTTATGTAAAACATTACAATGTTATCCAAATGTATTCATTTTTCATGTTATTTCATGTATATAAGTATGGATTTATGCTTGTATATGTATATACCGCCTGTATATGGGCCGGAAGCCGAAAAACATGTATTGAATTGAATTAAACTTAAAGTTTAATTTGATGATTTTGTATTGAAAGTTTAACTTGTATGTACACAACTAGATTTCTTGCAAATGGACAAATTATGTTCGTCAATTTAAATGTCTTCTTAGTTTTATATTGTATCCATTTAATAATAACATTTTGTTTTTCCCATTTTTTTAATTACACATATTCAAAGTACTGCACATGTGTTGTTAGTAGAAAAGGGATATATTTAATGGAAAGGACCAAGGTTTAATGGCGAAGTCAAGCAGGACTATTTGCATTCTATATACATTCTTTGTATGCATCAAACTATAACTTTGACAGAAAACCTTTGTTTTACTTGTCTACTAAATAATAAAAAACTTAATATCTCTGGTTTTCTGGAAAAAAGAAATGTCAAAATGTTTTTCAATTCTTCAATCATGTAACATGAGTTTATGTGAGGGAACTACATTAACACATACTCTTATGAAATGGTTACTATCAGGATTAGATGTTAATCTAAAATAAAATTACAATTGAATTCCATGAATACCCAAACGTTTCAGGCCTGTTTCTGATAATGACGACTTTGGACACCATTGCCAAATTATTTTTTGCAGTTTTCTCGATATTACATATTTTTCGGAAAATATTCTCAAGCAGACAGCTTTTAAATATGCTTTCAGATACATAATTATCAACAGTCATTACTTCATAAGCTTACCAAGTACTACTAAATAAGCCTTTCCCACATACAATAATTAAGCAGCGGACAATCTTGAAAATGTCTAGGCAAAATTATGTTTTGTAGCACTGCGGTGGTTTGAAATGCACTCGCCACAGAAAGTACTGCAACACCTTTCGGATTTGATTGTCCTTGATTAAAATATCTTTGTTGCCACATTCTGAATTTGTTTATGTCCTCAACACAATCGGTTTCCTGCAAACATAATATACATGTATAAGCATGTTTTTCTTTAAACATTGAATAAATCAAAACGTTTTAGTTGTAACTGTTAATGCCCCGGCAATAATCAAAGCACTGAAGTGCTGACGGCTTGTGGGCTGCAAGAAGTTTGGAGAAGTAGGGAAATTGTGAAATGAAATAACAATTGAAGCTTATGTTTTTGTATTTGTTGTTAAGAAATTTAAAGATCATATCAAAAATAGTAAATATTATGAAACTGCCAATTTTAAAACAGGTGGACCTTGTTGGCACTATATCGATCACCTGAGAAAAAGAGCTCAAAAGTATACACTTTAAAGAAATGAAGAATCAAAAGGAAATTTGACAGCAGGTTTAGGAAGAATATTTTGAAGTTTCTGCCTTATTATATTGCGAAATATGTCAATGTTAAATCAACTTCCACACAGTAGAAAAAATTATGTAAACCATGTACTAGACTGGGAGAAATCGTTTGAAGAATGCAGAACTCATGGAGACAATTATTCTGACTAACACTCAAAATGCAACCTCCAGAGTTTCATCAAGATTTTCCTTTATTTGGCCTAGTGACCCTGTTTTTGTTTTTTCCAAAATGACCAATATTCGAACATGGACTAGATATCATCAATACAAACATTCTGACAAAGTTTCATACTGCTGAAGCAAAAATGTGGCCTCCAGAGTATTAAACCGATTAATTTGTGATCAGTTTAAGATGAGGTTTTAAGTCCGAGTTTAATAACTCGATGCCCGCAACGTGTCCCGAAGGGTTTTGGCCGAAAATGCCTAGAAATACGACGCAAACTACTCGCAAACCTATCGCAAGGTAATTGTGACTGGAGTATAAGTTGTTCTAGTTAGGCTACATTTTTAATTCATAAATATGCTTTTGAAAACAATTTAAATCTGCAGCAAAGGACTTTTGAAAACATAAATGTTGATATCCATATGTTGCAGACATATGGCACCTGTAAGTATTTTCTTCGCCATTGATGATTTTCAGTTGGACTTCACGAGGCCAATAGTTGAAATTCTTTCTTCGAACTCGCAACTTGTCACCAAACATTTCATCGCTATCCAAATAATCGTGTAGACATTCGTATCGCTTGACTTTCCTTATAAAGTCGTCAATAGTTGACTGGAGATAAGAGTGATACACCACCCCATTTATTCCTCCAGCACTCTTTTTACAATTGGAGTGTATCGTCCGATTGCAGGTATTCCCTTATAGCGTTTACCAACACGTCGTTAAGTGATATATCTATCAATTGGCGGAAGCAGTACGAATTTCGAAGTGGCCCGCTGCTGAAGTGATGTAAATCGTTTGAGAAATTCTTGGAACAGATGATCAAAGAATGGGATAGTTATAAAACGCTTATAACATTCCTCCGGCACGGATTCACCAATAGCCGCAGCTTCCTGAAACGCCTTCTTTTTAAGTACTGGTGACATGATCAGGACTGGAAACGGACTAGGGATTAATCAGCGGATTAAGTTTATATATTATTAAAACAAATACAAATATCGCATCGACATTAATATAAAAAAAGAAAAAGAACCTAGAGATTGCTTTTTTTAAAAAGCGTTTGTCTCCCCATTTGTGTGGTCGTAGGGGAGGAAAAGAAATGATGAAGATGAATTTTGTAGTTTTGGACTGGAGATGAAGCAACAGTGACAATCTTCAGTTATTGAGCGGAAACCATTTTTCAGCTGAAGGTTACCATGACCTTGGCCTTTGACCTAGTGACTTCGAAATCCATAGGGATCATTTGCTAATAGTGACCAACCTGCACATTAAGTATGAAGTTCCTGGGCTTAAGCAATCCTAAGTTATTGAGCGGAAACCATTGTTCAGCCCAAGGTCACCGTGACCGTAACCTGTGACCTACTGACATCAAAATCAATAGGGGTCATTTAAAGGTAAGGACCAACCTGCACTCCAAGTATTAGGTTCCTGGGCATAAGCGTTCTTGAGTTATTGAGAAAGAAATCTACTGGTTAGGACCAACCTGCACACCTAACCAGGTATGAAGTTCCTCGACATAAGCATTCTTTAGTTATTGAGCGGAAACCATTTTTTAGCTGAAGGTTACCATGACCTTGACCTTTGAGCTAGTGACCTCAAAATCAATAGAGGTCATCTGCTGGTGGTGACCAACCTTCACACCAAGTATTAACTTCCATGGCCGAAGCATTCTACAGTTATTAAGCAAAAACAAATTGTCAGTTCATTGTTACTGTGACCTTGCCTTTGACCTTGTGACCTTAAAATCAAACAATCAATAAAGGCATTGCCAACCTGCATACCAAGTATTAGGTTCCTGAGCATAAGCGTTCTTGAGTTATTGAGAAAAAAATCTACTGGTTAGGACCAACCTGCACACCAGGTATGAAGTTCCTCGACATAAGCATTCTTTAGTTATTGAGCGGAAACCATTTTTTAGCTGAAGGTTACCATGACCTTGACCTTTGAGCTAGTGACCTCAAAATCAATAGAGGTCATCTGCTGGTGGTGACCAACCTTCACACCAAGTATTAACTTCCATGGCCGAAGCATTCTACAGTTATTAAGCAAAAACAATTTGTCAGTTCATTGTTACTGTGACCTTGACCCTTGACCTTGTGACCTTAAAATCAAACAATCAATAAAGGCATTGCCAACCTGCATACCAAGTATGGAGTTCCTCGGCGTACTCGTTCTTCAGTTATTGAGCGGAAACCATTTTTTACCTCACAAGGTAACCATAACCATGACCTTTGACATTCTGACATCAAAATCAATAGGGGTCATTTACTGGTCATGACCAATCTGCATACCAAGTATGAAGTTCCTACGTCCAAGCGTTCTTCTGTTATTGGGCGGAAACAAGTGTGACAGACGTTACCTTGACCACTGTGACCTTGACCTTTGACTTAGTGACCTCACAATTAATTGGGGTATTTGCTGGCGATGACCAACCTGCACACCAAGTATGAAGCTAGTGGGGCCAAGCAAAAACAATTTTCAGCTCATTGTCACTGTGACCTTTCAGCTCAAGGTCAATGTGACCTTGACTTTAAATGTACTGACCTCAAAATCAATAGGACTCAGCTACTGGTCATGACCAATATGCATATCAAGTATAAAGTTCCTACGCCCAAGCGTTCTTTTGTTATTGAGTGCAAACAAGTGTGACAGACTGAATGACGGAATGACGGCCGGAACGGGCAAAAACAATATGTCACCCCCATGTATGGGGGAAACATAATAAATAATGGAGCTAGGAGCGTTTGGGGGAGGGTTGGGCACAGCCCTAAGGGCCCCAGTCTTTGTACATTTCCGTTCCACTTCGCGAATGGTAATAAGCTTCCATATTTGACATCTCGGAGCATTCATTTCTAAAACATTTGTTAAACTTATATTGGAGAACTCAGGCTTTAAGTTTTTCACTGATGTTCTAACAGCAGTAAAATGATCTTTTTTGGGAAGATCTTAACCTTTTGGATACAGTTTTGTTGAATCAATTATGAACTATTTTTCTCGCGCAGTTTCACCCTAAAATGCGTTGTTGGGTGTTAACAGCAATTCGCAGGCTGACAACTCCGAAAAAAAAGGTTTTAAAACTTTAACCAGGGGCTAACGTTCCAGACCAAAAACCCAAACATGATCAAGTGTTTCATATAAAGTAAACACTGCCTGAAGTGATATCTCTGCCTGGTATTGAAAATAAGAGTATGCTTTACCCTGTTTCTGAAACCACACTACATTGACGCCTCCACGACAGTCGACCCTCGAAAAAAAGTGCGCTAATTATAAGGAGATGGTAAAAGGAATATCACAAAATGCTAAAAACTCTGTGGAAATGTTATAGTTTGATTCTTTTTTATTCAATCTCCAGTTAAATACTAATATCATAAAATCCATGTATTCATCAATTAACATTTTACACTTACAATGTAATGTGTTTGAATAAAAAAAGTAGAACAGTGGCAACAACTTTATTTTGAATCACCAATTAGGTCAGTTTGCAAATTAATACCTCTTACAAATTCTTTGATATTTAAATCACCGATTCCCTTAAATAACCGTCTCATATTTTTAAATTACACTGTCTATAAAAAATATATGTATCCTCCATTTATTATTAAGACCTCACTTATGCCAAATGAAACAAATACAAACAATCCAACTGAAAAGAATATCTCGATATATTGTTGGTTAAGCCTATCGCAATTGAATATAGGAGTTGTATTGTATACATGTTTGTAATTTCATCAGCTCACTATGAATCATTTATAGAGAAAAAACATTTTAAAAGTGACAAATTCACGATGTTATTAGTTGTATACTTAAAACATAAACATCCTTATCAACTTTATTAACTATACTGATCTATTTTCTCTATAAAATACTATCTGATTTCCTTTTTCATTCAACACACTTGTATCATTTTATCCTTTCCCACTTATAACTAATATGCAAAAGACGACTATAAAAGTATTTAAGCAAAATATGGAAACATTATTTAAATGAAAATGTAATTATTGAATGGCGTGTAATACATTGTTGCAAAAGTAGAATTTGATCATTGTCCTCTCCCACATAAAGTCGCTTCCCGACACATCGACATCAGACGACTGGATACGGGAAATTATAAGCTGAGATTTGGAAAACTAAATATGTGAGCTTATATTTTATCATCATTTTATATGTGATTGCCATCTTTACGTTATATAGGCGCCTTCACCATATTACTAGCTCCAATGTAATAAAGTAATGGGATAAAACAAATATTGATTGTTGTCAATAGATAAAATGAACAAACTGTGAATAGTTCTTTAACGGGAAAACCGTGAACGAGGGAAGCCATCTTATATATTTATTAAAAGCAGTCAAGAATATAACATCTGCGTTTTCCTTTTTTAAAACGATATCTATGAGTACTATGAATCAAGGCAACGCCTCTGAAAGTTTCGGGAAGTGCATTCAGTCTCAACAGATTTAATCACCTACTCAAAAGATTGATAAGCTATTGTGCACTAACGCATTTACTATTCGTTTATATTGATAATGGATAGAGTTGTCAATCCAGGGGTTCAAGTTCATACGGAGTCAACTTACTTCCCGAATGTCAAACTACCAGTGAATATTGAACATTTTCCTAGGAGCTTTAAAGAGTATAGATCGTATTATGACCATGAAGTTTGAGGGAATATCCCGATAGCCATAATAAATGCATTAAATAATATGTAATCTTTGGATAATTGCATCAACATTTTGAAGCAAAAACATACATTTCTGCCAACTGATCTTAAAATCAGAAAAGCAGTTGCAGAGGAAAAACGTTAGATTTGTCATTTTACAATTTTATTTCTGATGCCTCATTTCAGCATTGTTTTGAAATCAATATCCATAGAACAATTTATTTAGTGGGTTAATTAAATAATTTTTTTGCCAAACTATGTAGACATAAGACAAGCAGTTTCTGAGGAATTAGTTTATTGTACTCCCTGTCTGTTACCGCCAGGCAGCATTGATCTCAAACCACTCTGGGAAGGGCAACGTAATGTTTTTTTAAGCCAAATTATCTTGAAACAAGATCCCAAAACTCTGATGCTGCCTGAAAACATTGTTTTATGTAGACATAAGACAAGCAGTTTCTGAGGAATTTGTTTATTGTACTCCCTGTCTGTTACCGCCTGGCAGCATTGATCTCAAACAACTCTGGGAAGGGCAACATAATGTTTTTTAAGCCAAATTATCTTGAAACAAGATCCAAAAAACTTGTACTCCCTGTCTGTTACCGCCTGGCATCATTCATCTCAAACCACTCTGAGTAGGGCAACATAATATTTGTTTAAGCTGCCTGAAAACATTGTTTTTTTAATTAATAAATATGACTTGAATAATTGTCTGGATGGTCACATAAGGACAATTAATGCGACAGTGTTATAACTTTGAAATTATGCCAGCAACTTCCTCCTTTTCTCATGCCACATGCAGATAATATTTTTCAAACAATCAATATAATTGAATATTTTTAACTAGGGTTAAATAAGTAACTTTCCTGCCAAATTATACAGTAATACTAGAATACCTAAACATTGTGTTAATTTTCTTCTTTTCTGATGGGGTTGTTTCCAGAATTCAACACAGAATGTATTCCTTTGAACATTTTGAAAGAGGACACCAACTCAATATTTATGTGCAGTTCATCTAAAATTGGTCAAGTAGTTTAAATAAATGGATGCTGGTGGATATTTCATGATGGATTGAGGATTATCACAAAAGATGTGCTCAGATTAATTAAATTGTTTGTATTTAGCTACAGTGTCATTTTGTCCCCACTGAGATTTGAACTCAGAACTCCTAGCTAGACCAGGTGTTTTACCAGTTTAACTATAAGGTCTCAAAATGTAGATAAACACATTTAATTTACAATCAAGATTGTCCTCAAAGAAAGTCACAAATGGAAAATGCCTCATGTTCTCTACCGAAAAAAGGAATTCCTAATAGATAGTTTAATTGTAATTTAAACAAGAGGGCCAAGATGGCCCTGAATCGATCACGTGAATGAAAGTAAATAAGTAGCAAATATTTAACTGCAAATATCAGTGAAAATTGGATCAGGAGTGCAAATGAAACTGCAAGGAGTGGGCACTGTTAAAGAAATAGCTTAATTATAAAAGCCTTTGTATCTTGAAATCTAACAAAAAAAGTAAGAAGAATGGAATCATAAAGTTTCGTAATTTTGCGCCTTTCCTGTTGCCACATTGCTGCCCTGTTTGTCAACGAAATCAATTTGGCTTGAACAAATTTTGTATTGAAGTTAATGCCTCCTGACTGTCATGTTATTCAACTAATCAGTATGCCTTCAACATTCTTTATAGAAGGTCACACAAGGAACATTTCTACTAAAATATATTGGAATCTGACAAACAGATTCAGATGAGATGATTTTTAAAGTTTTAAAGTTTTTATATTTTGCCTCCTTTCTGATTCCACAGCAACCAAAGTTCACAAATGAATTGAAATGTTTGAACGAATTTGAAAGAAGGCTTCTAAAGGAACATTCCTGTGAAGTTTGGATGAAGTTGGTCCTGTGGTTAAGGAAGAGATGATGTTTAAAGCTAAATGTTAACGACAGACGGACGACGGATAGAAAGTGATCAGAATAGATCACCTTGAGCCTTTGGCTCAGGTGATCTAAAAACCTAACGAATGATGTTTTTTTAAACATTGAATTGTTATCTTACAACACTTTAATATTCTGTTTAGACTTATGCAACCATGTCCCTTATACTATCTCACCTATTTGCTATGTAAAACATGATTATAAGAAGTTTTTTAAATGCAATCACAAGTAGAATAAGCCATGTCTTTCAAGGATTGAAATA
The DNA here is from genome assembly GCA_031761405.1 of Serripes groenlandicus. Classification (NCBI taxonomy): domain Eukaryota; kingdom Metazoa; phylum Mollusca; class Bivalvia; order Cardiida; family Cardiidae; genus Serripes; species Serripes groenlandicus. The sequence goes on from JASEVX010000002.1 coordinate 21,008,994, forward strand.
ATCTAATCAATATTTGAAGAAGATCACCAAAGGAACAATTGTCCCAAATCATTTTCAAATCAGGCGATTCTTTTCAAAAAAGTTGCATTTCCATTGTAAAGAGGATAAGCATAAAGGAACATTCTAATGAAGGTGGATTACAATGGACAAAGTGGTTTAGAAGTAAACATTGTCTAACACTTTTCCACCTGTAGATGACATTCGAAATCACTGTGGCAAAGGGAGATAATGTTCATAGTGAATATGTTATCCTTTTGCAAAATTGTTATAAACTGTATTCCATAGTTTAGCTTTTATCCAAAGAGATTTTCCATAGTTTTGCCTAGCTTTTCTTAATGTTGTCTGTGGGAAAGGGATACAGAAACGGATAAGTTATGTCACTCATTACATCACATGATGCAAACCAACAAGACGCGGCAAAGAAAGTTTTAAAACAAACTTTAGACCCTAGTTTGAAAGAAACAAACAACTTAAGTTTAAACATATTGAGTAATTATTTCAACTCTTATCAATAGTTTTACTGTCATTTATAGAGATTTTCCATTTATTTTGCTTAGATGTTTTCAAAATGGTCTGTTTCATATTTGTTTTATGTGAGAAAGGATTTAAGTTATTTTTGTTTAAACGCATATTTCATTCTCATTTGCGGCTACACCCCTTAACTCCCGCTTCATCATTATTTAAATTATACTGTGCAGAGACAAAAAGCAACAACTTAGTAACAAAGAACAATAGGTTACTAAGTCAATCTGAAAATACTTTGTGGCATGTCTTTCAAGGATTATAATAATCTAATCAATATTTGAAGAAGGGCGTGTAAGGGTGCTGTGTGTGACCCCACTCACCTCGTCCCGATATTCTACTTAAACTCAGGTGTGCGCATGCACACAGCAAGTGGCAGATCCCCACTTCATGAGGTATGTACTTTTATTGTGATTTTGATCATGGAAACACATGGATGTGTAGCAATTGTTGATGTAAAATATGTTAATGAGTTTGAACAGCTTCGCTTCTTTGTATACACGAATGAAATACAATTCTTGCCAAAGGTATAAAGCTATGGTTTGAAGACGTTTCGAATGACCTACTTGAATATATATAAATAAAGATGTCAATCGTTTTCCACAGTTTTAAATGCAACTTAGGATTCAGTTGTGATATTGAAGGATAATGACAAGTTTACTCCTCGTTTCTAGAACTCTGGGCAACAAACGGGTTAAGTAATTTATCTAGAAAACTTATTAAACACATGAGATACACAACACTGGTGTCTTTGTCTCCTATTAAATTCCTCCGTTTGTCAACAATGCGTTTACTGTGTGTTCCATACCGATGTTGCTGTGTGTCCACCGATGTTGCTGTGTGTCCCATACCGATGATGTTGCTGTGTGTCCCATACCGAGGTTGAGGTGTCCCATACTGAGGTTGTCACCTCGGTGTGTTTACCTTGTACTGGTTTCCCAAAAAGTATACTACCCCAATTTGCTTATGATAAATGACATTCAGGACCAATTCTTTATGCCATTACATTTGTCTTATATTTGGTTTATGTCGAATGAGCATAGACCTCGGTGTGTTTGTGTGGAATTATATACCTCAGTGTGTTGGGTATACCAGTATGAGTGTGTGTGTGTGTGTGTGTGTGTGTGTGTGTGTGGATGCGTGTGTATGGCCTACGTTGTGAGGACTGAACATTGGATACATATCAACGGTCAGAGGACTTTTTACATTCTGAGGACTTACACTCAGGTCCTCGGAAAGTTTTCTTGATATAAATCACCATTATGGGGACTACGTTCTAAACATTAAGAAACATGGTTGTCCTCGTAATGTTTGTGCGATGTGATTTGTGTGTTTCTGTCATACACAATGTACTCCGTGTGTGTATGTTTGTTGAATCAAAATTCGTCATAAAGATTTCCATTGACCAATCAAATATGTATATATACCGGTGTCAACATAAAGTACTTCAATTTCTCATAATATCGAATGAGTAAGAACAGCGTTTCCATGTCCTCCTAAAGATGCTATACATAGACAAAAAAGACACTGTCCTCGCACAGATGGTATACTCTGAAAGTCCTCAGACTGTAGGGCAGTATAGACCAAATGTCATAAAGGAGTTTTAAAGAAACGGTTGGGATGACATAGATTCTACCTGTGAGGCTCATAATAAGGCCTACAGAGGAGCAATCTGTGAAATTTCTGAAAGCCTTAACGCTTTCCTTCTTGTTGGTCCTCTAAGTGCAGAACTCTGTCAACGTCCTCAGAACTACATCAATACACGTATGTGTGCGTTTGTTTGTTTGTGTGTGTGTGTGTGTGTCTGTCTATCTATTGTCTGTCTGTTCATATGAAGATTTGCAATGCGATTTGATTTACACTAAAGTTAATTAGTACTCGTGTGAGACCGTATTCGAATGGGCCTTGGTCTATTTCTGGAATATAGTGATCTAAGCCGAACCAAAGATATGGTTTGATAGAGGAGAGTTTCCTCTACCAACAAATGCCAAAACAACCTAGGTTCGGGCTACTTTTGGACGTTTGCGAGGCGGAACGAAAGTGGAATACGCACATTTGCGATCCATTTGGGTATCACACTGATGTACTTTCTCATAAATGCAAGTGTCTTAAGGGCCATGCAGATGATCGTGGCAGGTTATAACTTTTTTTGTTAACGATGTGTTATGCCCCCTTCCAAACTAGTACAGGTTAGCGTGTTGCTTCTCAATGGTGTTTCCTGTCACTTTCAACAATGTTTCCGTCATATCACTGTGTCAGAACAGAACAGAACAGAATATAAGCTGAAACAGATTTACATTATACATGTTTATACGAAACATATCAGACGATGACAATTGGTTTAATGCTATATATGTGAACTAGAACAGAACAGAACAGAACAGAACCGTTCATTCCTAATATAATACACAAATGCATAGGGCATAGGGCATAAACAAACTATACGCCAGACGATGCTAATATTGATGTGAGGTGTAATAGCTGTCAGTGTTTGTGTGACATAGCATACCTTCATTCATTCATATAGGAATGATCTTCAGTAGATTGACAATATACATGTGCATACGAAAACTTCACCCACCATTTCATTCATTCATATAGGATTGATCTTCAGTAGATTGACAATATACATGTGCATACGAAAACTTCACCCACCATCTCTCTCTCTCTCTCTCTCTCTCTCTCTCTCTCTCTCTCTCTCTCTCTCTCTCTCTTTCTCTCTCTCTCTCTCATCTCCCTCTCTCTTTCTCTCTCTAACAGAGTAAGTGTTAATCTGGCTGTATGCATGTGTATGTTTATCTGTCTATGTGTGTGTGCCTGTCTATCAGCATATGTGTCTACCATTATGTATGTCTATCACTATGTATGTATACATATGTGTTTATGCATGTGTCTATGAATGTATGCCTTTCTGCATTCATGTCTATCTGAGTGGATGTTCATCTGTAGTTATGTCAGGATTGATGTTTATGTATATATCTCTCCGTCTGTCTCTTGTTGTAATTGTCAATCTGACTGTATGTCTATATGCATGTCTATACGTCTGTATGTCAACCTGTATTGTTATTCGTCTATGCGTTTGTATTTCCATCATTATGTATGTCTATCATCATGAATGTATGTCTAAAATCATGTGTGTCTATCATATTGTATGTCTATCACTTTATGTGTATATCTGTGTTTATGCGTGTATGTCTATATAAATGTATGTCTATCTGAGTTTATGTCTATCTTAGTGTATGTCTCTCTAATTGGATATGTATGTCTATGTATATCTGTCTATATATGTCTATGTTTGTCACTGTATATGTGTATCTGTATCTGTATGTATTCATGTCTCTCTGAAGGTATGCCTATCTGAATGTCTGTCTATCCGAAGGTATGTCTTTTTGTATTACTATATTTCTGTAAACTAAGCCGGTCTCTTAAGTCATAGATGTAGTATGTGAATATCGTAAATCGTGTAGATCAGCCAGTGTAGTTACAATATTGCAATAATTTAACTTCTAAGTATATATTACATATAAGACAAGTAGAAGTTACAGGAGAGGGGGGGGGGTCAGTCTGTCTGTCTGTCTGTCTGTCTGTCTGTCTGTCTGTCTGTCTGTCTGTATGTCTGTCTGTTTGTCTGTCTGTCTGTCTGTCTGTCTGTCTGGCTGTCTGTATGTCTATATGTGTGTTTGGGTGAGTGTGTGTGTGTGTGTGTGTGTGTGTGTGTGTGTGTGTGTGTGTGTGTGTGTGTTTGTGTGTGTGTATGTGTGTGTGTGTGTCTGTCCAAATGTTTGTAAAACACAGATATACAGCCAAATCTGACGGGTTGATTCCAATGCAACTTAGTGAACAGGTGCCAAATGCGCTGAGGGTGTGCACGTTTGAGTTTTGTTGCTAAGGACCCAACCGTTGCTATGCAGCTAGCAAAAAAACGTGTTTTAAGAACAAAAAAAAATTTCTACCTTCTCCTACAGTGTTGAATGTGGAGAGCTGAAACTTCGGTTATAGATACTTCAAGATATTAAAAAAACCTTATCTGTTACGATTTTTGAATTAGGCTTTTGTTTTTATATGATAGCCTTCCAAAGATAGCCGTTGCTATGCAGCTAGCAGAAAAACGCATTTGAAAAACCCAAATCATTTTTCTATCTTCTCATACAGTTTTAATTGTAGAGAGCTGAAACTTCAGTTATAGGTACTTCGAAATATTTAAAAAAGATATTCGTTACGATTTTTGATTTAAGCCTTTATTTCCAAATGGTAGCCCTTCAAATATAGGGTTTTTTTACAGTCGTTTTTGACTAATCGCCCCTAGCGCTGCAGTGGTAGTATTTTTATTATTTGCGATTTTATTACACTATCTCATAGAGCTATTCAAGAGCTACAAAAAGTTATTAACCTAATTGACCTCCGCCCTCGGGTTTCCCAGCTAGAGCCGGAAGTTTGCAAAATATACCAAGGCGAAACGGTGTGTTGTATACGGGTTCGTCTTGGCATGGTAATAAAACACGGTTGGTTGAACAGAGAGTGTTTTTACAAGGTGCTAACTTTTCACCAGTGTTCACCAAGTCACCACAATGGTGACCCTATTAGACTTGTTCTGCATATATATATATGCAAAGGCGAATCCCACGCCGCCTACCGGCTTGTAAACAATGTTGTTATGCATGTTAGTAAAAATAACCAAATTCAAGAATGCAAATCTTTTTTGAGTGGACATGCACAGTACATTTCACCTTTTTGAATCCATAAAATCTTTTCACAATTGAAGGTTATAATTTCATGCTAATCTAGTTCAACTGCCTATTTGTCAAAGAATAATTTTAACAGACATGATCAAATTAACGCTTTGAAGCTTTCCCACATATGACAAATCTGCAGTAGACGACTTTGAAAGTATCGACTCACAAATAAGAAAAAAAGATCTCTATAATTCTAGGTACAAAATTGTGACTCAATCTTTGAAAAAAAGGTTCAGAAATCGTGGCAAAAGGATAACTTGCTTGTTTCGAGCAATTTCTCTTTTTGTCACGACGTTTTTAAAATTTGTCTGCTGCGGATGCATCAGCATGCGTATGTAGGTGGGGAAGGTGTAATGATCTGTTCAGAGACACATATACAATAAATGTATTTAATAAAGTTATTTAAAAAATGAAAACAAACACACTTACAAACAAGTGAAAACTATAGCATAACATTTTTTTCATTTAACTCTGTGCAAAGGCAATTTCTAGGTATTTTCAAATAATGCAGATTCAGTTTAGACAGCTAATAATTAACTGTGTCATTGCTTCTGCATTGCTCGTCTGAATATTTTAACAAATTTCCTGTCAGTGTGCAGAAACTGTCGATTTAGACTGCTGACTGAGATGTTTATCATAATGAATTTGATTATACAACAAAGGAACCATTATTCATTTATCACACCTATATACACTGTTAATTAAACTGGCAGTTAAAAAGATGCTTTACCATGATGAAACTTTACACAAACAAAACAGGTCAGAATGCTCTTACCTAATAAACAAAAGGACTATCACTAAAACAAACTGATGTGTTTCACGTATCACCTACTTAGGAACACTAGTTATCTTGATCCCAGAGATCAATAAGTATTTTCTGGAATAAGTTTCCTTTATTGTTGGTAGATACAGTTAACAGACAAGTGCTTGTTGACATGACACTATGTAAAGCCAACCTAACCATGGTATAATTGGATATATGTTTATTGTCTATGCTTTATATATAAGTTGATCACACCCCTGTTGCTGGTACTTGGTAAACACAGAGCATATCGATATGATCTAAATTGACCCAGTTCAATGAGTATGGCCAGCATACACATGTCATGTAACAGACTGTGCTTGCAAGTTCTCTGGGTTTTCATTGCTGTTGCTGGTTCTCTTCTTAGATAGTAATGGTCTAAACCATGTGCCTGTAGAAGTGAGATTTTCATAGAGATTGCCTACATTTTTCTCGACAGTTTAACCGTCACCCTTGATTAGGCTTTGTCGTTTTAATGAATATGGCATACTGATCATATCTACGATTGACAATAATGAAAATATGGCAGATAAAGCATGAGATTACTGAGATAAGTTATGTCGTATTGACACACACCGGTCGCTGGCTAAGGGTGACCACAATATCAAACCATGAGCATGTTGTGCTCAGGTGAGCTAAAGTCCAATAAAAACACTCGGAAGTAAGATCTTAAACAGCTAACCTTGTGGATTTAGCCGACAGTTTGACAGATGATATCACATGGGGGTTATGACATGTTAAAAAAACACCTTGTTCTACTCAGTTATAGACACCATGCAGTAAGAGGGATTATCGCAACAGCCTTCTCCTTGACCTGTCCATCAACCATTACAAATATTGACATTTTGTGCAACTGTAAAAGTTTAAAATCAAAGCAACATTATACATGTATGTATAACGGAACTTTAAACTAACATACATCTGACGAGACACCTGTACAGGTTGAAGATAACTTGCCACACATTGATCACCATCAGCCATTTTGAATGAATGTTATAATAGTTTATTTGATATTGCCAGACGCATCTTAATTCTAATTAGGAGCTGCAACCCCAAACTACTTTTAATTTTAAAGAACCAAGTCTATAAATGTGCACACATAATAAAAATTGTTGAGATATTCTTAAAAATTTACATGCACTTTCCAGCTCACAAAGAATATGATTTCAGGGGACTTACATTTAATTATCTTTACCATAGATTCAACATGTATCTGAATAAAATCTGTACTGAATGAAGATAATATGCCACACATTGGTCAACATCTGCCCTTTTGAATGAATGTTAGAATAGTTTATTTCATATTGCCGGACACATTTAAAATCTGATCGAAGGCTACTGTGCCCCCAAACCCCTGCAATTTCAATCTAAAAAAAAAAAGTTTAGAGTAGCACGCATAATAACAATTGTTTACATTGTTTACATTTTCTTTCAAACTTACATGCACATTCCAGCTCTCAAAAACACATGATTTAAAAGGACTTGCATTTTATATATCTTTGCCATAGATTTAACATCTGAATAAAGCTGTACAGAATGAAGATAATTTGCCACACATGGGTCAACATCAGCCCTTTAGAATGAATGTTAGAATAGTTTATTTCATATTGCCAAACAAATTTAAAATCTGATCCGGGGCTGTGCCCCCAAAGCCCTGCAATTTCATTCTAAAAACCCAAGTTTAGTTGCACACATAATTACAATTGTTTAGATTTTCTTACAAACTTACATGCACATTCCAGCTCTTAAAAAAACATGATTTCAGGGGACTTGCATCTATAGATCTGAATAAAGCTTTCATATTGCCAGACGAATTTAAAATCTGATCAGGGCTGCGTCCCCAAAGTCCTGCAATTTTCATATAAACACCCAAGTTCTGTTGCACACATAATACAAATTGTTTAGATCTTCTTAGAAACTTACATACACAATCCAGCTCGCAAAAAACATATGAATTCAGGTGACTTGCATCTATAGATCTTTGCCATAGATTTAACATCTAAATTATATAAAATAAACCTGTACAGAATGAAGATAATTTGCCACACATGGGTCAATCTGACCTTTTGATTGAATGTTAGAATAATTTATTTCATATTGCCAGACGTATCTAACTTGTTATCATCATCAGGGGCTGCGCCCCCGAACCCCCGCAATTTCAATCTGAAAGAACAAGTTTAGTTGCACACATAGAAGAAAGAAACAACTTGTTTAGAAACCAGCATGTACATTCCAGCTTGCAAAATCCTTGATTTCATTGACTGTGTAGTGTACATGCACTTACATAATATGTTTAAACTTGAACCTATATGAATCCCAAAATCGTGTCGTTATTGAAGGTAGTAACAGGATAAATGGACCATTAGTACTGGTACTGGTAACTGACTCAGTACACGCCGTCATATAACTTAATAATTATTGAAAGCCACATTAAACATTGAAAAACACACTTAAAAATGACACAGTTGAGAGACATAACCAGTAGTAGAGGTTGTAATGCCCTAAAGCCAAAGTGTAACCTTACGGTGTCAGAACGATGAACTAAGAAAACCCGATAACAGGACGCAGTTAATTTTCGTAAAAGACTGAAATTAAAAGAAAAATACTACTTGTCCTAATGACTGTTCATTGATTCAAACCAGTACAAATAGGCATCTTGGATTGGGAATTGTCTTTGCTTTAGATCTGCCCAGGTTCATTAGATTCTATACATTTACACCGATGGACCCACCAATTAATCACATTAATAAGCTGAACCATTGGTTCAATGAATACAAATTGGTATTATCTAAATATAAGGCAATCTTTATCCATATTAATGAAGTAACAAAGGCACGATTAAACCATTACTAGAATGTCTACCTCAAGGCGACGCAACATTACAACATGTATGAACAGAGAATATCATCAGTGGTTCTACATATCAGAGAAGCAGATGAAAGAAAGACAATACATACTGTTCACAACTTCACATTTGACTATGAGTGGGTTAAACATTGGGTACGAAACGGAATCCTAGTTTCATTTTAAAATATAAGAAGCATTGAACATGTCTGACGTAGAAATAATGTTACAAGGTGCTTACAAACAATTTATATAATCATATGCTTGTGAGGATGCAGCTTAAACTTACATTATGGCTCTGCAAAACACTCCGAGTCTGCACATTATGATTGTCTTTACAAGCATGTCAAACATGAACGGCAGCTCTAAATTTAACCGGGACAATGCAAATAAATGTCATGTTTCGCCCTAATATAGTTTCGTGACACAGAGATTAAAGAAAGCAACATGACTACCATTTGCTCAAATGAGAAGAACTTGTTCACGTCAATGTTGTCAATTTTGTGCACTATTCTGTATATCTAGATTATATCATAGCTTACCTGACGGTCGTTGACTTTCCACAGTTATGGACAGTTTCACACAATAAATCCATTGAAAATATAGCATGATAGTATGTGTGACTTTTGACCCTGACCGTAAGAAGTTTCTAACCGAAACGTTATAAATGTACTGTTTACTTACGTTCAACACGAACAATTTAAAAACGATATGAAATTAAGGCTGTATGATTTACACGGTACGCTGATGGAAGTTGTATGATATGTTGAAACTGTTAGTATGTGTCTTTGGCATTCAATCATTACGGACAGGCAAAGCATTGTAAGGACATTAATTTGCTAATCCTACGGCTCAAAAATCATGTTTTAATTCGATAGCTTTTGCTATATATACGGTTGCTCAAAATTGATAAATAGTATATTAAACTGTTTATGAAATGCTCTGTTGTGTTTAATTTTCTATTGCATATAGTGTATAAACTATACCTGTCTAAGGGAGGGAAGACATGATAGTTGAAAGAAATTTTCCTAATATGCGTATGATACTTTTAGTTATTACGTAACAATTGAGGAAACTGCAACACACATATATCAATTTACTTTTATATGTATTCTATTATTTGTTTAATATTGTGTCCAGTAATTGGTAGTAGCTTTTAGACAACCAGCAAACAGATAAAATAAAAGGCTGCTCGAAATGTCAATAGCTAGCCCAACAAAAGCTCAAATAAGACATCAAACCATCATAAACCAAAAACTGCCAAATATATATATAGACACACCAAATTTGACCTGGCTTTGGCCAAGGACAAGGTCGCCGCAAACAAAATTTACTTCCGGCACAACAAACCAGTCTGGGTTAAGGCAAACTATTTACATTATGCACAACAAATGCTTCAATACCAGGCGACAGCTGATTCAAAAATAACTGAATCTATGTAGTCCAATAAAAATTAACAAACACCTACTATCACATGCTATCGTCCTATCCTACACAAGTTGACTGGCTTGTGATACGCCTACTTCGGGATGATTGACATTTGTTAAATACCTTTATATATTGTGCTACCTTGACAGATAAGGTACAGAGTGTTATCCCTCCATTACTAAACAATACGTAAAAAGAGCAGGATATCATAGGTTCATCAGATAGTGAGTAACTAAAGATATACATTAATACTTATATTGTTTCCTCTCTATCTTATGATTCTAAAATTGACTTTAAGAAGTGCTTGTTTAATGTATTTATTTTAATAAAGATATTTAAAAGATCGATATACATAATAATACTCTGATTTACAGCACACCACTGTTCAATGCAATAAAGCATTTACAACACCAACGTATAGAATAAACAGTATAATGGAGCATAATTACTAACTCATTGAAAAAGTTATTGGACTCTTTTGTGTACAGTTTTGATGCAAAAGTGTGATTGATGTAATTAATAACAGGAGGTCGTGTGGTATAATAATAGTCAAACACAGCTGCTGGTTTCAAGATGTATTTGATATACAGTGTGATGTCATAGAGAGACGACGGCAAAGCCGGTCTGCCTTCATGATTAAAACTACCTTCTTTATATAGTGCTTCTTAGCTCTTACATAACAGTGTATTGTTGACAGTTGGACATGTATATCGTTGACAGTAATAGTACATTCAGATATAACCTGTCATTCAAAATACTGTATACATGGAAATTAGCCATGTCATAAGAAATAATGTCCATTATTTCACACCTCCATTTGTTATACAAAAACAGGAATTAATATTAAACACTTAGGTGCAGGTGGAAACTCACATGCAAGATTATTATCCTAAACCAACAATAATATTTTAAACAAACAATAAACATGATAGACAAAAAGTTGACGTTAACACAAAACTCAAAGTATCATGAGAAATATAATACACATGATTGAAGTAATCCTTATTAATTAAACAATTGTTATAAGAAATAATTGTCGTTTGATCTGTTTTTGGAATATGTAGTGTCCTTGGTAGTGGTGGTTCCCCATTGGTTGGTAATCAGCACAGGACATAACTAACAATGAGTTCCTGTCCGTAGTCATGTCCATACACTTGAAAACCATCCAGGGTAGCGTTGGCAGGTTGATTTTATCCTAGTTTATATAATTTGTTTTGTAATTCACATGATATATAAGTTCATATATACGATAAGTCCATGATTATGCGAATTTGTTTGTGAAGTAAGTCTGAAAAAATATGTTTTGGCTTCAATGGTTTTGTCCTGGTTGTGTTAGCGACTGTATAAACGTTGCTACGACAAGTATTTCCTTCTACGATTTCGTGAAAAGTAGTATCGTCTATGGATATGTGGAAATGTCCATTGACACATCTGAATATAGCTGTCATCCGGAGCGTGTGTTGTGATTTACTGACTTAAACAGTATTTCATAGGTCGGACATATATAAAAGAAACAGTTTACGCAAGCAAGGTTGTTTTGAATTTAACTAGTCAATTTAACTTTACTTAATTTGATCTATCGAATATATATTTATAATACGGTGAAAACTAAATGAAAAATTTCAAACATAACACACATTTACTTTTAATATCATCTTATGAAACAAAAAGGGTTATCTACAAAAGTTATATCTGTCAATCATGCAGGTTCGCGAAACCTTTGCATTATACAGTAATATCTCACTCTGACCATGGAGGTCATTACGGACAACACGTGGTTTTAATTCTGAACTACGCAACATTTTGTCCTTACTACTTTTAATAATTACTCTTAAGTAAATCACATAGGTTAACACCATGTATGTTATGAATTTAAGGCTATGCGCCTTTTCTAACATTAAAGTAAGACTATCTCTGGGCCATATACTTATTTCAAAACGGTCCACTCGCTTTATCCAGCGATCGCATTATCACTTGAATATGTAAGTTGATATGTGCTCAACAGTTTTGTATTATTCGAAATACACATTACTCATTTACTGTACTTTCAATTCCAAATCATCTGAATTAAATGACCGTTTAAATAGTGTACCTTACTTATTGACAGTATACATATAGCTTGCGATACATCAGTCAACACTTATATAAGATACATCTGTCAACACTTATTATATTCGTACGTTCCAAGAACAACTCTGAATTTTAGAATTTATGTTTAAACCTAATTCTTTCATATAGTTACTTTGACATATGCTGAACTCATGGGACTCTAAATTATAAATCTAACTTAAATAACATTTACTTTAAATCAAAGTTGACCAAATTATTAACAAATGATTATGTTTAATATGTGTATGCAAAGGAGCGTTTTATTGCTGCCGGGGAGTAAACGGAAGACAGTGGTGCAGAGGTAGAGCGTCGGCCTCTCGTATCAAAGGTCCCTGGTTCGAGTCCCGTGATGAGCGGTTCCTGACTTTGGGATTTTTCCACACAAACGGCGCGAGTACTGGTTAAGTCTCCAGGAAGCAGACATCGAGAGTGATTAATCTAAGCCAAAGGCTTGTTTCGCAATCGATGTAAAATAAATAAGTTTAAACTAATGACTAAACTATCCAACTAATACAGATATACAAAGCTGATCGCTAGGAGTGTTGAGCTGTCAAGCAAATCATTAAAATGTCCCAATGACTTGTTCACATTTCAACATTGTGTAATAGCAAAACAAACTGATGGCTAATGAAATCACCTATCATTACCAAACATATGACATTTGAAAATGTCACTCTACCAGCGTCGCTATAAAAGCCGGCTTCCACAGCAAGGCTGTATAAGTTATATTTATACCTATACCCCGTTCCCGTTACATTTCTCCCTCTTTTCTCTTGACTTCGACCCGATGTCACACAACTGAACACAAAGTATACCAGAGCGAAGTTTATGTAACATCACTGGCAACCAACGGGTTTTAATAATAGGAAAATGGGAATACTTTGATAAATGCGAAGTTATTGTGCTAATATTTTGCGATTTTAAGAATATATAAAGGAGAAAAAAGGACGCGCATGCGCACACAAATGTTTACAATAATTTTTGGAGATCGAGGCCAACACGTCGGGATAAGGTTTTTTGATTTCGTTTTATGTATTTAACTAAAACACTATTGTCATCATATATTTATATCATATATTTAAAAGCGGGTTTCGAGTTTTTCGAAGAAAAACAGTATTTCTTAAGCCATAAAATGCTGATTCCCGCGCTAACATCCAACTGCTGCATCTTGCAGCAACTCTTGTGTATAAAGTATCATGCAGTCAATATAAATAACGTAATGAGAAAACTTTCCTCTGCGCTTTTTAAATTGCCATCACTTAATAAATAGATAAACGATACATTTCACTATATTTTGGGGACTCCTTTTTTAGGGGGAACCTTTGTCACTTTCATCATCCGATGGAGCGCGGGTTTATGTAGCAAATCTGTTCTATGTTTTGCCAAATGCTTTCAACAGAAGTGTAGTCATATCACGTCAAATAGTGTTTTACTTAGCTTTCAACACTAGTGAAGTCATATCACGTCACATGGTGTTTTACTCTGCTATCAACACTAGTGAAGTCATATCACGTCACATGGTGTTTTACTCTGCTATCAACACTAGTGAAGTCATATCACGTCACATGGTGTTTTACTCTGCTATCAACACTAGTGAAGTCATATCACGTCACATGGTGTTTTACTCTGCTATCAACACTAGTGAAGTCATATCACGTCACATGGTGTTTTACTCTGCTATCAACAGTAGTGAAGTCATATCACGTCACTTATTCTTTTACATTGCTTTCAACAGAAGTGTAGTTAAATCACGTAAAATGGTGTTTTACTCCGTTTTCAGCAGTAGTGTAGTCATATCACGTCATATGGTGTTTTATTCTGCTTTAAAAAGTATTGTTATCATATCCCGTCGCATGGTGTTTTACTCTGCGTTCAATAGTAGTGTAGTTATATCACGTCACATGGTGTTTTACTCCGCTTTCAAAAAATGTGTAGTCATATCACGTCACATGATGTTTTACCTTTCTTTCAACATACGTCAAAGTGTGTTTTATTCTGCGTTCAACATAAGTGTAGGCATATCACGTCACATGGTGTTTTATTCTGCTTTCAACAGAAGTGTAGTCATATCACGTCACATGATGGTCTATTCTGCTTTCAACAATAGTGTAGTCATATCACGCCACATGATGTTTTACTCTGCGTTCAACTAAAGTGTATTCATAACACGTCACATGATATTTTATTCTGTATTCAACAGTAGTATTGTCATATCACGTCACATAGTGATTCAGTCTGCGTTCAACAGAAGGAAGTGTAGTCATACTATGTAACATGGTGTTTTACTCTGCGTTCAACAGTAATGTAGTCATAGCACGTCACATGTTGTTTTAATAAGCTTTCAACCCCAAGTGTAGTCATATTAATTCACACGATGTTTTATTCTGCTTTCAACAGTAGTGTAGTCTTATCACGTCGCAAGGTGTTTTACTCTGCGTTCAACAGAAGAGTAGTGATATCACGTCACATGGTGTTTAACATTGCCTTCAACAGTAGTGTAGTCATATCACGTCACATTATGTTTTATTCTGTGTTCAACAGAAGTGTTGTCATAGCACGTCACATGGTGATTCACTCTGCGTTTAACAGAAGTGTAGTCATAGCACTACACATGGTGTTTTACTCTGCTTTCAACAGTAGTGTAGTCATATTACGTAACATGGTGTTTTACTCTGCTTTCAACAGTAATGTAGTCATATCACGTCACATGATATGTTATTCTGATTTCAACAGAAATGTAGACATATCACGTCACATGGTATTTGATTCTGATTTCAACAGAAATGTAGTCATAGCATGACACATTGTGTTTCACCCTACCTTCAACAGTAGTGTAGCGATATCACGTCACATGGTGTTTTAATAAGCTTTCAACAGAAGTGTAGTATAAATCACGTCACAAGTTGTTTTACTTTGCTTTCCATAACACAGTAGTAAGTTTTACTCTGCGTTCAACAGAAGTGTAGTAATATCACGTCACACGGTGTTTTACTTTTAAATGGTTCTCAAATGCTTTTAACATCCGTACAAAAGATCAATTTTCAAAACATGGCATTCTACAATAAATAATTCTAGTAATTTTATGTATAAATCCATCAAACATGATATGAACATTAACATATATTTCTCCGTGCTATCAAACAAACATTGCAGAAAATTAACAGCATTTAGAACTAGAAATCATAGACTACCAATAGAAGGTGGGAGATGGAACAACACTCCAATACACGAATATCATTATATCATGGAATGCAACCATTTCAAAAAAATAAGGAAAACTCACATACATAATTACTACTTAAGACACCCTAATATTCTCAAATTTAGCGAACTATTTAACACCAGTAACAAATCACAACTAACAAAACTGAGCCAATTTGCAGAAATTATTATGAAAACTTTCAGACAACAATAAAATATATCCTCCAACTGAAATATTGATAAAGAAACTGTAACATGTTAAAATTGTAAATTGAATGTATATATGTAACTAAATGTTTGTATATATGTAACTAAATGTTTATATATATGTAACTAAATGTTTGTATATATAAAATGTTTAACTTGTTAAATTATAAACTTACCAGAGAAAGGACTGCACAACATATAGCCTGACTCAAATAATCTTATTATGGCCAATATTACTCCCTACATATCGACCTGGAAGAAAAAAGAAACCACAAAGAAACGTTTTCTGGGATAATAACATAAATAAGTTTACTGATTTATAAAATACCTTTAAACTCATGAATCAATATTAACTGTTATCAACTTTAAAACGAAAAAAATGAATTTGAACTAGAAAATGACATTTAAATCTGAATTAGTATTATTAATTACCGTATGTCTAAATTGAAAACTATTATAAAACGACAAAATTATACTTATCTAAAACAATAATTCCTCTTGTCAAGTGATTTGCCCGAATTCATGCGACGTCCAAAATAAGTAATCCACTAGTCCTGGCTTCACTTTCACTTATAATCCATTTGTTAAGGACTCAAAACTGTTAAATAACCACTATATAACGGTTCACTCTGACAGGCGTGTACAGTTATATACAATTTACACGTTTGGCGGAGTCGAACGCCAGTAATCATGGAAATTTGTTTGTGATTGCATGAGATCCTCGTGACCTGATTTTGTACACTGTATATTTTGCGGCCTACAAAAGCGACACGAGTCTCATAAGATCCTTTTCTCTGTTACTGTTTAGTAACACACCGCTAACATTCTGTACCTTATAATTATAGGAACATAAATGTTTCCATAACCATTCCCTTTTTATTTTGTTTCGAAAAGGGAAAATAATTAAATATTGAAACATGTCGGAAACAAGCTTATTGAGCTTTCAAATAAACATGCTTAACAAACATATTTAAACTAAAAAACATGCTTCTATCCTCCATTCTGTAACTTCTTTCTTTTTTTCTTCTTTTATTCTTTTCTCTCTATATACTTCATTCTTTTTCTCTTATTCACAATTTCTCTCTCATATTGATTTAATTACTACGCATTTTGTTGCCCTCTGATCACGTTGTATGATATATTGCAGAGCTTCTATTTATGTATTATGTACATACTCAGCATCGAAATAAAATATTGTATTGTATTGTATTGTATTGTATTGTATTGTACTTTGCTTTCAACATAAGTGTAGTTATATTACGTCACAACGTGTTTTACTTTGCTTTCAACAGAAGTGTAGTCATATCACGTCACAAGGTGTTTTATTCTGCGTTCAACAGAGGTCTAGTCATATCACGTCACATGGTGTTTTACTCTGCGTTCAACAGACGTGTAGTTATATCACTTCACATTGCGTTTTACTCTGCGTTCAACAGAAGTATAGTCATATTATGACACATGGTGTATCACTTAGCATTCAACAGAAGTGTAAGCATATTGAGGCACAAGGTGTTTAACTTTGCTTTCAAAGATAGAGTAGTCAGATCACGGTACATATTGTTTTACTCTGCGTTATACAATATTGTAGTCACATCACGTCAATAGCATATTAGGTATATCTTGGTACATGGTGTTTTACGAATCTTTCAACAGTAGCTAAGCCAGATAACTTTTCATGTTGTTTTATTTTACGTTATACAATATTGTAGTCACATCACGTCAATAGTATAGCAGTCATATCACGTTACATGGTGTTTTACCAATCTTTCAACGGTATAGCAGTCATATCACGTCACATGGTGTTTTACTAATCTTTCAACGGTATACCAGTCATATCACGTCACATGGTGTTTTACTAATCTTTCAACAGTATTGTAGTCATATCACGTCACATGGTGTTTTATTAATCTTTCAACGGTATACCTGTCATATCACGTCACATGGTGTTTTACTAATCTTTCAACGGTATACCAGTCATATCACGTCACATGGTGTTTTACTAATATTTCAACAGTATTGTAGTCATATCACGTCACATGGTGTTTTATTAATCTTTCAACAGTATATTATGCATATCACGTCACATGGTGTTTTATTAATCTTTCAACGGTATAGCAGTCATATTACGTCACATGGTGTTTTACTAATCTTTCAACAGTATTGTAGTCGTATCACGTCACATGGTGTTTTACTAATCTTTCAACAGTATTGTAGTCGTATCACGTTACATGGTGTTTTACTAATCTTTCAACAGTATTGTAGTCGTATCACGTCACATGGTGTTTTATTAAGCTTTCAAGGGTATATCAGTCATATTACGTCACATGGTGTTTTACTAATCTTTTAACAGTATTGTAGTCATATCACTTCACATGGTGTCTTATTAAGCTTTCAACGGTATAGCAGTCATATCACGTCACATGGTGTTTTACTAATCTTTTAACAGTATTGTAGTCATATCACTTCACATGGTGTCTTATTAAGCTTTCAACGGTATAGCAGTCATATCACGTCACATGGTGTTTTACTAATCTTTTAACAGTATTGTAGTCATATCACTTCACATGGTGTATTATTAAGCTTTCAACGGTATAGCAGTCTTATCACGTCACATGGTGTTTTACTAATCTTTCAACGGTATACCAGTCATATCACGTCACATGGTGTTTTACTAATCTTTCAACAGTATTGTAGTCATATCACGTTACATGGTGTTTTATTAATCTTTCAACAGTATATTATGCATATCACGTCACATGGTGTTTTATTAATCTTTCAACGGTATAGCAGTCATATTACGTCACATGGTGTTTTACTAATCTTTCAACAGTATTGTAGTCGTATCACGTTACATGATGTTTTACTAATCTTTCAACAGTATTGTAGTCGTATCACGTCACATGGTGTTTTATTAAGCTTTGAAGGGTATAGCAGTCATATTACGTCACATGGTGTTTTACTAATCTTTTAACAGTATTGTAGTCATATCACTTCACATGGTGTCTTATTAAGCTTTCAACGGTATAGCAGTCATATCACGTCACATGGTGTTTTACTAATCTTTTAACAGTATTGTAGTCGTATCACGTCACATGGTGTCTTATTAATCTTTCAACGGTATAGCAGTCATATCACGTCACATGGTGTTTTACTAATCTTTCAACAGTATTGTAGTCGTATCACGTCACATGGTGTTTTATTAAGCTTTCAAGGGTATAGCAGTCATATTACGTTACATAGTGTTTTACTAATCTTTTAACAGTATTGTAGTCATATCACTTCACATGGTGTGTTATTGTTTACTAATATTTCAACGGTATACCAGTCATATCACGTCACATGGTGTTTTACTAGTCTTTCAACAGTATTGTAGTCATATCACGTCACATAGTGATTTACTAATCTTTCAAAAGTATATTAGGATTATCACGTCACATGATGTTTCATTAATATTTGAACGTAAATAAGTCATATCATGGTTTTTAACTAATCTTTCAACGGTATAGCAGTCATATCACGTCAAATGAAGTTTCACTAATCTGTCAACTGTAGTGTAGGCATATCACGTCACATGGTGTTTTATTAATATTTTAACAGTATAGCAGTCATATCACGTCACATGGCTTTTTACTAATCTTTCCCTCCAGCTGGGCGGGTGGTTTGAAATAGCTCAGCTGCACTACAGTGTAAATCAACCACTGTGCCTGCTAGTTTGCCATGAGCTACAACCCGTGTCGCCTGATGATGGGATCCTGGTATTTGAGTAGGCTCGGAGTATGGCAATTTGAAGCTCCGATTATACAATACACTGATTGGGCCTTGAGTTGGGTTAAACGGGAGGTCAGGAAGGCCCGCACTGATCAATCGGCTGGTCATGTTTAGCCCTGATACCCTTCATTTAACTACGTTTTCTTTTACGTTATATTGACTTTTTACGAAATATTTTATTTCATAAATATTTGTACCCGTTTACATTTGAGACAAGGTCTATCAGAAGGCAATGGCTTCATTAAAGATGTCAATCGGTTAAAATAGATGTTTGATTGACGATCGTTCACTTTCTTATGGTAGTCCATGCTTGGTCGGATACCACATTAAATATCAGTTGCTTAATTTAGTCTGTTCTAAACGAGTATGCCGGTGGTGTAACTTTGGCGTAGACCGAAATGGATATTCCCGGAATACGTCCCCTTGTTGGGCTCCGTTGCGGGTGAAAGAAACCACCGATGAAACTATCAAAACTACCATGGTCAACTTAAAAACAGCCAAGCGTACCCTATCTGATGTTTCAGATGATTCCGGTGACGAAAGTCACCGTTTAAGTTCTACTTTCCCCAGTTTTTAAGTTATTAAATCTACTGATTAACATAAAACCCTCTCCAGTTGTGATTGAGAAACAATTGTCATGTATCATTGGAACGCCAAAATCAGTAAAACGTTTAAAGACGGTACTTTACTTGTTGAAATTTCTTCCACAAAACAATCTGAAAATCTCTTAAACCAACAAGTATTTTCGAAGTACCTGTCAACATATATGCTCACCCTTTCTTAAATTCATCAAAGGGTGTCATAAGATGTAGTGAACTTGGAAATTGTCAAACAACTGAAGAAAATACTGAAAATTTAAAATGTCAATGTGTTACAGATACGGAACGCATTAAAATGTTCAGAGATGGAGCTGAAAGATTGACTAACACTTACATTTTTTACTTTTAATACTCCAAATTACCAAAAGAAATCGAAATTGGTTACCAAATAGCCAAGGTTGATTGTTTCGTACCCACTCACTTGCGCTGGTTCACATATCTGCAGTAAGTGTAATTTTGTTGGAAATGATCACCAGTTGTCTACCTGTACTAATACTGTTAAATGCGCGAACTGTGGCCTAAAGCATGCTGCAAGTTCGAAGGAATTTTCTTTTTGGCTTGCACAAAAACAAATACTTAATGTTAAGTATAAACAAAATGTTTGTTTTGTGGAGACCAAGAGGATTGTTACTCAACAACAAAACATTGCAGCTAGATTTAATGGTGACAACAGTTTCGCATCTAAAACTAGACCAACTGCTATCAGGCATGTAGTCAATACACCGCCACCTTCACAATAATGTACTATATCCCATCGCCTTTTGAAGGTTCTATCTCAAAAATTTCCCGACATCAGTTTATAGTTTAAAGCAATTATGTAAAATGCACAGCCCATTACTTCTATCCATTCTTCATTACCATCAATAAACAAAGACACCTCTGGCAATACTGCATCTTCTTCTAAAAAAATGAATCTTCTTCTAAACAAATTAAATCTTCATCTAATTGAAAAAAAAATATAAACATACAAGCAAATCATCTGATACGAATAAACATTCAATCATTACACTTAAAACACACCAACAAAACAAACCTAAGTCGAAATCACACTCAAAGCTTGATTCTGAAGGCTTTGAGAAAGTAAAAACCTAGAAAAAATAAGGTCCAGTTAGATAGACCTAGTGACTCTAAACCTAAAATTACAAACAATTTTCAGAAATTGGATGACATGGAGACAAAAAATACTGAGTCTCCTAGTTAATGGTCGGATGCGAAAGATGACTGAAATCATAATATTGATACTTCTTTAGCTGAAACTAAAATGTGTGAACCTGTCTTCCAAGTCGATTTGAAATGAATTTCATAATCTAGTGGAACTGTCGTGGATTTAAAGCCAATATTGAAGAATTGTCTCTTCTAGTTAATGAAAAGTAACCAGTAGCTATATGCTTACAAGGAACACTTATGAAAGATAATGATAGTCTTTCTCTTCAGTATCATTATTTGTTAACAACACTGTTCCCCATAGCTTAATCTCACTTACTACAACTCTGCAGGCAACTGCGGAAAGAATTTCATTGAGGAAAACAATTACTTTATGTTCTTTGTATCTTCCTCCAAGTCAGCCTCTTGATACAGACAAGCTCGTTGAACTTGTCAAACAGCTTCCAACACCTGTTATGATAGTTGGTGACTTCAATTCACACAATACGTTGTAGGATTTAAAGACACCAATAAAAAAGGCCAACTATTAGAAGATTTTATTTTTAAACATGACCATTGTATTTTGAATTATAAATCTCTCACCTATCTGCATCCTGCTACTGGTTCTTACTCATCTCTTGATCTTTCTATTTGTAGTCCTGATATATTTGTTGACTTTAAGTTGAAGGTGGAAGACGAACTTCATGGAAGTGATCATTTCCCTATAAGTATCACTGAAACTTAGCCATCATGACCAGGGGCGTCCGAGACGATGGAAGCTCCACAAAGCGAACTGGAATTTATTCCAGATGCGATGTGAACATTCTATTCATCCGGATGCTTTCTTGGAATGTGAGGATCCTACACAACTATTTACTTCGTTAATTAATCAGGCTGCTAAAGAGGCAATTCCCAAAACCTCGACAAATCCAAAGCACCCTCGCAAACCTTGGTTTGATGAGGATTGCTAAAAGGCTATAGGAACACGCAAATCGGCTCTCATGCAATTTAACCTGAGGCCAGCCCATCAAAATCATGTATACTTTATACTAGTAGCTAGAGCAAAAGCTCGCAAAACAATAAAGCAAGCTAAACGTGCGTCTTGGAGACAGTATGTACCTAGGTTAAATTATAGATCATCTGTCAAAAAGACATGGGACAAGATAATGAAAATAAAAGGAAAGTTCAGTTCACTTAGTGTGAATCATGTGAACACCTCGGACGGTATCAATACCTCAAAGGAGGATATTGCCAACACGTTGGAAGATTCCTTTGCACAAAAGTCGTCCTCTTCGATCTAATCTTCAAAGTTTCAAAAGTGTCAACAACAAAAGAAGAAGCAGAAAATAAACTTTTAATCAAAAATTGCAGAGGCAATAACATTTTTACGTTAGAAGAATTAAAATCGGCTCACAAGAAGTGCCATGATACCGCTACGGGTTTAGACGATATACACTATCAACTGATTAAACATTTACCTTTCCGGTCCCTTTCTTGTTTTCTTGACGTCTATAATCAAGTTTGGCGAACGGGAAATCTCCCGAGATCTTAGAAAGAGGCCATCGTTATTCCAATTTCCAAGCCTGGTAAAGATAAACAACTAATCCTGGGAATTATCGTCCTATAGCCTTAACTAGCTGTATATGTAAAACCATGGAAAGAATGGTGAACGACAGACTTGTTTGGTTTATCGAAAAGAACAAACTTATTACTACTTTCCAGTCTGGTTTTCGTAAACATAGAAGCACAGTGGATCATTTGATCCCTTTTGAAACTTTTATCAGAGAAGCATTCATTAAAAAGGAGCACGTTTCCTCCGTCTTCTTTGACTTAGAAATTGCATATGACATTACCTTGAAATATGATATTATAAAAATGACCTCTATGATTTTGGCATAAGAGGTGGCCTTGCTTATTTCACTTCTGCTTTTGTAAATGAACGTCAGTTCAAAGTTCGTGTTGATGATACTTTGTCTGATCCACATGAACAGGAAATGGGTGTTCTCCACGAATGCATTCTTCTGTTACACTTTTTAGTGTGAAGATTAATAACATTATTAAATCTGTTAACCCTGGAGTTGAATGTTTTCTATATGTTGATGATATCTGTATTTGCTACAGATACAAACATATGCATACAATTGAAAGACAATTGCAACAAGTTTTGAATACTTTGCAAAAATGGTCAATCGAAAATGGCTTTAAATTCTCTAAAAGCAAAACCAAATGTATGCACTTTTGTCAATTTTGTAAACACCACCTTAATCCAGATTTAACACTAGATGGCACTCGTAGTGAAGTTGTGCCTGAATTTATATTTCTTGGTCTATTGTTTGACCAAAGACTTACTTTTATTCCTCATGTTAGATATCTCAGAAATCAATGCCAGGAAGCATTAAATCTTTTACGCGTTGTATCCCATATGGATTGGGGTGCTGACCGTAAAGTCCTTTTGAGACTTTACAGGTCATTAATACGATCTAAATTATACTACGCATGTATTGTTTATGGCTCAGCACGAAAGTCATACATTGCAAAACTTGATACCATTCACCACCATGGTTTACGTCTAGCCCTGAGCGCTTTTCGAACATAGACCGTCAAAAGTATCTATGCAGAAGCCAATGAACCATCGTTATATTTACGCCGAAAAAAACTCAGTATTTTTTAAAACTTACGTCTAAACTTCAAATCTCACTAATAGAGGTTTTTTAACCCTTTATACAAGAAATTATTTTGAAGAAGGAGCGGGTAATACCGCCTTTTGGTATCCGTTACGGTCCAAAAGTCGCTAAGCTTGATGTTGATTTCAACAGCATTGCAAAACAGAAGATTTCAGATACGCCACCTTGGACTCTAAATAGACCATCCTTTAATTATGATATTGCAACCGATAAAAAGGCCTGCAGATGCTATTGTTTGTAAATCCAAGTATATGGAAATTACAAATACATATTTTAACTTTGAGCGTATTTATACAGATTGGTCTAAGCATGGCAAAAGGGCAGCTGCTGCCGCATTTCCTGATGGCGATGTGATAACATTTCGGCTACCAGATAATTCTTCTGTTTTCTCCGCCGAATTAAAGGCACTACATTTAGCTTTGTACTTCATTAAATCAGAAGGTTATCGGCGGTATAATATTTTAACAAACTCATTGTCTGCTATGTAGGTACTTCAGAGTGAGAAAATTAAAAAACCTCTTGTTGTAAATCTCCTGTCTAAACTATCATATAATTGTGCCACATCGAATGTTGTATTTTCCTGGATCCCCTGTCACATGGGTATTATATGTAATGAAATGGCAGATAGGGCTGCAAAATCTGCTCTTTCACAAGATATATTACCTTTTAAAATACTTTATTTTGATTTTAAACCTTTAATCAATGTTTTGAATCGCGAATATTTGCAAAGTGACTGGAATGACCAAATTTATAATAAACTCCACTCAGTAAAGCCTGTGCTTGGTGAGTGGCTGCCAGCTTTGAGATCTTTTCATCGTGAAGAAATTGTTCTTGCCCGTTTACGCATTGGACACACATGGTTAACTCATGCATACTTACTGAACGGAGAGGAAGCTCCCCAATGTATTCCATGTTTTACTCAACTTTCAGTACAGCACATTCTTCTTGAGTGTGCTGATTTCGCCCCTATACGTGACAGGTTTTACAATGTCCAAAGTATGCGTCAGCTCTTTGAGTCTGTCAAACCTGAAGTTGTATTTGATTTCCTTAGGGAAATTAATATTTTTAATAAGATATGATTATTTCTTAAATCGAGCTTTTGCAAATTCATTACTCTTATTGATCCTGTTCCACATTTTCTCAGATATCATTTATTTTTATGTTAAGTAGTACATAGTAATGTTGGGCTTGTTCGCCTATATCCTATGTTACATTGGCTTACTTGTTGTTTTGTATTTATATAATGTATCGCATACATCATGTTTGATTGTTTTGTGCTTTGTCTAATAGACTGTTGTTTATATTTCAATTTTAATTATTTCATCAGTTACAGTAAATAAATTATTAAGCGCCCAAAATTACCATAGTTGTCGACGGGCCTTAAAACAACATTCATTCATTTACTAATCTTTAAACAGTATAGAAGTCATATCACGTCACATGGTGTTGTACTAATCTTTCAACGGCATAGAAGTCATATCACGTCGCATGGTGTTTTACTAATCTTTCAACAGTATAGCAGTCATATCACGTCACAATGTGTTTTACAAATCTTTCAACGGTATAGCTGTCATATCACGTCACATGGTGTTTTACTAATCTTTCAATGGTATAGCAGTCATATCCCGTCACATGGTGTTTTATTAAGCTTTCAACGGTATAGCAGTCATATTGCGTCAAATGGTGTTTTATTAAGCTTTCAACGGTATAGCAGTCATATCACGTCACATGGTGTTTTACTTATCTTTCAACGGTATAGCAGTCACATCACGTCACATGGTGTTTACTAATCTTTCAACAGTATATTAGGCATATCACGTCACATGGTCTTTTACTAATCTGTCAACGGTATATCAGTCATATCAAGTAACAAGGTGTTTTATTCTGCTTTGAACATAATTCATAGGCATATCACGTCAAATGGTTTCAACAGTATTGCAGGCTTATCACGTCACACAATGTTTTACTCTGCGTTCCATAATAGAGTAATCATATCATAACGCATGACGTTTCGCTCTGCATTCAACAAAACTGTAGTCATTTCACGGCACATGTTGTTGTACACTGCGTTCAACAGTACCGTAGTCATATCACTTCACATGTTGTTTTCCTCTTCATTCATCAGTATTGTAGTCATTTCACGGTACATCTTGTTTTACACTGCATTCCACAGAAGTGGAGTCATATCACGGTTCATTTTGTTTTACACTGCGTTCAACAAAAGTGTAAAAATATCACGGTTCATGTTGTTTTACACTGCGTTCTACAGAAGTGGAGTCATATCACGGTTCATGTTGTTTTACACTGCGTCCACAGAAGTGTAGTCATATCACGGTTCATGTTGTTTTACACTGCGTCCACAGAAGTGTAGTCATATCACGGTTCATGTTGTTTTACACTGCGTTCCACAGAAGTGTAGTCATATCACGGTTCATGTTGTTTTACACTGCGTTCAACATAATTGTAGTCGTATATCACGTCACAAGTTGTTTTACACTGCGTTCCACAGAAGTGGAGTCATATATCACGTCACATGTTGTTTAACACTTCGTTCAACAGAAGTGGAGTCATATATCACGTCACATGTTGTTTTACACTGCGTTCAACAGAAGTGTAGTCATATTACGTAACATGTTGTTTTACACTGCGTTCCACAGAAGTGGAGTCATATCACGGTTCATGTTGTTTTACACTGCGTTCAACAGAAGTGTAGTCATATATCACGTCACATGTTGTTTTACACTGCGTTCAACAGAAGTGGAGTCATATTACGTAACATGTTGTTTTCCTCTGCATTCATCAGTAGTGTTGTCATTTCACGTTACATGTTGTTCAGAATGCGTTCCACAGAAGTCTAGTAATAGCACGTCACATGCTGTTTTACTCTGCTATCAGCAGTAGTGTAGTCATATCACGTCACGTGTTGTTTTACATTGCTTTCTATTCTGAATACATCAGTATTGAAGTCATATGACAGCACATAGTGTTTGACTCTGCTATCAACAGTAGTGTTGTCATATCACGTTACATAGTTTTGATTCAGCTGCATGTCATAATGCGTTATTACTTATCTTTCGTTAGTATTTTTATTAAACGATAACGAATGATGCAAGCTATTATTTGCCGAAATAAATAGTATACCAGGTCAGATAGTTTGATAATTGTGTTATATTGCCGAATATTGTATTCGTCTATTTCAGTTACAAGCGCAGCAAACTGACTTCCTGCTGCACCAGGTGTCGTTGGATGAATTTTGGCAGACAGTTGCAAAACCAAACGGAGTAGGGTCCGACGAAAGTTATCCAACCTTTTTTGTTGCGTTCTTGTTGTTCGAGATAGAAGGTCTGTGTGACACGTTGATGCATGTCAGGTACAAGCCCTACAAAATGGTTGCATGCTGCGACAGGTGCAATTCCGTCGCATTGTAGCAGCCGGGTATAAAACACAACCGGAATTTGAATTTCCAGACAATTACATTTTTTTTTACCTTTCACGTTCAAATTTACCAAGCAACTTGACATGTGTCGGGTCTTCGCGCCACAAACGTACTTCTCGTTATTTTTCATTCTAAATATAGTAGATGTAGTTCTATCTAGCAGGGGTGAGGCTGCATGGGCATTTACAAGTCTTACTTGATTTTGAAATTGCTTTTGAGAAAAAAAGTAATATTGAACAATATTTAAACATCGAAAGTTTAATCACAACATATTAAATTGTATAACAGTTAAGCTATTACTTATCTTCTTCAGGATTTCCAACAACGACAGAAATGACAGCACTTGAAGATCAAATAAACAACCCTAAGTTTATTTACTGGGTGAAGAGTTCACTGTTGTTAAGCTTTGCCAGGGATGGTATAACAGAATATGTTGAGACCAACAATTGCAATCACTTCCTGTCATTTAAACAGTTAGCCAAATCTGCCAGCAGTTGCTGCACATTTGAAACGTGCTTGAAATGTTCCAAAGAAGGATGCAAAAATAAAGAAATACATAGGGAACTTCAGCATACGCATTTTTACAGGAATCCTTCTTTTGGTAACACCAAGCCTACATACTGTACTGTACAGCCATGGGAGTATGCAAAGTGTTTTATGCCACCGAAAGGATACAAAGATAGCCATGGTGCTGCTAACACAGATCTTCCTGGTCTAATTAGTGTGATATTAAACGACTGGGCCTTTAGGAGCCTAGTGACCACACGTGGGATCAACACGTTTAAAGAGGTAGTTTTAATGAAAATAATGAGTATTGCAATGTGAATAGGTAACAACTATTATCATTATGCACGACAATAATATATGACATGTTCGATTTTAAATTTGAAACAAAACCAAAATAGATGCCTGTCAATATTAAGACAAATAAGAAAATCAATGACAATTGGAAAACAAATATTTATTAAAAGTACAAGTATTTGGGCCACCGGCACAAAGTCCAAAGCATTCGATTTAACTAGCAGTACATGTATTTCCTTATCAACTTTTCATTGACACATAGATGAAATCTGATAGTATCTTTTTAACATCAGTATTATCGTTTTGAAGCAATGTATAAAAGTCGGCAATATTCGTATTGTACACCAATTGAATAGAAATACAGTTCTTAGAACAAAGAAATAACAAATTAATTCACATTTAACAATGTTTTTCTTGAACTTTTAAAAAATAAAATAGTATTTCAATTTACAGATGTCTTTCAGTAGTTAGCATAGATTTATAATGTTTATAATGGTGACAACGGTCAGGTAAGTTGATTTATGAATGCAAATTGTCTTCAAAACAATTTAACGCTGGTTGAAACATTTTAATAGGAAAAGGAAAGGGTTGTTCACGTAAGTATTCCAGGTTCGGCAACAAGCACTATCCGAAGATGTTAGCATTATGCAACAATTAGGGGGATGTCTGTTAGTTTGCCTTACGAATACAAGACACGAACATTAAATACAGCAAGAATAATCATAATCAGGAGAGTTTTTGTCGAAGTTGGACGTATACTATTTGAATTATTCAATGAAATGTTGAAAACATACGAGGTTCATACTGTGTATTATAAACTTCCGTTGTAGGTTAAAGACGATCGCAATGAAATTATGCATAACGCAACATTTGAAGTGGAAGAAGCGAAGTTTAAGGAGTATATTGGAAACGTTATAGCTATGCTCAATGGCATTCCAAACACAGGAAGCAAGACTGTAGCTCTGTCCAAAATTGATGAGGTATTCTAGAGCACTTTTTAGATAGTTAAACTTAGTTAAAGGAAATGTTTGTAGAACCGGTGCATTTCTCTCGAAATTGTTTGCAGTTTTGAGCATTTTTCCTATACACTATAAATATAATGGTGTGGACGTTTTGCTGATGTATCTTTGTCTTTTCAATGATAGGTATAATCAAAGATATTTGTTAGCAAAGGACAATTTGTATGACTTCATTTCAAGCTAGAACTACTTGAATTATTTGTTTAATGGAGAACTACTGTTCAATGCACCAAATCAATTAGTGCCAATGAAGTTGCTATTATAAAGACACATTTATTTTAAACGATTTATTCAGACAGTTTCCGTGTAAGCTAATTCGTTGACAATTTTAAAGACCTACAATAAATATTCTGAGACGATATAGAAATGCAGCAAACACGATTGAGAAAATAATCTATATCAATTCAACAGACGCCATTTGGTGTTGTTTGGGGACCGTGTTGTTTAGTTATACATGATAACAAATTTGTCTCGAATAAGTACCATGAAGGGGTTACTAGGAGCAATTTCGCCTGGTTCAGCACCTGAGGACGACCACTTCGATTGTTATGCACCTCGGTTCAAACTCCACTAAAATGCAAATCAGTCTAATAATAAGAACAAATGCTGGTCGAACGCATTTCAAGCGTCAGGATATTTTGGCAAATATTTTGGTTCAATACTACAGAAACAATTGGTTGCTATTGCGCCAACGGAGACAGGTATTTTTAACAGATGAATCAAGTTGCTTAATTTATCGACTTGAATATTTATCTCCGTTTGTGCAACAGTTGCTTTCCTTATCGAGCCGAGCACTGGTAGCTCAGTCTGTAGCGACGCGGGCTATTAATCTAGGAGTTGTGAGTTCGAATCCTAGCTCGGCCAACATTCTTTACGAAGTTTGACAAAATTCACTGTGACACGTGTCATTCGTCTTTCACTATTGGGCTGTTTAACAGTCTATGTGGAAAATCAACCAGTTGCTTGGAAAGTATGCTTTGTGGTGTACTGGTGAATGAAAACCAGGAAGCGCATAAGTAGGTGAACTAGTCGCAGTGATATGACTGAAAAATGGGTGAAAACGGCGTTTAATCCTAATCAATCAATCAATCAAAGCTTACTTTATCGATTCATCCGACGTAAATATGGAATATACATGAATAATTGTGTTATCGATATAAGTGTTTGGCTACCAATTTGCATTGGCATAGCAACCCTCTCATCTTAACTCTGAAGACAACTCTTATGGAGTTGGACAATACATTACGAGAGAAGTGTTAAACAGTCTGATTCTTTCGATTAACAGATCAGTTCAGTGAAAAAAAATACAAATACCCACTGGTTTGTATGTAAATGGTGACCATACACTTTACAATACAACAAGTATTACGTAAGTTCTGTCATTTACTAGGAATACTTAAAATCAGTGCTGTTTCTTTATAACATTCGACAAATGGGGATTTACCTTTTAAATGAAAAGAAACTGTATCCTTCCTTTGAACGACGCTATTCCCTGTACAACGTAAGAGAAATGTTCATTAATTGAAACTATGTTAACTATTAAAACATAACCTTTTCATAAATAACTGCTTGAAAGCGGGGTCATAATTATGAATGGGCTTGATATTGCAGTTAATCTGCTGTAAAACACTGAAACGAAAATATGATTTAAAATTGATTCGATTTACTTCAAAACGACGTATTTAACACAATAAAAAAGTCGAATTGCAAATTGCGACAGCATTCAAGACACCAATTCCCGTTATCTTACTTGTGTTTTGGGACAAAAGATTTGCATCCAAGGTTCTACCAAAATACATCAATTCAGAAAAAAGACAATTAAGACTATCAATAAGCAAAGTTCAAAAGGTTTTGTAATGTCATGTCAATTTGTCCTATCGGGATTCACATTAATTGTGCACATTTAAGTAGTCACCTTCTTTTGTTTCGAAATGAATTAGTGTTTGAAATGATAAATAAGTAGTGTCGTTAAATGTATACGATGACCAATACATCGCAATAGACGCCCCAGTCGCCAGATGGAACGTAAATCAAAATATAAGTAAGAAGAATTGTAATGAAAATGATTGACGTTGTCTATACTGAAATACCTTTGTCGGTCGGTCAATCATTAATATTTTAAATATTTAATACAATCTGACTTAAATTTGAGTTTGTCTTTGGTTAAATTTTGTGTTTAGGTCCATATTCCATGTACTGTGAAATGATATTCAATATGAGATTTTACATTGACGAGTGTGATTGTCTGCCATTACCTTTTCGTGATTGTCTTTTGTAAGATCAACGAAAAGACGGCTTATGTTATGTTTAAGCTTCAAATGGATACAGATATGTACGTTAAGTCGTTTTACCAATAAATGTAGTATGCGGTTACACTGTATATACTGTCATCCGACATTCTTAATACATTTTAGAACATTTTGTTTATATTGAATATATATCAGCTCTCAAGAGGTTCTATAACAATAACTGGGGAAGACATTGCACGTGTCATTAACGAAGCAGTTGAAGCATTAAAGATGCTTACCGATGATATAAAAGTCACAATTCCTAAAATGACGGACTTGGCCAATCGTTGCACACAACTAGGCGACAAAGCAGATGAGAAGTTTAAATCGTTGGAATTCAAAGTGAAAGAAGGTGTTCTAACCATTGAACGTACAACAGAAGAAGGTATTGGGAAATTGAAGGAGGAAACTAGACATGGCATGAATGGTATTAGAAGAGAGAAAGAAGCAGCTGATCCAACTGTAAACCAGAAGGACGGGATTGATGCAGAATGTTTCGAAAACCTACAAACACAAACTGAAAACTCCAGAATGTTCATAAGAGACTCAAAATCTCAGTCAGGTTAGCAAGGATTCTTTCTTTCAATCTGCAGTAAGGTCATAACAAAGTCTAACAAATCGGTAATTATAAATTTCCGTGGATTAATAAATTTACTATGACTGCTGAACCGATGTAAATATTAACTATCGGTGGAGAGGCAATTAAGTTATGTAGAAAATCGGCACAAAGTTATATTTCAAAAGTTCACACAATTTAAATGTTTTCAATATAAACGAACATATAATAAAGTTAGTGAAATAGGCAAGAAGCTTTGCGAATTATGACATTTTCAACTGAACATAAACACTGTTAAAATGCAATAATTAAAAAGAAATTAAACACTTATACTTATATTTTTACAGAACATGACAAACCTATTCAGACGGAAAGCACAGATGCCGGCGTGACAATTCTGAATGAAGTACGTGATTTAAGATGACAGATATCAAATTCTATTCAAAGACATTTACTATCGCGATATTTTTCATTTTGAAATACCTTTCATGTCTATACTTTTTAGCTGCAAACGAAATCTCTCCCATAGGGTTAACTGGGGATAATTTATAACTTAATATCTCAAAATAAGACAAGCAGATCTAGAGGAGAAGACTTTTTTTAAAAAGGTTTACCTTATTGTAGTGCCTTAGTGTGGCCATGATTTTCAATCATTCAAGTTCATACAACCCAAATAAAGAAGATATTTTGATTTTTCTTGTCGATTTATCCATTGTTTATGCAACCTGGTTGCGAGTTTTACAACAAGTAATACGACTAGGAAAATTATTGTATAGGGCGTTTAGTTGTAAGGAGACGTGACATTTCTCTTACATTAACACGAAATCAAACGAGGTGCTTCAGAATGAAAAGAGTGTTAAAGTATTTTCTTATTTTGTATAGTTACCTCTTCTATTCTGCTACCTGGTGGCCATGTTTTTCAACCTATTCAAAATGGCTTGAATAACCTTTGTAAGTTGCCACAACAGGAACGTTTCTGCCAAATCCTCTTGAAATCAGTTTAATTGTTATCAGAGGAGAATAATTGTATTGGTGATATTTTAACCCATTTTAAAACAACTTGTAGACGACGACGGATACAGGATAGTCCCAATGACTCACCTTGACCACATCAATCACGTTGCTAATGTGTGCCAAAAATATAACTGTCGATACTATATGGCAATTTGAAAAAGCACATCGTTGTATAAGTGCTGGATTTGTGAGTTATCAGCACACATTTATAACATAGCAATAACTGGCATATCACTATTATTAACAGAAAACGATATACTGTTAAAATAGTCCTCCAACGCTAAATCATTTAGTTACATATAAAGAAAGAGAAACGTTCATCATTTGAATATGCTCTTTAAGTTCTCACTGTATTTTTACTATATGATCTGTAAACATTTTTGAACACTCACAAACTAAAAAGAAAATGCAACACTGATCAACACTGATTATAAATGAATGAATTACGTTTCCATGCACATACCGATGGTAAATATACAGTACATTTAAATTCCCATTGCCAGCTACGAGCAACAAACTATTTTCTTCACCTAACTTTACTTTTAGTTGTGAGTACTCAACAGAAGCGTCTCAGTATCTGGATACGTGAAATAATAGGATCCGTCTTATGTTTGTGTATGGTTATATTGTACTTCTGTCATTCCGAGATTTGGACAATTCTTTTACCTTACTCAAAATGTTTGTCTGAATTTCGGCGTTCGTTTCTTTTGTAAGTAAAGGGTGTCTTTGACCTCTTACGTTAAAATTACATGCTTTGCATGATCATATAAGTTTGAAAAGAATATGTTAAGGGAAATTATCTCTAGAAAATTCTTAAATCCGTTAACCCAACAGAAATTATTGAAAACGGTCTATTGGTCCACTATAGGGGATATCAAAAGTTTAAAAAGTTATTTAGCGTCATTGCTTCAAGTCTTATTTCAAAAACCAAGAAACTCGACATAGTCACAATAATATATCGAGTACCAGTCCATAGCGCGTGTGATCCAAAGTAGCATGGATATTGGCCGTGACCAAAGTTACATCAAAACAATTACAGGCTTCCATTTAATCTAAACTAACATACTACGAAATTGTGTTAGTCTAGTCAAAGAAGATATCGAGTCGGAATGTTTGACATCCACACACAAACAGTCTGCAAGTAAAGTCCATTTTTTCAAATGTATTGAAAGTTATTTTATAATCAAATAGTATTACAATTCCAAGTTGTTTATATCGTTACATAACATGTATAAGGTGAATTTAAGCTTAGCCAACTAGCGATTTATTTCAATTAATCCCTTTTACCTGCAACTTACATCTCAACACTTTAAACGGGCATGACGTGGGGAATATCGACAGTGTGTGTTCTTTATTCAACAAGTTTTAAGTGAATAAATGTTTATTCTTTTATGAGCTTATGTCTATTAAATAAAGTAGAACACAGACAACAACCAACGAAGTATGACAATATGTTTTTTTTACTTCATTACAGGACGTTCCACGAACATGTATGAAAGAAAATGAATACAGCTCAACATATAAAAGAGACGCAGACTCTCAGACAGGTCAGTTATTTACAAGGTTTGATTCGTGCAGTCCACGGTTGTAATTAAACAAAGTTCTTCAAATGGCTTTCCGCTTTGAGGCTTGATGATATTGTTACAACTACTGATGACCCTGCATGATGATAATGTTATCAGTATTGATGGCGGTATAATCTTGACGGGGTGGTAAGCTTCGTCGCAGGCTTGATCCCTACTCGCGGAAACCATGGTCACTTATCCTTGTCTAGTACTGAAATAACGCCTATGAAGTTATGGTCCTTGTCATGTTCTCTTGTCCTATCACTATGTATCAGTTTATCTGTTGACATTACACAACAAAGTAAACATTATTTAGGTCAACTACATTGAGGAGGTTAACGGCACCATGCAAGACGTAGTACGGTAGTGCTGTAAAATCTAAAAAGGTAACACTAACTTACTTATGAAATTGAAGTTAGTTTACAGAGGCAAACAGCACATGACAATCTATGACGTTTCATTGAAAGGGATACAGCTACGTTAAGTATAGTCTTCCTTATATAGACATCTAAGTAAAACGATACTTCTGCAAACCTGATGCCTAATTGTGTTACATAGTTCAAACATTGTCTGAAGAGGAAATATGCTACAGAGATTTTAAAAACGCCCATTAATAAAAAAATCAAAATAGCTTTATTCGTTCAGAAGTAAACTGAAAAGAATTATGTTTTGACATAATATAATCATTGCAGAAAACGTGTCTTTTTTATTTAAGATATCAAACTTGTATCAACTATTTATGTGGACATAACGATAATCAGTGTTGTATATGATGACTACAAGACAATGGTATCTACATAAGACTGTACAGATATTGGCGCTAACTGGTCTTTATACCCGTTGTTGTTGTTGTTTCAAAGCTCAGTTAAAGTTAAATTTTGGTAACACTTTTTGAATAGCTGAAAGTTATACAATTCAAACTTGTCTATTTGATTACATTGATATTTACGTCAAATATTAACTGAAATGTGGTAATTTTTACAAATATTCACTATATGTGTGTCAAAATGTCTTCCAATGTGCATTCTTCTTATATGCTTATAATCATCTGCTCTTACGCAAATATCTTAGTTGCATATGAAAATGTTGTGTTATTTCATCAACTTACACCGAATTAACATATTATTCAACGTTTTTTATTTCAGCGTAATAAATGATGATGCCTTACTTGGACGTTCATTTGATTGTGTGATTGTTTACACTGTATTTTTCTTCGGCAGTTTTAACAACTATTTCTATTTTGAAAAATTAGGTTGTATGATCGATATAGACCCTTGTATTAATGGTGTTATGTAAAAACATTGTGTAAGTCTCAACAGTTGTGGGCACAGGAGAAATTCTTATTCTTAGTATTGTCATTGTGTTTTAAATATGTCTATCCTTACGCATCGTTTTGTAGTAACTTGACTTTTTAGCTCACCTGTGCACGAAGTGTTTAAGGTCAGCTATTGTGATCAAATTGTGTCCGGCGTCTGTCCATCGTGCGTCTTGCGTCGTCAACAATTGCCTTGTTAACACTCTACAAGCTATATTTTGCCTTCGATCTTCATCAATTAAATCGAATATTGGACAAGTTCGAAACTGGGCCATTTGAGGTCAAATTGAATGAAATCTTGTTAACACTCTTGAGGCTGCATTTTTAACTTGAGCATGCAATACACCATTTACTAAGTTTCCCATGCAATAAATTATATAGGTCGACAATCTCTTATATTAATCACAACGAAATGGATGAGGATATTGTTAATGGTAAGCGACCTAACTACCAGAGCCTATTTTAATGCAATCCTGCACTGGGAAACAAATTGAACGTCAACCAACAAAAGGGCAATAATTAACAGATTCAGGGCCACATTAAATCTGGCCCTTTCGAAACCTTCCCTAAGGTAGAACATCTGAATGAGCACTTATCAATGTTATCAGGAAAAGCACAATCCTAAAATGGGTCTGTCTGGACATATACCATCAGACTCTGTTGACTTTCAATCCGATGAATAGTTATATTGAATGTTTTTATATAAGGAAAATCTTGTTGTTTGTCAGCATGTTTGTATGAATGATATCTAGGTCAAGTTTCGATATGGGTCATATTGGGTTAAAAACTATGTCACTAAGTAAAATTGAAGGAAAATATTGTTAAACTGTGGAGGCCGCTTTTTTACTTTGAGCAGTTTGACATTTTGTCAAAACGTTTGTCTGAATAATTATTTAGGTCAAGTTTGAATATGGGCCATATTGGGTCAGAAACTAGATCACTAGGTCAAATTGAAGGGAAATCTTGTTAACATGATGCATTTTTAACTCGAGCATGTTGGAACTTTATCTGAATGTGTGTCTTGATGATATGTAGACTAAGTTCGCATGTTGGTTATGTGTGTTTTAAAACTAGGTCACTAGGCTCACTAGGCCAAATCGCTACCTGTTTATCACGTTATTTTTCATTGATTGTGATTGCAATCAAGTCATTTACTTCCAACCGATGAAAAACAGACAAATCTCGAAATTATAATCGAATACTCGAATACCTATTTTGATAACCGGTACTCGGACGTCCGACCGAATACTCGCGTACCCGGTTCCATCCCTAATATATACATATATGTGTTCAAACAGCGTATCTTAGATATCTACTATAAACAAATTGGTACTCCTGTATCAATAATTCGAATCGTTTAGAAACGTATTGCTTATAATATTTAAACACGATTTCAAAGTCGAAAGTTACCTAAACAACATTACAGACTCTTATTTTAGAATATCATTCACTCCATTTAGAATATTCTCTCATGAATTAGCAATATAACGAGGTCGTCATTTAAATTCACCGCAATATAATAGAATTTGCCCAAGTTCCTCAAATGACCAAATTGAAAATGAATATCATTTCCTACTAATTTTTTCAAAATATTCGGATCTCAGAAATTAATATATAAAACGATATTACTATACTTGACCATCGTTATAAAAATTCACTCTCCCATAAGTCTTTTATTATTGCCAAAACTATTTCAAAATTGATATACTATGCTAATTTGAAAAAGTCAAGTTTCCCCATTAATTGTCTACGTTGTTGAATATTTGTAACAATACGTCATGCCTCAGTGATTAACCGCGAAAACCTATTTCGTTTCGTTGAAATGAAATCGGCTCTCGCGTTTAACGACAACGTTTTTATGTGTATCGAAAACAGCACATAGCTCTCAACTTATTATAACCAATGGATCAACTACGTCTGAAAACACCGCATAACTTATGAACATACCGTAGAGTTCTTCACTGTGAAATGGTAGTTTTCTTATAGTCACTGCTTAAGGAAAATGCTGACTCCCTTGATTACGACGTTTTCAAAGTGTCTAAATTCAGCAAGTTTCTCTGAAAACATCTGATATTAAACTTAGCGACTGCGGATTATAAATAATATGATGTGTTATGACTTTATCTCTTATATGTAAATATGTATATACGTATACACATATAGGTGACTTATAAGCCTAAAGGGCCGGGTGTGATCATTTTTGCTTTTTATATAATACTGTTAATCATAATATGTTTCACACATGTCACTTTAATAAACAATTTCTTATCTTATCTTATGTATGTTCTTTTGTAAAAATCCATGGTTTTTTTTGGTATTTTTTGCTATGTGATACTGTTTAAAGCAATAAAAAATGTGTATTGTATTGTATTGTATTTATATTCAGAATTACATATGTGTGTCAAATATAACCAGGATCAAAATTTGTTGTCGTTTTACTGGTTTCCTGTTTACCCTTTCCCACACACAGACGCATTTTTATGAAACTGCAGAAGACATTTTTGGAAACGTTTGGGCTAAAGGAGAAAGTACTCAGTTTATTTAGATAGGAAGTAAAAGAAAACAATACAAAAAGGCATTATGCGAGAAATTATCCTGAATCTGATCTTATTCTTCAGTGCTCGCTACCTCTATATTTATTCATCGCAAACAAACGAGCGTTGTTCCAGTAGCAGTAACTGATAACACGATGACAGGGTAAATAAGTCCGATAGTAATGATAAATACCCAGGAAACGAAGATATACATGTAACTAAAGTAAGGTTGAAAACATTATTTTACAGATAGCCTACAACGTCGAACCAGAATGAAAAGTAGTCATATTTATCTTTGATGTTGACTCTAATACATCTGATCTTGATTTTATAGTCTAGAATCTCTTGACGGCTGTTATATCAACCCCCCCCCCCCGTTACCTCCTTACCCTCAAAGTACAGAGATAATTGATTGGTTGATTGATCCATTCATGTATTGATTAATTGATTCATTTATTCATTCCTTGGAGTTTGAGACTGAAACAGTAACCTTGTCACCCGGGAACCATGTATGAGAGTTCTGTCGCCGTTATATAACTGAACTGAAAAACTGTTGAAATCGGCGATAATCAACATACAAACAAACCGATAAAACATTAATGCATTTGATTTTGAGATTCGGAGATTAACACTGTCACAGAGGGATCACAAATGAGTGTTCCTTCGCTGTGTTATTATAAATGGAATTCTGTTGAAAACGGATTAAATCTTCCAATGCCAGTGGAGAAATCTAATTAGGGGTATTATTGATTCTCCGTAAAAAGGTCTGATTAAAATTCATTGAAGTAAAACTAATACTGCAAATATAAAGAAAAACATTAACTGTAACATGACTTACTATTTTCCGCAATATGAAAACAAAACAGTGTCAGTTAAAGGACCTGTCACACTAAGCCGATTTGGCTTGCCGAAGCTATACCTGAGCACAAATTTAGCGATATTCGGGGATCGGTACTAGTTCGGCAGCGCAACGGTATCACATCGCTAAAAAGCGGTAGTACATCGTCAGGACATCGTCAGAACATCGGTGTGAAATTTAGCAACGGCAAGCGACGGTATAAAATGTTGAACATGCTCAAATATTTCTGCCGTTGCGTTGCCGGAACGAGCAACGGAATTACAAGGGCAGTACTCCGGTATGGCTTCGTTAATATCGGTAGAGCACCGGTAGCGCCCCGTAATATATCAGCGGCTCTCCGGTGGCATCAATGTGCAAAAATAGTCCTGGCATATGAACAAATGTCATTAAATCATTGCCGATCTTAAATCTCCCTAGCATGTCAACTTGAACAAGGGAAGTAACTAGTACGGAATTTTTTCGCCTTTACGCACGAGTTGTTAATCTTGTAGATTTCAAAAAATTACCAGATATTCCTGTCAAACAATGCTTTATTTGAAACGTTATCAAATGCTTCTTCGTTAGCAATGAATATGATGTACAAACGTCCGTCTTTTTTCTATAAATATTTTGGGTCATAGCATGTTAAGTAAACACATTATCAAACCTTTACCTTTGAGATTCATCAATATGATTATTTATAGAGACCATTTACATAATCGTGTATATAAAATGGAGGAAAACACTTGGTAAATAACATTTCGATAGATATACTCCTGTAATTATTTGTATCATTAATCTGACCATATTTTTTAATTGGACAGATAATACTCTCTGACCCTTGGTGTGGCAATATAATTAAATAGTTTGGTTAAAGTTGGAGGTAAAACACTTTTAGTATGAATTATAAAACTATCTAATATACATATATCGTCAAAACCTGAGGCTTTGTTCGGATTAATTTTGCAACTTGCTTCATTTTTGTCTTTTGTAGATATTTCGTCATTTAGATTGTCACTTGATAACGAATTATCCATATTTAGTTCATCAATATTGTAATAAAATATGCCATTTCCTGTTACAAGAGGCGAGAAATTATTTACCCAGATAGACTCCGAAATATTTGATTTTAGATTGGCTTTCCTATCATCATTTTTTATTAACTTCCAGAATTTGAGAGGGTTATTTCTAGTTTTAATTAATTTCATTTTACAATAAGCCTTGGCCGTGTTTTTTTTTTTCTTTTGCACTTATCTTTAAAAAAAAAAAATCCTTATAAAATTTCAGATCATCTTTTTTATCACTTTTTCTGAATGCCTTTAACGAAGAATGTTTATTATATTTCAATTGATCCAATTCACCGACCCACGGTTGGTTGTTATTATTAACTGCAATATATCTTCTATTGTTTACTTTAAAACTGATTTAATACTGAAACCATCCCATTCACATTCTCTTTAATCAAAGAAATTATAATAAGATTAAGTTAAATTTAATTGTAAAAGTTAAAACAAAGAAAGTATTTTTGTTTTCGTTCCAGCAAAACTTGTTTATGAAATGCAATAATTCTCCATCCGTGTTCGGATAACTTTCCAATAAGCATATAGTTGTTACAGCTTGTTTTAAGGTATATTTAATTGTGAAGCGGTCTGAGTTATCTCTGTCAAGAACTTTCAAAATCAGTAACAAACGGGATAAATCTGTATATGAAATACAAAATCTACAACAGACGCTCCCTTACCAGAAATACTCGTGATATAGCCCTCTGTGTCTTGAAATAAACGCCCATTTAGAATATGAATATTCATAGTACAACATATTTCAAAAAGATATTTCACAAATGCAATGTACTTCATATATGTGTTACTTCTTGCAGGTAAAAAATTGTCTGCAAAAAGATTGGCCAAAAATGAAATATAGAGTCATCTGGTAAGTAATCTAAAAGTCTTTGGTCCGTGCATTAAAATCTCTTGCCAAGAAGAATAGACAATCTGGGTATTCATTTCTTAACTCAATTAATTGATCATTTCGAATACCATTCAAACTATCATGTTCATAAATGTATGAACCCTCAGGTAAAGTATACACAATCAAGAAAATGTGTTTGTGTATTGTTTCCAAAATGTCTTTTCTAATACCCCCGTCAAACCGGGGTGGCGTCCTTACTGCGATGCAACAGCAATGGAAAATGTGACAAGAGCGCGTCAATGTCACCACAAGCGTGGTATAAGCGTATCGGAAGCGCGAGACATCGTGCTGTGGTTGCAAAGATCGCCAATGATCGCCGAGTGACGGCGTTTGTTTTGAGCATGTTAACAACAAGACGCAAATGTTCGTGCATATACATGTTTTTGCACGGACACGCGGGCTGATCTGGATCTGCACTGATTGAATTGACATACTGTTGGTTTTAACAGAGCCACGCTCAATCCTACTTCATTAATGACAATTGTTAGAACATGTTCAAGACACCCACAAAATGGTAGAAGTGGCTTCCCTCCTTGGCGTTCAGGTTGGGGACGGTAACTGCTTCAACGACGACAGGATAAACAAGTCCGGTAGTAATGTTAAATAAGAAGGAAACGAAGAGATAAACATGTAACTGAAATACGGTTAAAAACGGCGTAAACACCATTTTAACGGTTAAGTTATTTTTACAAAGTTCCGATAAAGGTTCATTGGAGTAAAACTAATACTGCACATATAAACAAAAACATGAACTATAACGTGATGTACAACTGATTTATTTCTGTGTTTTGTATATATATGTATATATTTCAACGTTTTATTTTAAATCTATCCCTCCCTTTTCATGATTGTATACTATTTTCCGCATGATGAATACAAAACAGTGTCTTTTTACATAGATAAATATAGCATACATTGACCTTTCAGTCAACACTTTAAAAATGGTAGCTTTCCCTCCCTGGCACTAAGGGTTGTGTGGTTAGCTTTACGACTGACTGGCTGGTGTCAGGATAAACGGATCAGTAGTACCGGTAACTTATCCAAGGAATGCCGCGATTTAACGGAAAAGTTGTTGAAAACAGCGTAAAACACAAAACAATCAACCAA
This sequence comes from Serripes groenlandicus, assembly GCA_031761405.1. Classification (NCBI taxonomy): domain Eukaryota; kingdom Metazoa; phylum Mollusca; class Bivalvia; order Cardiida; family Cardiidae; genus Serripes; species Serripes groenlandicus. The sequence goes on from JASEVX010000002.1 coordinate 21,051,475, forward strand.
TCGAATGATAGTCATGATACTTCGACAGTTAACTATGCTTGGAAGTCGAGCCCCGGTAGGCCAGGCGGTGGGAACGTGGGCTGTCAATCCAGGGGTTGCGAGTTCGGCAAACATTCATTTCATCGTTTGAAAAAAGTCAATGCGCCTCTTTCGTCTTCCACCCATGGGCTAACTGTTTATTTGGAAAACCAGTTAGCTGCACGGAAAAACTGTTATGTGAAGAACTGGGGTGAGAAAGCCAAGGAAATGCATGGGTAGGTGAACTGGTCGCCGAGATGTGACTGGAAAACTGTTGAAAACGGGGGTAAAAACCGAATCAATTGAATTATTTGGAGAATACTAACAAGAGGAATTTGTAATGCACTTATGTAACATAAAAAATAACCACTTTGTTTGTTTGTCTGGTGCTTCAAGTCACTTTCAATATTTTGTCCAGTTGTATCACGACATTTACTGGGTAAATTACTAGTACTACGAGTCCATTTTATCCAGACACCAGTAAGTCAGTCGTAATGATAACCCCACAATCCTGAGCACCGTTACAACACTTACGAATGCCATATTAAACGACTTGAAAATCTAAGTATTATTTTCAAATCGGTCCATAACTTTTGTACAAGATTTCTTTTTCAAGTTACCACTATATACACATATACAGAATACTAGCCCCGCCCACTGGCGGCCATGTTTCTAAACGGATCGGAATAATTACAACAATATTGGTAGAGGAAATTATTTTCAAATCTGGCCAGTACCTTTGGACAAGAAGATGTCTTAGGTTTTTACTATATACATATAAGGAAAACAATCTCCGCCCACTGGCGGCCATGTTTTTTAAAGAATCGGAATGATTTGACTTGGTAAGACAACCAAGGAATATTTTTGCAAATTTATTTTCAAATCAGGCCTGCTCTGTTGGACAAGAAGATTGTTAAAGTTTCCCTCTTTCTGATGTTGCAGCAACCCAAGTTTTGCAAGAAATTAAATTGATTAGCAGACATATTTTGTAGGAAAATGCGAACGGACAGACGACGACCACTGTGGATATGAGTGATCACAAAAGCTTAAACCGAACTTCGGTCTCAGGTCATCTAAACACAAACTAAACGTTATCTACCTCTATCCTCTATGCACACACCATACCTTTCGAGTTCCCGCATTATTATGATTTTTTAAAAGACATTTAGTTCACAATGAATAATTTCCACCAGCTACCACAATGTATTCAACAGTAATATTATTACTATTACAATTACTATTATTTTCCACTGTTTTGCATATATTTTTACAAAGATTTGGATACGCGGGAAAGGGTAAAACAGGGGATGCAACAAGATCACTTTTCCCAATGTCGCGAGTTTAATACATTTTTGCATAAAAAACAAAATAACTGACGCATGGTAATGATCATTAAATCATATATTTCATAAAGGGATAACATTCACAAATAAAATGAAATAAATTGATAAAATATCAAACAGTAAATCTGGTTGTAGGTATTGAATTTGTGATGGCGAAATGTAGCTCTGGTTGGATTCAAAGGGGGATGGCATAATAATATCGGTAGAGCACCGGTAGCGCCCCGTAATATATCAGCGGCTCTCCGGTGGCATCAATGTGCAAAAATAGTCCTGGCATATGAACAAATGTCATTAAATCATTGCCGATCTTAAATCTCCCTAGCATGTCAACTTGAACAAGGGAAGTAACTAGTACGGAATTTTTTCGCCTTTACGCACGAGTTGTTAATCTTGTAGATTTCAAAAAAATACCAGATATTCCTGTCAAACAATGCTTTATTTGAAACGTTATCAAATGCTTCTTCGTTAGCAATGAATATGATGTACAAACGTCCGCCTTTTTTCTATAAATATTTTGGGTCATAGCATGTTAAGTAAACACATTATCAAACCTTTACCTTTGAGATTCATCAATATGATTATTTATAGAGACCATTTACATAATCGTGTATATAAAATAGAGGAAAACACTTGGTAAATAACATTTCGATAGATATACTCCTGTAATTATTTGTATCATTAATCTGACCATATTTTTTAATTGGACAGATAATACTCTCTGACCCTTGGTGTGGCAATATAATTAAATAGTTTGGTTAAAGTTGGAGGTAAAACACTTTTAGTATGAATTATACGAAAAAAAAAACATGAATGGTTTTTTTCGCTTATAGTTAACAGGTGTGAGATTTTTTTTTTTTTTTTTTTTTTTCAATAACCCATGAAGCTTTCTGAAATGAAACTGGAAAAATCCATGGGGGCCGCCATTTTGGATATGTATAAAAGGCAGAAGTAAAACACAGATTGAAAATTATTGTCGTCTTTTTAATCATTTTTTTAAATCGGTATTTTGGGTATGTATAAAATGAGCAGAAAAACACGGATTGAAAATTATTGTCGTCTTTTTAATAATTTTTTTTTAAAATTGGTATTTTGGGTATGTATAAAATGAACGGAAAAACACGGATTGAAAATTATTGTCGTCTTTTTAATCATTTTTTTAAATCGTTTTTTGGGTATGTATAAAATGAGCAGAAAAACACGGATTGAAAATTATTGTCGTCTTTTTAATCATTTTTTTTAAAATCGGTATTTCGGGTATTATAAAATGAGCGGAAAAGCACGGATTGAAAATTATTGTCGTCTTTTTAATCATTTTTTTTTAAAATAGATATTTAAGATCATTAAAATGCTGTGTTATGTGGGAATAAACATGTGTACGAAAAGTTAAAACATAATAACATAAATATGTTTTCCCGTTCGTCAAAAAACCGACAGCATTAGCCTTCTACGCCCGAAACTAAATTTTGACTGTATCGTTGCCAAAGAAGGACGTGACGTCATTTCCGTTACACTTTATCTTGGCGTAACGTCAATGGAGCGACGTCGTTTCCCGCAAAAAAAGTGGTATCAACATGAAAACCCCCAAATTCCTATACATGAGCTATTGCCACACTCATTCAAAGTATAATTATTTATCAAACATTGTGGCAAAAGGATAACTTTCTCATAAGGAGCAATTGTTCTTTTGGTGACAATCTTTTCCTAAATCGTCTGTTGCATAGGCCTCAGAAACTATCTCTAATAGGGAAAGGGTTTAGCAGAAATGTGACCCCTTACATAATTTGTTCCAGTCATATTGACTGGCTGAAAAAGGTAGTCGCCAGATGGCGTCAGAAAAGGGCTGATCTATTTGCTTCTTTACCATAATGCAGGTGATTGATTAAGGATCATCTTGGCCCTCATGTTTTAACCTCGTTCATTATAAATGTATTCCTTGATTTTCTGAAAGTTTTTACTTTATTATTTTCTGTTCGGAATAATAGACGACAGCAATACGAATTCCAAATATGTTTTGATAATGCAAGAAACATGACATTAAAATTATTATTGTCTAGTCAAATACTTATAAATCCTTTTTGTATGGCCAAAGTATGTTCTTTAATTTTTGTTTATAATTATCTTGCGGTTTTTCGTAAATAGGTAGCACCTATAGATATATTAAAACTATCTAATATACATATATCGTCAAAACCTGAGGCTTTGTTCGGATTAATTTTGCAACTTGCTTCATTTTTGTCTTTTGTAGATATTTCGTCATTTAGATTGTCACTTGATAACGAATTATCCATATTTAGTTCATCAATACTGTAATAAAATATGCCATTTCCTGTTACAAGAGGCGAGAAATTATTTACCCAGATAGACTCCGAAATATTTGATTTTAGATTGGCTTTCCTATCATCATTTTTTATTAACTTCCAGAATTTGAGAGGGTTATTTCTAGTTTTAATCAATTTCATTTTACAATAAGCCTTGGCAGTGTTTTTTTTTTCTTTTGCACTTATCTTTAAAAAAAAAAAAATCCTTATAAATTTCAGATCATCTTTTTTATCACTTTTTCTGAATGCCTTTAACGAAGAATGTTGATTATATTTCAATTGATCCAATTCACCGACCCACGGTTGGTTGTTATTATTAACTGCAATATATCTTCTATTGTTTACTTTAAAACTGATTTAATACTGAAACCATCCCATTCACATTCTCTTTAATCAAAGAAATTATTATAAGATTAAGTTAAATTTAATTGTAAAAGTTAAAACAAAGAAAGTATTTTTGTTTTCGTTCCAGCAAAACTTGTTTATGAAATGCAATAATTCTCAATCCGTGTTCGGATAACTATCCAATAAGCATATAGTTGTTACAGCTTGTTTTAAGGTATATTTAATTGTGAAGCGGTCTGAGTTATCTCTGTCAAGAACTTTCAAAATCAGTAACAAACGGGATAAATCTGTATATGAAATACAAAATCTACAACAGACGCTCCCTTACCAGAAATACTCGTGATATAGCCCTCTGTGTCTTGAAATAAACGCCCATTTAGAATATGAATATTCATAGTACAACATATTTCAAAAAGATATTTCACAAATGCAATGTACTTCATATATGTGTTACTTCTTGCAGGTAAAAAAGTGTCTGCAAGAAGATTGGCCAAAAATGAAATATAGAGTCATCTGGTAAGTAATCTAAAAGTCTTTGGTCCGTGCATTAAAATCTCCTGCCAAGAAGAATAGACAATCTGGGTATTCATTTTTTAACTCAATTAATTGATCATTTCGAATACCATTCAAACTATCATGTTCATAAATGTATGAACCCTCAGGTAAAATATACACAATCAAGAAAATGTGTTTGTGTATTGTTTCCAAAATGTCTTTTCTAATACCCCCGTCAAACCGGGGTGGCGTCCTTACTGCGCTGCAACGGCAATGGAAAATGTGACAAGAGCGCGTCAATGTCACCACACGCGTGGTATAAGCGTATCGGAAGCGCGAGACATCGTGCTGTGGTTGCAAAGATCGCCAATGATCGCCGAGTGACGGCGTTTGTTTTGAGCATGTTAACAACAAGACGCAAATGTTCGTGCATATACATGTTTTTGCACGGACACGCGGGCTGATCTGGATCTGCACTGATTGAATTGACATACTGTTGGTTTTAACAGAGCCACGCTCAATTCTACTTCATTAATGACAATTGTTAGAACATGTTCAAGACACCCACAAAATGGTAGAAGTGGCTTCCCTCCTTGGCATTCAGGTTGGGGACGGTAACTGATTCAACGACGACAGGATAAACAAGTCCGGTATTAATGTTAAATAAGAAGGAAACGAAGAGATAAACATGTAACTGAAATACGGTTAAAAACGGCGTAAACACCATTTTAACGGTTAAGTTATTTTTACAAAGTTCCGATAAAGGTTCATTGGAGTAAAACTAATACTGCACATATAAACAAAAACATGAACTATAACGTGATGTACAACTGATTTATTTCTGTGTTTTGTATATATATGTATATATTTCAACGTTTTATTTTAAATCTATCCCTCCCTTTTCATGATTGTATACTATTTTCCGCATGATGAATGCAAAACAGTGTCTTTTTACATAGATAAATATAGCATACATTGACCTTTCAGTCAACACTTTAAAAATGGTAGCTTTCCCTCCCTGGCACTAAGGGTTGTGTGGTTAGCTTTACGACTGACTGGCTGGTGTCAGGATAAACGGATCAGTAGTACCGGTAACTTATCCAAGGAATGCCGCGATTTAACGGAAAAGTTGTTGAAAACAGCGTAAAACACAAAACAATCAACCAATCGAATGATAGTCATGATACTTCGACAGTTAACTATGCTTGGAAGTCGAGCCCCGGTAGCCCAGGCGGTGGGAACGTGGGCTGTCAATCCAGGGGTTGCGAGTTCGGCAAACATTCATTTCATCGTTTGAAAAAAGTCAATGCGCCTCTTTCGTCTTCCACCCATGGGCTAACTGTTTATTTGGAAAACCAGTTAGCTGCACGGAAAAACTGTTATGTGAAGAACTGGGGTGAGAAAGCCAAGGAAATGCATGGGTAGGTGAACTGGTCGCCGAGATGTGACTGGAAAACTGTTGAAAACGGCGTAAAAACCGAATCAATTAAATTATTTGGAGAATACTAACAAGAGGAATTTGTAATGCACTTATGTAACATAAAAATTAACCACTTTGTTTGTTTGTCTGGTGCTTCAAGTCACTTTCAATATTTTGTCCAGTTGTATCACGACATTTACTGGGTAAATTACTAGTACTACGAGTCCATTTTATCCAGACACCAGTAAGTCAGTCGTAATGATAACCCCACAATCCTGAGCACCGTTACAACACTTACGAATGCCATATTAAACGACTTGAAAATCTAAGTAGATCTATTATTTTCAAATCGGTCCATAACTTTGGTACAAGATTTTTTTTTCAAGTTACCACTATATACACATATACAGAATACTAGCCCCGCCCACTGGCGGCCATGTTTCTAAACGGATCGGAATAATTACATCAATATTGGTAGAGGAAATTATTTTCAAATCTGGCCAGTACCTTTGGACAAGAAGATGTCTTAGGTTTTTACTATATACATATAAGGAAAACAATCTCCGCCCACTGGCGGCCATGTTTTTCAAAGAATCGGAATGATTTGACTTGGTAGGACATCCAAGGAACATTATGCAAAATTATTTTCAAATCAGGCCTGCTCTGTTGGACAAGAAGATTATTAAAGTTTCGACTTATTTCCCTCTTTCTGATGCTGCAGCAACCCAAGTTTTGCAAGAAATTAAATTGATTAGCAGACATATTTTGCAGGAAAATGCGAACGGACAGACGACGACCACTGTGGATATGAGTGATCACAAAAGCTTAAACCGAACTTCGGTCTCGGGTCAACTAAACACAAACTAAACGTTATCTACTTCTATCCTCTATGCACACACCATACCTTTCGAGTTCTCGCATTATTATTATTTTTTAAAAGACATTTAGTTCACAATGAATAATTTTCACCAGCTACCACACTGTATTCAACAGTAATATTATTACTATTACAATTACTATTATTTTCCACTGTTTTGCATATATTTTTACAAAGATTTGGCTACGCGGGAAAGGGTAAAACAGGGGATGCAACAAGATCACTTTTCCCAATGTCGCGAGTTTAATAAATTTTGGCATGAAAAACAAAATAACTGACGCATGGTAATGATCATTAAATCATATATTTCATAAAGGGATAACATTCACAAATAAAATGAAATAAATTGATAAAATATCAAACAGTAAATCTGGTTGTAGGTATTGAATTTGTGATGGCGAAATGTAGCTCTGGTTGGATTCAAAGGGGGATGGCATAATAATATCGATGGCTCAGTGTAAAACAGTTGTAACTTTATGTAATTCTAAATCCTGTTACAACTGTTCTGAACTGAGCCATTGATATGTCATGTAAAAACATCCTGTCATTCACAGATGAACTGATTTTAAACTAATCAAGATAGCGATCCATAATACAGTACTAATCAACATGATGATCCATACAGTACTAATCAACATGATGATCTATACAGTACTAATCAACATGATGATCTATACAGTATCAATCATAGAATTGCACATGCACTCTTTCCAAGTGCAAAACTGGAAAAATCTATTTCATAAATTCAATATTTAAAGGTATACACACACTGTTTCAAGTTAACACCATTCATTAAATTCATAGCAAAAGATAATTTTATTTTGTGGAAACAGGTACAATGAAACCTGTGTATAAAGACCACCCATGGGAAGACAACAATCAATTCACAGGTGGTCTTTAATTGCAGGGTCATTTACGCAGAACATGAGAAATTGGAAATTTAACAGTTTGGTTGCTGTAGACAGGGAACTGCTATTCCACGGTAGTCTTTAGCACAGGTTTGACTGTATTTATATTTTTGTCAAGATTTACAATTGAGTCGAATATCTTTAGAAATGTATCCTACTACAATTAATTTGAAACCAACTTTGCAAACAGTTGAGTAATTTTCATTAATTGCAACTAAAACAAGTATACATGTGTGTTCACTTATTAACCTTTTCCACATACAACAAATCTGTAGCAAACGATCTTCAAAATTCCGAGTAAATGTTATGGAAAATATATTGAATAATAGTATAATTATTCAATAAACTTGACAGCGTTGTGTCAAAAGGAAAAATTGCTTATTATGATCAATTTCCACATTTGCCACAATGTTTTCAAAAGTCGTCTACATGAGGGTGAGGGTTACTCTTGAAACATATGTATTGGTTAACTGGCTGCCAAATTATATCTGAAATACAGTTGAAAATGATGTTAAACTCCATCTTATCATACATTTTATAATAATTGAGCAGCATCACACGAAAACAGACCCTAATGCATGTTTAACAGTGAATATCAAGATCAGTCTGCGCCTCCATGCAGACTTAACCCTTTCCACCTTACTAGACATTTGCAGTAGACAACTTTGAAAACATATATGCAAAACATATAGAAAATCTCTATAATTGAAAGTGTTATCATTGATTTTATTTTTTTAAAAATTGTAGCAAAAAGGGAAATGCTCATTATGAGCAATGTCTCCTTTTGCCACACTGTTTTAAAAGGCCATCTGCTGAAGAGGCGTAAATATGTGTTTGCATGTTGTAAAGGCTTATCAAGAACTTCTCTTGAACATTCACTATCAAGTTGTAGAAGTCTTCTGTTAGTCTTCTACCCTTTCCATCACACATAAAATTTGCAGCAGTCAACTTTGATAACATCTATGCAAAAATATGGAAAATGTCTTTAAATAAAAGAATGATTATTGAATAGAGTTAAAAACATTGTGGTAAAAGGGGAACTTGCACTTTATGATCTGCTGCAGATGTTTTGAAACATGTCTACATGTGTGAATGTTTTAAGAATGTTTTTCAATTATAGACCGACAAGTTTTCAATTTGATCTTAAGTGCCAGTTTTTTCAAAACCTCAGAAGGTCTACTTTCGAGTGTTCTTTTCCCCAATTATAGTCAGTATCACTTAAACATGAAAATGTTCTGCACAAATAAAAATAAATAACCATCAATAATATATGTTATCACAGTTTCAGTCATTCATGCACAACAACCCTTTACCATGCCTTTAAAGCAATCCCTTACAATTGGATAAAATGAATCTTTCCCACTTGCATGCACATTTTGACACATCTGCAACAGACAACTTTTGAAAACATCATGACACAATGAGAAATTACTTAAACAATTCCTCTTGCTTTTATTGAGACTTTCTATGTTTTTGCCCGAGATATTTTTAAAGTTGACTTCTGCAAATGTGGGAAAGTGTTAAGTCCTGAATCATTTTTTCGTGTGAATATAAAAGGTACCTTTTATCATAAATAAACAAGTTGTTGCCCCATATGGTAAAATTGTTTATTGGGACAATTTCATTCAAACAAACTAGGATTAGTTCACCAATCAGTGAAAATAACAACAAATTATAATTTCATAGTATGTATGGTTGTTTTAGACCTATTTCTGGTTGGTAACCCTGAATGATAGTATCCCTTTCCAATAGGCAGATACACTTCACATATACCTTGAGGTAAAAAGGGTACATAGCTCATAACCAGCAGTTTTGACTTTTGTCACAATGTTTTAACTCTATTTATTATGATACAGTGTACTGTTATTCATGAAACCATGCCACATTTTTGGCTAGAAGTTTTCAAAATACCTGCTGCAGATTCATTGTTTGTGGGAAAAAAACTAGAGGGTTTGATTTTAATTTGCTACGATAAAGTCATGTGATATTTTACTACAATTAAACCATCTTAGCTTGATTTGTTAACCCTTTTCCACATACAGACGTGTCTGATGCCGCTGAGATAGACGCCTCTTGAAAACGTCCTGGCAAATGTTGAAATTGCTCATAATAATGAGAATTTCTCCTTTGCCAACTTGTTCTCAACTCTATTCAATAATTACACTTTCATATATATCAAGAAATGTTCATTTTTCTGCAAAAGATGCTTTCAATGTCGTCTGTTGCAGATTTTTCGTAAACGCGAAAGGTTAAATTTAAAACTGTCATTGTTCCATTCCTGAATATATCCAACAAAACAAATCAAAATGTGTCTGCCATTTTGGATTTAACGCTATTTTATACAATTTTTCAATCAAATCACAGTAGCCAGTTCACATACCCATGTGTTTCCTCACACAAGGTCTCCAAACAATAGACTTTCCAAACAACTAGCTGCTTTTCCACATAAACTGTCTGCATGTTTGGAAAGGATAGTATTTTATGCCGCTTTCAACAAATATTCAGTTATTACGGAGTTTCCTGTGTACTACCTACTGGTCCTATCATCCTGGCAGGAAATGTAAGCCGTAATGCTACCCCTACAACTCGGAGGGTCAAAGAGGGAAAGCCGTTATTCACATGTCTAAGTATATGCTATGAACCGATAGGGGGAACAGAACGCCACCTCAAGACGGATTGATTGTTTGATTGATTGAGGCTTAACGCCAGTACCTTCATTAAACACTTATAGTTTTAATTATTCATCTACAAAGTACAGGAATTTGTATAATTTGGGAAAATTTCTTCTTAAGAACCTTGGATTAGGGCGGATGGATAACAACATTTATTTATTTTGATATTTCTCAATTGGAATTTAAGTTGTTAAAAATAATGCCGTTAAGTGCAAAGATACGATGGGATGTCCAATACAATTATAACTAACTGTAGTGTGTAGCATTAAGTACAAAACGATGGATCTATTTTTGGAACATATCAATCGGGTTTTACCAATCAAATTGAGTAATACACATTACATTTCCACCAATTGCAATAATTCTGATGTATGGCAAACGACCTGAATGTGTTTTTACAATAGGCCAGATAACTTGCTAATCTGTTATGTGGTGGCAGTTATATACGACCATACGAAACAATTAAACGATGGTACACTGTTTATAATAATATGAAATGATTAGACTAATGTATTTTCATTAATCAAAACATCTCTGTATCAGGGAACGGTTAAAGTAAATCAACCAAACAACTTTAAACAAGTAAACGTTTAATGTTTGTACCTCGACGACTTTGAACCTCTGGGAGTATTTACATGTATTTAAATAATGTTATTTCACCTCCCACTAGAAGCTAGCAATTTCATTGGACAAGAGCAGTCACGTGGTGACACCCTAAATTTCTATAGTGGGTCAGAATAATGTCATTAGTCGACAAAATGGCTGCCATTCATCGATTCTTCCTTTAAAGGGATACTCGTCCAAATAATGCGCCATCTGCGAGATAAGGATCTTGGTACCAGGAACCATAATCGCGGAGCTAAAACTTTTCTAAAATTCTAGCATGGGTTACTTCCCCTCCTAATTTCCGGTTGTGAAAAATCTTCAGATTAAAATGTCAATAATCAGTAAAAACATGAAATGTAGATGAAAAGGAAAGTTTGTGAAGGCAGGTTGACAGGCAAGACTTCTAGAGTTTTTGCTTAGAGGCAGAGAAAGATCTCAATAATATGAAGAAGGCGAAATCGAGACAGACAAACACACAGTTGAAGGCATGACAAGTGGGTGGTGTAATGGGCGAATAATTATTTATTTGAGACATCTAGCTGACCATCTTAGAGCCTGCAAAAACTGTTCAATGCCTTTTCTCTTACTCAAAGTTGAAAGAGAACAACGTGTAGGATATGCCAGCATTTTATATACTGCCAGCTTGTGACTGAGGATTAGTCAACTTGGTGACAACTGGAAAGAGCCATATCCGACCTGACGAAAATAAGAAAGGAATGCCTTGGTTAGTATTCACATGTAAAGTAAATTTATGCTATCAATTTTTCAGTGGGTTTATATATTTTTAACTCTCCAGAAACACATTTTCAGACGACTGAAAACATCTAGAACATTTTACAAATACAGGAAATCTCAACAAATGAAAAAATTGTTATTAAAAAGAGTGGAAAATATTCTTGCAAAAGGAGTAATTTCTCACAATGTTTTTCAAAAGTTGCCTGCTGTTCAGATGTCAAAATGTGTCTGTATGTGGGAAATGATTTACATTAGTGTCTGTATTGTATGCAAAGACAACAAAATATATTCGGTCTGTCTGTATGAGTGGAAAATAGTCTTGCAAAAGGAGAAATTTCTGATCATGAGCAATTTCTCCTTTATCCACAATGTTTTACAAAAGGTGTTTGCTGCAAAGATGTTAAAATGTATGTGTAAGTTTGAAAGGATTTACATTAGTGTCTTTATTGTGTACAAAGACAACAAAATATATTCGGTTTGTCTGTATGAGTGGAAAATATTCTTGCAAAAGGAGAAATTGCTCATGATGAGTAATTTCTCCTTTAGCCACAATGTTTTTCAAAAGTTGTCTGCTGCAGAGATGTTAAAATGTGTCTGTAAGTTTGAAAGGATTTACATTAGGATCTTTATTGTGTACAAGGACAACAAAATATAATCGGTTTGTCTGTTTGAGTGGAAAATACTCTTGCAAAAGGAGAAATTGCTCATTATGAGCAATTTCTCCTTTAGCCACAATGTTTTTCAAAAGTTGTCTGGCGTTAAAATTCTTCTGTAGGAGGGACAGGATTTAGCTTAGTGTTTTTATTGTTTGCAAGGACAACAATTAAATCCGTGTTATGATGGTGAATAATGACTGATTTGACTGGTTTGAAAACATAGTTTTTGAGGAATTAATATATTTTTTTTAGCTCACCTGAGCTTTGCTCGAGGTAAGATATTTTTATCGCCTTTTGTCCGGCGTCCGTCGTCCATCGTCCGTCGTCCGTCGTCCGTCCTGCATCGTCCGTCGTGCGTCAACTTCTTCTCCTCGGTAACCACTGGGTCAATTGGGATGAAACTTCACAGAAAGCATCCTCTCAATGACTTCACCAGATTTCCTTCAAATCTTTGGGATCCATGCAGAATTTTGGTTCCATGGCAACGAAATGAAAAAAACTTAAAAAATATCAGATTCCTTCAAACCATGTTGATTGGTCGAAAAACATGGCCGCCAGGGGGAGGCGGGGCTATTTTGCCTTATCTGGCTATAGTGAAAACTTAAAAAATCTTCTCCTCCGAAAGTGTAAAGCCGATTTTCAAATAATTTTGTAGAAATGTTTCTCAAGTGACCCACTATCAGATTTCTTCAAGCCATGTTGATTGGTTGAAAACAATGGCCGCCAGTGGGCAGGGCTTTTTTGCCTTATATGGCTATAGTGAAAACTTATAAAATCTTCTTCTCCCAAACTGGTTGGCCGATTTTCAAAACATTTTGTAGAAATGTTCCTTGGATGATTCTCTATCAGATTCTTTCAAGCCATGTTGATTGGTTGAAAAAGCCATGTTGATTGGTTTAAAAACATAGCCGCCAGGGGCGCGTGGCTATTTTGCCTTATATGGCTATAGTGAAAACTTAAAAAATCTTCTTCCCCAAAGTGTCAGACCGATTTTCAAATAATTTTGTAGAAATGTTCCTAGGGTGACCCTCTTTCAGATTCCTTCAAGCCAAGTTGATTGGTCGGAAACTATGGCCGCCAATGGGCGGGGCTTATATAGCTAAAGTAAAAAAAAAATAAGGTGAGCGATCCAGGGCCATCATGGCCCTCTTGTTTCATAGATCTATGACATTTGTTATTATATTTACGTTGTAATATTTTAGATTCATCTACTTCGGTAGATATTCAGAATTTTAATGTCATTAAATAATTTGATTATTCATAACAGCTGAATTATAAGAATCAATGTTTTGTTTAACAGGTGTCATGCACGCAGGCTTAACATACAGGCAGATGAATAGGCTAATGGCGACAATGAAAATAAAATGCCTTCACTACACATCAATGATGAGACTACGGGATGAAGTCGACCCATACAGTCAGAATGTGACAAGAGATTCCTGTGCGGCAAGATTTTTTTTGCGAGTAAGTTTTATTTCATCATTCGGTATCTTCACTGTTTTATGTTGTTTTCAACAGTATTTCAGATGTATGACATACCCCTCAAATTCTTTGCATTCAAAAGTTTAAATATTATTTAAACATTTGGGTTGAAGGAAAAATTCTGAATTATTGCTTCTTTTTTAAAAAAGGATTTCAAAAGATTCCAAGAACTTCTGAAGATTGATTGTTTTAACCCTTTCCTTCATACAATAATTCTACAGCCGACGACTGAACATATTTTGTCAAAAAATAGAAAATCTCTATAATTGAATAGATAACCTCTGACTAAAACTGAAAAACATTGTAGCAAAAGGAGAAATTCCTAGTTTTGAGCAATTTCTTCTGTTGTCACTATGTTTTCAAAAAGCTGTCTGCTGCAGAGGCGTCAGAAAGCTTGCATTTGAAGGAAAGGGTTAATGCCGCTTTCAACAATGGTGCAGTTGTATCATGCGTTTTCTAGGTAAGTTACTACTGGTCCATTTATCCTGACATCAGTCAGTCAGGCATTATGCTAACCCGCGACCCTTAGGGCAAAGGAGGGCAGCCAGAACTACCATTTAAAAAGTATTTAATATGACCAAGCCGGGGATCGAACCCAATTCCGAAGAAGTTAACCTCTACAATTATCAATCTGGGTGGTGCATGATTGGCGAGTATATCTTCTAATATCTTTGTGAGCACTTTCTTCATCTACCACAATGGTATCAGAAGTCATTTGGTACACAAAGGTAAATGTGTATAAATGTTTTTTAGTAAGCCTCTACATAATTGTTCCAAGCAAGTATCCTTTGTTGAAATACATAGCATTCAGTCGGCATCAAACAAGCTGAAAGCTTTTCTGATGCCACCTGTATTTGAAGATTGTTTAGTAGAAACGTTCCTCGAGTTACATTCGGAAAAAAATGTTCAAGACATATAGAATATTCACCTTTATAAGCAGTAGCATTTGCAACTATACTATAACTCAGATGATTGATTTAGGACCATCTAGGCCCTCTTGTTTTTTCTCTATATCTGTTGTCTTGAATAGGGGCTTTACTCCCTGATATTTTCCCCTTCAAATGAGTGTTAACATAAAGGTTATATTCTTTTCAGGGTGCCCATGGATAATTCAGAAATCTTCAGGGAGGTCACTTTCAAGTATGACATGGGTTAGAAGAAGCGCGGCAGCAGAAGACCTTATGACAGTAAATCAGGTATGGGGACACTCTTCGGCAAAACCTCTGGGAAAATCTGCATATTTGCTCTACGGGTATCTGACTGCCAAACCTGCAGTAAATCTGAATATGAAAAAAATCCATCTCAAATGTGTTAAAAAAACTGGTCAGGTTTTGCTAACGCTATTGAATCAGATGTTGATGCAGATTTAATCAAATATTTTGAGAAAGAGGGTGAAAGAGTATAAACATTAATAATGGATGACAACACAACAACACTGTCTAAAATAAGAAAGGACCATACAATGGAGTGATATAAATACATATGAAATTGTTAATAGACAAAGCCTAGGTTGTGTGAAAGCAAGAACAATTAATTAAGCAGTGTCAGTCCCCAAACAAGAAACAAGTTAATAGGCAAATTGTAGCAAGTTATAAGAAATTTGAAAAACATATATTGAAATAACACAAACATATCATGTATTTAAGGTTAAATAAGTATATATCTTGTTTTAATTTTAATAAGGTCAGAAGTTTAACAGACTGTAAGATTTCAGAAAAGGTAAAATTGCTCATTACGATAAATTTTACCTTTTCTCGCTATGTTTTCAAAAGTCATGACGCATCAAATGTCGCTTAAATTGGGAAAAGGGTCAACATATTTGCCACACCTTGTCAAGATGTGGTTGTACCAGGCAAGAAAAATAGTGTTAAACAATGAGAAAAAATATTCCACCATGAGATGCAGATAAGAACTACTCTTTTTTCCTAAATATCTCACTTATTGATTCACTAAACCCTATTTTGTGGGTTCATTTAAGAATCGTCTCATGCGATTTAATGTCGAAATCGAGCACATTTACAAATATGAGCCTTGATTTTATTATTTTTTGCCAGCTATAGACAGGTAAGACAAGTCAAAGTATTGGCATTGATTTTTTTCTTGATTTTTTGACCATTTTTTGAAAAATTTGTTCGTAACATACATGTATATATTTGTGATTATTTTGAAAATAAGCTCGGTGACACATATATTTCTTTACATTTATGGATAGCTAAAGAAATAATCTTACTCATCATTAAGTAAGAATAAGTTCTTATAGGTAGTTAAAAATAATAATGTTTGTATGCATAATTTGTTTGAAAAATCCATAATTTACATGTCAGTGGACCCTCTTGTTAAAGTTGGTTATTTGTTTATTTTTTGCAATTTCTTCCAAATTTTGCTTCAAAACTGACTTTTTTAGACTAAGATATGGTGAATATGTTATGTCATACTGGTCAGAACATGGAAACTTGCAAAACATATCTGAAAGTAGACATCTCTAGTCTTAATTAAACATTTCATTTTTCGTCAATGTAGCAAAATATATAAAACCTCATATTTTCTAGAGCCTGTAAAATAAACCTGGTGACCTCTTATTTCTTTTTTTGGTATTTTGTTTATAAAGGTTTTAAGGTCACCTTAACAAATTTCAGCCAAATTTTATTTAAATTTCATTTGGGAGCATATCCCTTTAAATTCACTTTTTTAATCCAAAAATAGTCGACAAAACAGTGATTTGTTTACAATATTATAGCAACTACGAAGTTGCCTTTTATTCAAAGTTACTTCCCTTTCCATAAAAAATAAATAAATGTATAAATATTATGATAAAGCTGTACAATGGGAAGTCACGGTGGTCTAATGGATACATCTAACGCGCGTTAATCAATAATGTTATAGGTTTGAATCCTATGAGTGGCAATCTTTTAATTAATCCTTGGATTTTATTTTCTTCTATCTTTTTCATGATATCAAAACCATATGATATGCATATGAAATGAAACTGTTCTGCAACAGGAAGTTACAGCATTTCGTATTTACCTTTTCTTTATGTTTATTAATCTCTGTTACTCTTATATGTTTGATGCGGCAGTATAGTTGCACGTAACGCTTGTGGTGCGAATTATATATTTACAATGGTACCCGGCATGTCACGCTTTAGCCTTTACTTTGATATGAAAAAGTGGGGAGTCAGGGCTCCGTGAAGAAATCCACATGTTTTATCAGTAAACATTTATCAGTGCAAGCTTATTTCGAGTTTTGCTAGTCATTATGGGCTAAAAAGTAAGTTCAATTGACTCGTATTGTTCCGTATGATTCGCACTTCATCGCATGTGTATTGTTGAATTTAACTTGGAAAATCGTGCAGCAAGATGCAAACTGTCGAGTCGATTTCGTCCTTAAAGTGCTTCGGACACATTTCATCTGCGGTTTGGCCTGTTTTATGGTTTTTCTGTTTACATACTCGTATAACATTGATATACAGTCTGCAGAGAAACAATATCTTTCGGCTCAGGAGTCGTATATAGTTTCTCTTCACGATGTATTATGCAGTGATTGAAGTAATTCAAATTTATAGTAGATCTAACAAGGTTTTGTTTTTCTGTTTGTTACAGTCTTTTACAACGTCTATGAGAATAAATTAAAGCTGTCGCACCATACCACGTTGTTGTTTCGTGCCTGCACAGAAACAATATCAGTATTTGTTTTTAATATTTATGTCACTTTATTTATAAAATGACTACACCGACCACTTTTATAATGAAATTAAACAATATAATATATTTTTTTTTTGCTCATGAAAGGTGGTCGGTGAAATAAATCAGTTATTTGGTCTGTTACTGACCCACTACGGAAAAAAAGGGGGTCTAACGCCTCGCCCCCTATACATTCCACAGACCCCCTATTTTTCCACGGGGGGGTCAGTAACAGACCAAATAACTAATATTATCTTATCAGGATGTTTACTCTCTATATTTACTGCAGACCACAATTATATTTTCGTTCAAACACTATTTGCATGAACCTGGCGGTTCTTATCTGTTCTGCATCCAAATCAAGATGATATATGGTACATGACATATGACATTAAATTGAGCTATGCTATATAATATTATATATATGTGGTAATATTATCTTCATGAATTTGTAACTAATGAAATTCTGATCAGCTTATGCATTCGTACAGCCTGGTCAGAATCGCATTTGTCCATTCAGTTTTACATTATTCATGAGAGTAAGTATGAAAGAAATGTTAAAAGCCAACGTAAATATGAAATATAAATGAAATCGGCATTGATTTTGTCGTTATCTAGTTATCCCATCTGTCATTAAAGCAGACTGTTGCAGATCTTAATGTTTGATTTTACCAAAATACACATAAACATGTTGTTATCTATGTATCCCAACTGCCATGTGTTCACCACTGACGAACCAAATGTTGTTTTGATTAAAAACAAATTAAAGGAGAATGTTTCATATATGAATATAAATAAGAGAACATTATAAAAATATCATCATTTGTTAAATTCAATTAACCTATACAATACAATACAATACAATATTCTTGTATTGTAATATAAGGGCTCCGGCCCACTATACATATAAATTACATACAAATCAATGCTTCAGAGCAACATGTTTTTGACAACAATCCTTGATACGGACAATAAATGTAGATATGTAAATAGTTATTTACCAAGTAGCATACTTTGTGAATTATATAAGTGTCATATATATATGCACTTATTTCATCCAAATTAATGCAATTTAATATTTTCTATTTAAGTAATTTGTTTATTTGAAGTATTCTTAAAATATTAGTTATTAGAAGTTGTTTTCAAAAAAAACTCTATCCAAATGCAAATGTCAGATATCTAGCCAGGATATGAATTAAAGTTTTGTTTTGACATAACATTATCCTATTAAACAAATGTTGTGTTCGTAAAATATAATTTCAATTGTGT
Source organism: Serripes groenlandicus (assembly GCA_031761405.1). Taxonomy (NCBI): domain Eukaryota; kingdom Metazoa; phylum Mollusca; class Bivalvia; order Cardiida; family Cardiidae; genus Serripes; species Serripes groenlandicus. The sequence continues at coordinate 21,070,299 of JASEVX010000002.1, forward strand.
TGAAAGTGACGTTTTCTTAAGTAATTATATAAAGGACACATCAAAACAAAAGTAAATCGTCTTCAATAATGTAAGTATTTCTATTTAAACAATAAGTACAAAACCTAAACATTTTCTCAATGTTGTCATGTTGTCATTGTGTCCTCTTTCTATAGCTAAACTGTGGTTAGAGGACCTAAAATGTATGTTCATCGATATATATATATAAGGCATTTCAATCGTTAGGTATTTTTCCGTGTCCAAAAATGATTTGAAATATTTGTAGTAGTACGCTTTTGAAGAGTTACACATTCCTGTGTGCCACTTCTGTATTGAAATATCAATTACTCGATGCTTAAATGCTTATATAACCAGAACTTCGATTGTGATGCAAGTTTGTTGTTATTAGTTAAAAGTCATTCAACAATGCATTCGGTTATACAACACAGAAAGAGTTTCTAGCTCTGTCAACTGAAACAGTAGCTTTCGTAGAACTATCCGAACAACAAAGAGAATTTATAGATCGGGCTTGACTAGTGTATGTCTGTATGCTGTCTGTCTGTATGTCTTTGTGTCTGTCTGCCTGCCTGCCTGTCTGTCTGTCTGTCTGTCTGTCTGTCTGTCTGTCTGTCTGTCTGTATGTATGTATGTCTGTCTGTCTGTCTGTCTGTCTGTCTGTTTGTCTGTCTGTCTGTCTGTCTGTCTGTCTCTCTCTCTGTCTCTCTCTCTCTCTGTCTGTCTCTCTCTCTCTCTCTCTCTCTCTCTCTATCTCTCCCTCTCTCTCTCTCTATCTCTCTCTCTCTATTTGTGTCTATCCCTCGTTATCTTCTCTTTTTATGCCCCCGAAATCTCCGATTCAGTGGGCATCTAGTTTTTGGCCTGTCTGCACGTCTGCACGTCTGTCTGCACGTCTGCACGTCTGTCTGTCTGCACGAAAAAAACTTTAACCTTGACCACTACTTTTGAACCATAACAGGTACGGCTACCATATTTCACATGTGTATTTCTTGTGACATGACCTTTCTGTCAGTACCAACATTTTTGACCTTGCTACCTTGACCTTTGACCTAGATGTTGCCATTCTCGAAAAAAACTTTAACCTTGGCCATTTCTTTTGAACCATAACAGGTACGGCTACCATATTTCACATGTGTATTCCTTGTGACATGACCTTTCTGTCAGTACCAACATTTTTGACCTTGCGACCTTGACCTTTGACCTAGATGTTGCCATTCTCGAAAAAAACTTTAACCTTGGCCATTACTTTTGAACCATAACAGGTACGGCTATCATATTTCACATGTGTATTCCTTGTGACATGACCTTTCTGTTAATACCAACATGTTTGACCTTGCGACCTTGACCTTTGACCTACATGTTGCCATTCTAAAAAAAAACTTTAACCTTCACCACTACTTTTGAACCATAACAGGTAAGGCTACCATACATCACATGTGTATACCTTGTGACATGACCTTTCTGTCAGTGCCAAATATTTTCACCTTGCGACCTTGACCTTTGACCTAGATGTTGCCATTCTCGACAAAAAGTTTAACCTTGACGACTTATTTTGAACCATAACAGGTACGTCTACCATATTTCACATGTGTATACCTTGTGACATGACCTTTCTGTCAGTACCAAAATTGTTACCTTGCGACCTTGACCTTTGACCTAGATGTTGCCATTCTCGAAAAAACTTTAACCTTGACCACTTCTTTTGAACCATAACAGGTACGGCTACCATATTTCACATGTGTATTCCTTGTGACATGACCTTTCTGTCAGTACCAACATTTTTTACCTGGCGACCTTGACCTTTGACCTAGATGTTGCCATTCGGGGGCATCAGTGTTTCACAAACACATCTTGTTTTCTTCATATCTTTCTCTCTTTGTTTTATTCTTTCAATATCTTACTCTCTGTCTTACTGCGTCTCTCTCTATCTCTCTCTCTCTCTCTCTCTCTCTCTCTCTCTCTCTCTCTCTCTCTCTCTCTCTCTCTCTCTCTATCTCTCTAGTGTGCCTCCCCCTATCTCCCTGTCTCTTACTCCTTATAACTTTCACTGTCTCGCTGTAGCTCTCTACATATTTATGTCACTGTCTGTCGCGCTCTGTATGTCGCGCTCTGTCTGTCTTTCTCTCATCGTCTCTCTCTCTCTTTATCTATTTCGTTCTCTCTCTTTTTTTTCTCTCTCTCTCTCTCTCTCTCTCTCCTTCTCTCTCTCTCTCTCTCTCTCTATATATATATATATTTCTATCTGGTCCCTGTTAGTGTATGTGTGTCTCTATCTCTTCCTCTCTCCGTCTCTCGCACATGGTGTGTCCATCTCTATATTCGTCTATCTCTGTTTGTTTCGCTCTTTGCCTACCTCTCACTTTCTATCTCTGTATATATTTTTCTCTCGTTCTTTCTCTCTAACTCTCCATTCCTTGTCTCTATATTTTTCAGGTTCTCTCGATCTCTCCCTCTTTTTATATCTCACTCTCTCTTTCTATCTCCTCGCTCTGTCTGTCTTTCTCTCTGTATATATCTGTGTTTCTCTGTCTCCCGATCTGTCTCTCTCTCTATATCTCTATCTCTTTGTGTCTCTTACTATCACATCTTTCTATCTCTCTCATTATCTCTCTGTGTCTCTCCGTCTTTCACTATCTTCCCCTTTCTTCGTATCTGTCACTCTCCCTCTGTTTTCTATGTATTTCTGTTGGTCTGTGTCCCTATATATAAATCTCTCTCATACGCTCTCCATCATTCGCTCTGTCTTTATGTGTGTGTGTTTCTATCTATGTCTATTTGTCTCTATATCTATCTGTCTGCCTCCGTTTCTCACTTTGTCTATGTCTGTCTGAATCTCTTTATTTCCTATGTTCTCTGTTTCTCTTTCTCTATCACGCTCTCTGTCTCCATCTCTGTCTCTGTCTCTCTCACTCTCTCTGTCTCTCTCTCTGTCTCTCTCTCTGTCTCTCTCTCTCTCTCTCTCTCTCTCTCTATTTCTCTATCTCTGTCTGTCTGTCTGTCTCTCTCTTTCTCTCTCTCTCTCTCTCTTTATCTCTCTCTCTCTCTCATATTCTCCCCTCTCCCTCTCTCTCTCTACCTTTCTCTCTCTAATATATTCCCCTCTCCCTCTCTCTCTCTCTCTCCCAATAGACACAACCTGTTCTCTCTATCTCTCCCGTTCTTCGTCTATATCACTCTTCCCTATCTTTCTCCCTCTATCTCTCTAACGATCTCTTTCTCTCCGTCACTCTCATCGTCTCTGTCACTCGCCCCCTGTCTTGATATATCCTTCTCTTTGTCGCATTATTTATCTCGCTGTCACTATGTCTCTCTATGTATGTCTCTGTCCGTATCTCTCTCTCTCTTCCTACGCCCCCGTCCACTAATTAATTAAACCCTTCCATCTATCTCAATCTCTCTCTCTCTCTCTGTATCTTTCTCTCTCTCTGGTTCTCTCGATCTCTCCATCACTTTATATATCACTGTCTTGTTCTATCTGTCTGCATGTGCATCTCTCACTATTTCACTATGTATGTCTTTGTCTCTCTCTAAATGTCCCTCAATTTGTCTCTCTCTCATTGTTTCATTCCGTCTCTGTCTATATCTCCATCTAGCTCTCTCTTCGCCTCTCTCCCTATCTCTTTATCTCTGTATTTGTGTGTGTGTTTCTCGCTATCTTTCTCTCTGTATTTGCATAATATATATATATGTGTGTGTGTGTGTGTGTGTTTCTCTCTGTCTCTCTCTGTCTCTCACTCTCTTTCTCTCTCTCGCTATCTCTTTATATATCTCTCTCTATCTCTGCCTCTCTCTATCTCTGCCTCTCTCTCTCTCTCTCTCTCTCTCTCTCTCTCTCTCTCTCTCTATGTCTGTCTCTCTCTCTCTCTCTCTGTCTCTATGTCTCTCTCTCTCTCTCTCTCGCTGTTTCTCTCTCTCTCTCTCTCTCTATCTCTCTCTCTGTCTCTCTCGTTCTTTATCTCTGTCTCTCTGTTAAGAATTATTTAACATATGTGTATTGATTCCTTGTCATTTACATGTATAGCTGAAATAAACATACGTTGACATAACGATATTTTATTACTAAATGGGTTGAGTCCCGAAAGTGAATTACAGAACGGGTTCTTGATATGCATGCATGATTCAAGCTGAAATACACATATTTATATTGTTCCGATATTTTTATTACAAAACGGGTTCAGCCCCAACATGTGGTATTACAAACGGTTTCTTAATATTAATGTATGTATTATGCAATTTTCTTCTTACCAGAGTTCTTAAATAAGACTTTCATAGGTTTCTTGGAATTTCAAGTTGAACATTACAGTTTAATCGACATTTTAAATTTGTATCATAAAACGAGTCGATTCTGAAAATGCGGTATTAACAAACGGTTTCTTGATATTCTTGTATGCTTCACGCCTCAATGCATTACCATCCTACATACATTAGCATTACTTAAGATATATGTATTGATTCCTTGATTCATTTGTAGCTGAATTAAACATAGTTTGACATAAAGATATTTTAATAACTAAACTGGTTGAGTCCCGATAAGTGGTATTACAAAACGGGTTCTTGATATTTATGCTTCACACGGGACTTCATCAACACCCTACTGAAATAAGTAACATCTAACATGTGTGTATTGATTCCTAATAAATGATAACTGAAATACACAGATTGTTACTTTTCCGATTGATTCATTACAAACGTGTTCAGTCCCAAACAGTGGTATTACACAACGTGATCTTGATATTCATGCATGTATTATGCAATTGTTCCTTACTTACGTTCTAAAATAAGACTTTTTTTACATTTGTACATAGGTTTTTTTGTAATTTTACTTTAAACATTTCAGTTTAATTGACGTTTGAACTTTTTATTACAAAAAAAGTCTGAAAATGTGGTATTACCAAACGGGTCCTTGATTATTTTGTATGTTTCACGCGCGATTTCATTACCATCTTTCTGAAATAAGTATTGATTAATACTTTTATATTGATTCCTTGTCAAGTATAGCTAATATAAACAGATTGATACATTTGCGATATTTTTATTTCAAAACGGGTTGTATTATCCAATGTTTCTGTCTTAACTTTCAAAATAAGACCTAATTACTTTTTCTACTAACGTTTCTTTTAATTCTAAGTTGATACATACAGATTTAATCAACTTGAAGCATTTTACAAAACGGGTTGTTCCAGGGCAGCCATTACTACAACAGTAACAATGTTGTTTTCGTCCCTGTGTTGCTCATAAAACGTGTTCAGAGCTTACTTTAAACATATCATAGTGTCCACAACATTTACATAAATATTTACAAATAACACACTCAGTCATCTCCTTTTCTAATTACAAACAGCTTTTGCATATAAACAACGATTTAAGTTTGGAAAAAAGAAAAACACAGATTTTCTTTTATGCTCATTTATAACTTATAGAAATTTCTCAGTGAATGAAAACCCTATAAACTTTTGCTGTGAGATAAATACTTTTAATGATCCTCTATTTAATTTTGATACATGTATATATATATTTTTTTTTATTACTTTTTGAAATAATAAAGAAAATAAAAGATTTAACTTAGAACAGAGTACACAGCACAAAAGACGAAAAGCAAAGATGACAGCTGACGAAGGAAGTCATGGTAGGAGAGTGGTCGTACTGGATTATCCCATTTAATTATTTGGTAAATGTTTGCACAATCATTCAAATAAACGGTGGGTTTCCATCGGTATAGGCTTATGGGAATGAAATAGCAGTAGTCTGCGCTTAAAGGCTGATTATCATATTTAATTTTGATTCATGATCCGTGTATGTGTACATTTGAAAGATAGTGTTCGACATTCCAAATGTAATTGCCAAAAATACATAAACTGCTTTTGTTAAATCGTTAAAGTGAAGATTATATTTCAAATCACTTCACTTATTACGCAGCCTACCATAAATAACAGAGTTTCCGTTCACCGACGATGAAATGTTTGGTTAAAGGCGAAACTTGAAATTGTTGTTTAAATGTTAGATTTGAACAAAGAGAGAGATTAAAAGTTCTATTGACTTTTGGTAAATTATTCTTTAAGTAAGATCGTTGATAATTGAGTAGGTCAAAATGGATGTTTGGTAGTTCCTCCTGTCACAGTAAATATTCTAGCAATTCTGTTTCGATCTTACCAAGTGATTCTCTTTTAATTGAGGTACAATTGTTCAAAACTCCCAAACATACGCAAACATACATATATATAATTGGAGGAATCTCGACGAATTATATACTGGGACCTTTTCTTAAATAGTTGGTGATGATGTTATGCTTTCATTCATATGTTCCAACTATTTAACATTTTGATTGAGAGTTAAACAAATATCTTAATGATTTTAAACAAACTGGCTTTGAACATAAATGAATGTAAAGTTTGCATGAGGGATATTCTTGTTTCAAGATAACACAGCTGTGGGGGTATTTGATTAAACGAGAGAAGCCATTGTTTTACCGAATCAAAGAAAAAAAACATGGTTCAAAATACCCTCAATGTCTGTAATGGAAGAGGCCGAACAAGCAAATGAAGTGTTATCAGGAAGAAATCACGAACTATTTAAAAGAGTTTCAGAAATATCAATGCCATATATCAGAAGAAAAAGAGGACCGAAAGCAGAATCTTGAGGGATAAAAGCATTCATGAACTAAAAGACCATCATATATCGAATGCGTTCGATAAATCGTGGAAAACAATATACACAATGTACTGTGAATTTATGCAGGACACAATTTAATAGAACATGTTTAGTAACTGATGGACGTTGGCTGGCCTTTTAAACAAACCTGATAAAATAAACGATTCTGGATAAGATTATTATCTAAATGTTTAAACAAAAACATTGCCATTTATTTTCAAGCACGGCTTAGTTATAATATTGAACGATAATTAGCGAGGCAATATTGTTCTCCTTTTTTAAATGAAGGCATGACGGTTGAGTGTTTCCAGTTCTGTGGAAATGTTTCGCATTCAAGTTTAAATTATGGACTTGATATACTGTATTTTGTAGCTTTTTAAAAAACTTAGTGCCTTATTTGGTCGGGATAGACTGCTTTCTTACGGCTAATGTATATACCATGCTTTAAACATATAAAGAGGAAATATAATAAGCGATACACGAACAAGAATGTTGTACAAAAGCTGACAAAATCATCATCGATCGTATATATTGAAACAAAATAATTGTTGTAACATTCAGCCATTTCTACATCGGTACAATAGACGGTTTCGTGGTTTTTCAACTGTATTTTTTCCAGTTGGGATGCTATTATTCAGGAGTTATACCTTTAGTATTGAACTAGAAACGATACCTGCTTTTTAAGTAATCAAATTTAAAGTTCCCGAAGAAAGCATGAATATTGAGTGTTTTTTTATACATATATTTAGTTTTAGACACCTAGTTGTCATATACATGTAGTAATAATACACATTGTAAAACAGTGTAGGAAAATCTAAGATATACATGACACACGGAGGAAGTCACGCCTACTGTACTGCTATGTCAACGTTTAACTCTAAATCCTCTAAATTTGTAATAAGCTTTCTGGTTTTAGCTTCACTGGCTGAAAGCCAGTCGAGCTTATGTCATTGCGCAATGTCCGTCGTGCGTGCGTGCGTTCGTAAACCTTTTGCTTCAAACAATTTCTTCTCCCTAACCACTTGGCCAATAAGATGACACTTCATAGAAAGCATCTTCTCAATGTCTTCTCTTAAATTCCTTAGTTTTTTGTTGGATTCATGCAACATTCTGGTTTGCATGGCAACCGAAAGAAGAAAAAAAGTGAACACTTCAAATATTCTCATCCGAATGAGTCAGGCCTATTTTAAAATAATTTTTGAGAAATTATCCTTAGGTGACCTTCTTTGAGATTCCTTCAACCCATATTAATGGACGAAAACATGGCTGCCGGAGGGAAACGTAGGAACGTTCCTTTCGTAACCTTTTATCAGATTCTTTCAAGCCAAGTCGATTGGTAGAAAAACATGGTCACCAATTTGGGGGCTATTTCGCCATATATGGCTATAGTGAAAAGATAGAAACAGTCTTCTCCTCCGAAAGTGTTTGGCTAATTTTCAAATAATTTTGTAGAAATATTCCTTGTCAGATCCTTTATCAGATTACTTCAATCTATGTTGATTTTGGACAAAAAAATTCACTGCCAGCGGGCGGGGCTATTTTGCCTATATGGCTTTAGTGAAAACTTAAAAAATTCTTCTATTCCGATAACAAAAATGTGTAGAAATGTTCCTAGGGTGACCTATCAGATTCCTTCAAGCCATGTTATTGGTCGAAAACTATGGCCGCCAAGATACAGGTCTATTTTGCCTGATATGGCTAAAGTGAAAACTTAACAAATCTTATTCTCCGAAAGTGTCAGGCCGATTTTCAAATAACTTTGTAGAAAGGTTCCTAGTGTAACTCTCTGTCAAACGCTTTCATGCCTTGTGATTGGTAAAAAATACCACGGCCACCAGGGTCTGGGCTGTTTAGAGATTTATATTTTGCCTAATGACAGTAGAGCGATACTGGCCCTCTTGGGCCTCTTGTTTTATTCTAATTCAGAAATATTCTGGTTTGTTCCACCTGGAACGCCATGAACGATATTAGCAACCATATTTGTAATATGTGTGAAACAAATACCTTCGACGCACTACAATTAATTTTTTTTATAATGTGCTCTATATCTAAGTTTACTGACAAAGTTTTACAGTTAGTGCTATCCGCCATAGCAGGTTCTTTGATAACTTAATTCACTGAAAGTCTTGATCAACTGGAGAAGATACGGCTCGTTTCTTTGACAATAGTGACGATTGTGGTGTTCAGCTGGAATTGGTGTTGGAGCTCATATCTTTGTTTAATTGTGACAATATAGTTTTATACTTGGCGAGCATGAGTCTTTAACAGGGATATTAATTCACCCTTTATACCCTTAACTCAGGAATTACGTCATTGTAAATAACCAAATAAGCGTTACGGTGGGTGACTGACTGTTTTAAATAATGTTTCTCCAAATTATGAAATTAACCCATGCGTCCTATGGCTGAACTTTATCGTTATAACCGTAAATATGCGTTTTGAGAACAGTAAAGACAAAGTCAAATAGGGGATTACAAATTTATATGGCTTAACTTATTGGGAATCGTTGACATTGACGATATGCCGTACTTCCTTTTTCCACACATGCAAAACGCCCATCGTTAAACAATATATTAGGTCAACGTCAGATTTGATCAGCTTTAAGAGAGTATGTTCACAGAGAAGGTACTCAATAATGGGGTTGTATTTTGTTATCGTCATTTGACACGCCACTATCCTCCTACTTTGATGTTGACTATAGAGCAAATATTCGAAAGACATCTAATTATTTGTACATAAGACTTGACAAAAACTTACCAAAGGTAAGCAGGCTTACACAAAAAGCTATAATACATTCGGCTTTCTGAAAAATCGAGTAGAACTAAAATGGTCTCGTAAATCTTAAATAAAATTGTAACACAATTTCTATAATTAGAACACATTGCGAAATTGCTCCTACTCTGTAATATTTGTAGGTAAACCTAGTGTTTTTCTGCTTCTACCGTTTGTGTATCAGGCCTAATTACGCAATACACGATAGACTAAAAAGGAATTGTCTCGGCTTAGATGTACTGATTTTTCTTTTGAAAGAGAATCTAACCTTTACAATGAAACGTTATCGTCCATATAATAGAACGAACATAAATTGATAATTCAATGCAGATGGGGCTATTTAAGTAACAGGCGGAGCTCTGTTGAATTGAAACTAAGCAAGAAAATACAGTCAATTCTCTGCATCTAGGATCTATACAGATCACAAACAAACTGATTTCACACAAAAAAAAACATTCTGGTATTTTACGTTCTGCCCAATGTATAAGAGTCTCGACTATCTATTCTTAAGGATAAACATAAGGTTTTGCAATTACGCGTCAGCAATCTATACATTGAACAATTTTTCTGATCTTCGACTGCTTTACTTTACTTACAAGGCACCTTAGATATTATTAAATATCCGAATCCTCCCATTCCTAGAAAGCCTTATCAGCCACCGCTTTATTATCATGTATTTATTATTTCCGATAATCCATATGTTCTGACCTTGAAAGCCGAATCGTCGATTTATTATTAAACAAACAATATAGATTGAAGATAATTTGCCACACATTGATCACCATCTGCCCTTTTGAATGAATGTTAGAATAGTTTATTTTATATTGCCAGACACATTTAAAATTAATGTTAGAATAGTTTATTTTATATTGCTAGACAAATTTAAAATCTGATCAGGGGCTGTGCTCCCAAACCTCTGCAGTTTCAGTCTAAAAAACCCAGTTTAGTAGCACACATAATAACAATTGTTTAGATTTTCTTACACACTTACATACACATTCCAGCTCTAAAAAAACCACATAATTTCAGGGGACTTGCATTCTATAGATCTTTGCCAAAGATTGAACATCTGAATAAAGCCGTACAGAAAGATAATTTGCCACACATGGGTCAACATCAGCCCTTTTGAATGAATGTTGGAATAGTTTATTCATATTGCCAGACGAATTTAAAATCTGATCAGGGGCTGCGCCCCTAAACACCTGCAGTTCTAATATAAACAACCGAGTTTAGTTTCACACATAATACAAATTGTTTAGATCTTCTTAGACACTTGAATACACATTCCAGCTCGCAAAAAAGGCATGATTTCAGGATACTTGCATCTCTAGATCATTGCCAGTGTACATGTACTTACATAATATGTTTAAACTTTAACCTATATGAATCCATAACATCTTGTCGTAATTAAAAGTAGTAACAGGATAAATTGACCAGTAGTACTGGTAACTTACTCAGTACACGCAGTCATACTATAACTTAAGAATTGTAGTTATGCCTTTGAAAAGCAAATGTAGCTCTAAATAGACATTAACAACTAGATATCCACGAATATTACTAAACACAATGGCATTTATTTTATCCAAAAAAGTAAATAGTTACACATATGCTGTCCAATAAATATTAACAAACATTTCGCAGAAAAACAGACGACGGAGAAATATCTCCCAGACAAAAAAAATATCGGTTCAATCATATTTACAAACAAATATTCAGGTATCAAAATTGCAACCTACCAGAAGGAAACAATAGTGTTATCGTCCTATCCTACAAAAGTTGACTGGCTTGTGATACGCCTGCTTTGGGATGATTGACATGTGTTAAATACATTTATATATTGTGCCACTTTGACAGATCGGTACAGAGTGTTATCACTACATTAAGAGACAATACGCAAAAAAGGGCAGGATATAACGGGTTCATCAGATAGTAAGAAACTAAAAATATACATTTATACTTATATTGTTTTAACTCTATCTTATGATTCTAAACTGAACTTTAAGAAGTACTTCTTTAATGTATTTATTTTAATAAAGTTATCTAAACTATTTTTAATTGTTTAAAACATCGACATACATAATAATACTCTGCAATAAAGCAATTAAAACACCAAAAGTATAGAATAATGAAGCGTAATGACCAACTCATTGAAAACGTGGTTGGACTCTTTTCTGTACATTTTTGATGCAAACGTGTGATTGATGTAATTAAAAACAGGCGAAACCGTACCGTCGTATAACTTCGTATAAACATAGAAAAGTATTTCTCCTATATGTTTACACTTAACAATAAGTAACATAAACATGGTGACAAGTTTCTGCCACCACATAACAGATATTTTTCTGGAAAACTTTCGTGAAAATAATGGAGAATTTCACGTTATTTATAAAGTATCGTGAACACTTTTAATTTATCATGAAGTCGATATAAATAACGTGAAGCGAAAACTTTCCTCTGCGATTTTTAGATTGCCACTACTTAATAAATAGATAAACGATACATTTCACTATAAATTAGGGAGTCCTATTTTAGGGGGAACATCTGTCGCATTCATCATCAGATGGAAGGCAGGTTTATGTACCTAATTTGTTCTATGTTTTACCAATGCTTTCAACAAAAGTGTAGTCATATCACGCCACATGTTCTTTTATTCTTCTTCAACAGTAGTGTAGTCATATCACGTTACATGATGATTTACTCTGCTGTCAACAGTAATGTAGTCATATTATGTCACATTGTGTTATTCTGCTTTCAACAGTATTGTAGACATATTACGTCACAATGTGTTTTACTCTACTTTCAACAGTAGTGTTGTCATACCACGTCAGATGGTGTTATACTCTACTCTGCTTTCAACAGTAGTGTAGTTATAGCACGTCACATGGTGTTTTATTCTGCTTTCAACAGTAGTGCAGTCATATCATGTCACATGGTATTTTATTCTGCTTTCAATAGAAGTGTAGTCATATCACAACACATGGTGTTTTACTCTGCGTTCAACAGAAGTGTAGTCATACCACTTCAGATTGCGTTTTACTCTGCGTTCAACAGAAGTTTAGTCAAATCACGACACATGTTGTGATACTTTGCTTTCAACAGTAGTATAGTCATATTTCGTCACATGGTGCTTTACTCTGCTGTCAACAATAGTGTAGTCATATCACGTCAAATGGTGTTTCAACATAAGTTTAGGCATTTCGAGGCTCATATTTTGCTACTTTAAACACAAGAGTCAGATCACGGTACATGGTGTTTTATTAATCTTTCAACGGTATAGCAGTCGTATCACGTCACATGGGGTTTTACTAATCTTTAGACAATATTGTAGTCATATCACATATCACGTCACATGGTTTAATCTTCTGCTTTCAATAGTAGTGTAGTCATATTGGGTCACATGATGTTTTATTGAGCTTTTAACGGTAAAGTAGTCATATCACGTTACATGATGTTTTACTAATCTTTCAACAGTACTCTAGTCATACTACACCACATGTAGTTTTATTCTGCTTTCAAAAGCAAGGTAGTCATATCATTACGCATGACCTTTTGCTCTGCGTTTAAAACTAGTGTAGTAATTTCACGGCACGTGTTGTTTTACACTGCGTTCAAAAGTATCGTAGACATATTACGTCACATGGTGTTTTACTTTACATTCATCAGTATTGAAGTCATTTAAGGGCGCATGTTGTTTTAAAATGCGTTGAACAGAAGTGTAGTCATATCACGTCACACGTTGTTTTACACTGCATTTATCAGAATTATAGTCATATCACGTCACATGGTTTTTAACATTCCTTTCAACAGTAGCGTAGTCATATCAGGTCACATGGTGTTTAACTCTGCATTCAACGTTAGTGTAGTCATATCGAGGCACATGGTGCTTTACTCTGCGTTCGACAGTAGTGTAGTCATATCACGTTACATGGTGTTTTACTCTACTTTCAACAGTATTGTAGGTATATCATGGCACATGGTGTTTTACTCTACTTTCAACAGTATTGTAGGTATATCATGTCACATGTTGTTTTACTCTGCTTTCAACAGTATTGTAGGTATATCATGTCACAAGTTGTTTTATTCTACTTTCAACAGTATTGTAGGTATATCATGTTACATGGTGTTTTACTCTACTTTCAACAGTATTGTAGGTGTATCATGGCACATGGTGTTTTATTCTACTTTCAACAGTATTGTAGGTATATCATGTCACATGTTGTTTTACTCTGCTTTCAACAGTATTGTAGGTATATCATGTCACATGTTGTTTTATTCTACTTTCAACAGTATTGTAGGTATATCACGACACATGTTGTTTTATTCTACTTTCAACAGTATTGTAGGTATATCACGACACATGTTGTTTTATTCTACTTTCAACAGTAGTGTAGGTATTTCCAACACATGTTGTTTTATTCTACTTTCAACAGTATTGTAGGTATATCATGTTACATGTTGTTTTATTCTACTTTCAACAGTATTGTAGGTATATCATGTTACATGTTGTTTTATTCTTCTTTCAACAGTATTGTAGGTATATCATGTTACATGTTGTTTTATTCTACTTTCAACAGTATTGTAGGTATATCATGTTACATGTTGTTTTATTCTACTTTCAACAGTTTTGTAGGTATATCATGTTACATGTTGTTTTATTCTACTTTCAACAGTATTGTAGGTATATCATGTTACATGTTGTTTTATTCTTCTTTCAACAGTATTGTAGGTATATCATGTTACATGTTGTTTTATTCTACTTTTAACAGTATTGTAGGTATATCATGTTACATGTTGTTTTATTCTACTTTCAACAGTATTGTAGGTATATCATGTTACATGTTGTTTTATTCTACTTTCAACAGTATTGTAGGTATATCATGTTACATGTTGTTTTATTCTACTTTCAACAGTATTGTAGGTATATCATGTTACATGTTGTTTTATTCTACTTTCAACAGTATTGTAGGTATATCATGTCACATGTTGTTTTATTCTACTTTCAACAGTATTGTAGGTATATCATGGCACATGGTGTTTTAGTCTACTTTCAACAGTATTGTGGGTATATCATGTCACATGGTGTTTTATTCTACTTTCAACAGTATTGTAGGTATATCATGTTACATGGTGTTTTATTCTACTTTCAACAGTATTGTAGGTATATCATGTTACATGTTGTTTTATTCTACTTTCAACAGTATTGTAGGTATATCATGGCACATGGTGTTTTATTCTACTTTCAACAGTATTGTAGGTATATCATGTTACATGTTGTTTTATTCTACTTTCAACAGTATTGTAGGTATATCATGTTACATGTTGTTTTATTCTACTTTCAACAGTATTGTAGGTATATCATGGCACATGGTGTTTTAGTCTACTTTCAACAGTATTGTGGGTATATCATGTCACATGGTGTTTTATTCTACTTTCAACAGTATTGTAGGTATATCATGTTACATGGTGTTTTATTCTACTTTCAACAATATTGTAGGTATATCATGTCACATGGTGTTTTACTCTACTTTCAACAGTATTGTAGGTACATCATGGCACACGGTGTTTTACTCTGCTTTCATCAGAAGTGTAGGCATATCATGTCACATGGTGTTTTACTCTGCTTTTAACAGTATTGTAGGTATATCATGGTACATGTTGTTTTACTCTGCTTTCAACAGTATTGTAGTTATATCATGGCACATGGTGTTTTACTCTACTTTCAACAGAAGTGTAGGCATATCGAGGTTCATGGTGTTTTACACCGCTTTCAACAGTAGATAAGTCAGATGATTTTACATGATGTTTTACTATGCGATATACAATTTTGTAGTCAATCACGTCAACAGTATATTAGGCATATATTGGTACATGGTGTTTTACTAATCTTTCAACGGTATTGTAGTCCTATCACTTCATCAGTATAGTAAGTATATCACGTCACATGATGTTGTATTAAGCTTTCACCGGTATAGTATTCGTATCACGTCACATAGTGTTTTTTTCTGCTTTCAACAGTGGTGTAGTCATATCGGGTCACATATTGTTTTGTTCTGCTTTCAACAGTAGTGTAGATATATCACGTCACATAGTGTTTTACTCTGCTTTGAACACAATTGTAGGCATATCACGTCAAATTGTGTTTTACTCTGTGTTTGACAGAATTGAAGTCATATCAGGTCACACAGAGTTTTTACGCTGCTTTCAACAGTATTGCAGGCATATCACGTCACAAAGTGTTTAACTCTGCGTTCCATAATAGAGTAGTCATATCATAACGCATGACGTTTCGCTCTGCATTCAACAATAATCTAGTCATTTCACGGCACGTGTTGTTTTACACTGCGTTCAACAGTATCGTAGTCATATCACGTGTTGTTTTCCTTTTTATTCATCAGTATTGTAGTCATTTCACGGTACATCTTGTTTTACACTGTGTTCAGCAGAAGTGGAGTCATATCACGGTACATCTTGTTTTACACTGCGTTCAACAAAAGTGTAAAAATATCACGGTTCATGTTGTGTTACACTGCTTTCAACAGATGTGTAGTAATATTACCGTAACATGTTATTTTCCTCTGCATTCATCAGTATTGTAGTCATTTCACGGTGCATGTTGTTTACACTGCGTTCTACATATGTGTAGTCATATAACGGTACATGTAGTTTAACTTTGCTATCAAGAGTAGTGTAGTCATATCACGTCACATGTGGTTTCACTCTGCTATCAACAGTAGTGTAGTCATATTATGTCACATGTTGTTTTAATTTGCTATCAGCTGTAGTGTAGTCATATCACGTCACATGATGATTTAAATTACTTTCAACAGAAGTGTAGTCATATCACGGAACATGTTGTTTTACTCTGAATACATCAGTATTGTAGTCATATAACGGCACATAGTGTTTTACTCTGCTATCAACTGTAGTGTAGTCAAATAACGTTAGTTTTGATTCAGCTCAACGTCATAATGCATTATTACTTAGCTTTCGTTTGTATTGTTGTTAAACCATAGAGATTGATGCTTACATTTCAAATAAATAAAACTGCGTTCTAAGCAAGATAATATGTGTCGAAATAAATATTATACCAGGTCAGATAGTTTGATAATTTCTTTATATTGCCGACTATTTGTTCGTCTATTTAAGTTACAAGATTTGCACACTGACTTCTTGTTGCACCAGATGTCGTTGGATGAATTTTGGCAGCCAGTTGCAAAACCAAAATAAGTAAGGTCCGACGAAAGTTATCCAACCTTTTTTGTTGCGTGCTTGTTATTCGAGATAAAAGTTCCGCTGTGTGACACGCTGATGCATGTCAGGTACAAGCTTTACAAACTGGTTTCTTGCTGCAACAGGGGCAATTCCGTTGCAGTGTTGCAGCCGGGTATAAAACATAACCGGAGTTTGAATTTCCAGACAATTACATTAGTTTTTACCTTTCTCGTTCAAATTGACCAAGCAACTAGACATGTATTCGGTCTTCAGGCCACAAACGTACATGTCGTTATGTTTCATTCTAAATCTAGTAGATGTAGTTACATATAGCAGGGTTGAGGGGGTTTTGAGGTTTACAAATCATACTTGATTTTGAAATTTCTTTTTAGAAAAAGTGATATTAAACAATATTTAAACATCGAAAGTTTAATCACAACATATTAAATGGTATTAAAATAAAGATGTTATTTATCACCTTCAGGATTTCCAACAACGACAGAGATGACAGCGCTTGAAGATCGAATAAATAATCCCAAGTTTATTTACTGGGTGAAGAGTTCACTGTTGTTAAGCTTTGCCAAGGATGGTATAACAGAATATGTTGAGACCAACAATTACAATCACTTCCTGTCATTTAAACAGTTAGCTGAATCCGCAAGCAGTTGCTGCAACTTCGAAAATTGCTTGAAATGTTCCCAAGAAGGATGCAAAAATAAAGACATACATAGGGAACTTAAGCAGACGCATGTTCATAGGAATCCTTCTTTTGGTAACACCAAGCCTGCATATTGTACGGTACAGCCATGGGAGTATGCAAAGTGTTTTATGCCACCAAAAGGATACAAAGATATCCATAGTGCAGCTGATACAGATCTTCCTGGTCTAATTAGTGTGATCTTAAACGACTGGGCCTTTAGAAGCTTTGTGACCAAACGTGGGATCAACACATTTAAAGAGGTAGTTTTAATGAAAATAATGAGTATTGCAATGTGAATAGGTAACAGCTATCATCATTCTGAACGACAATAATATGTGACATATTCGATTTTAGGTTTGAAATAAAACCAAAAAAGATGCTTGTCAATATTAAGATAAATTGGAAAATCAATGACAATTGGAATGACAAATATTTATTAAATGTACAAGTATTTGGGCCACCGGCAAAAAACTAACAGTACATGTATTTCCTTATCAAGTTTTCATTGACACATAGATGAAATCTGATATTTTCTTTTTAACACCAGTATTATCGTTTTGAGGCAATGTATAAAAGTCGGCAATATTCGTATTGTACACCAAGTGAATAGAGATACAGTTTTAAGAACAACGAAATAACACATAAAATTCACATTTAACAATGTTCTTATTGAAATTAAAAAAAAAGATATTTCAATTAATAGATATCTTTATCACTGTATTATTACTTCCATTGTAGGTTAAAGACGATCGCAATGAAATTATGCATAACGCAACATTTGAAGTGGAGGAAGCGAAGTTTAAGGAGTATATTGGCAACGTTATAGCTATGCTCAATGGCATTCCAAGCACAGGAATCAAGACTGTAGCTCTGTTCAAAATTGATGAGGTATTCTAGAGCACTTTTTAGATAGTTGAACTTAATTAAAGGAAATGTTTGTAGAACCAGTGCATTTCACTTGAAACTGTTTCCTATGCACTGTCTAAATATGATGGTGCATTTCCCTCGAAATGTTGAGCATTTGTTTCCCTATACACTGTAAATATAATGGTGCGGACGTTTTGCTGGTGTATCATTGTCTTTTCAATGATAGGTATTTGAGGTAAGACAGTAGCGACGCGGGCTGTTAATCCAGGGGTTGTGAGTTCGAATCCCAGCTCGGCCAACATTCTTTCCGACATTTGACAACATTTAATGTGATATGCGTCATTCGTCTTTCACCAATGGGCTGTTTAACAGTCTATCTGGAAAAACAGCTTGTTGCTTGGTAAGTATGCTTTGTGGTGTACTGGTGAGTGAAAACCAGGAAACGAATAAGTAGGTGAACTGGTCGAAGTGATATGATTGAAAAGTTCGTGAAAACGGCGCTTAATCCTAATCAATCAATCAATCAATCAAAGCTTACTTTATCGGTTCATCCGACGTAAATATGGAATATGAATGAATAATTGTGTTATCGAATCAAGTGTTTGGCTACCAATTCTCATTGGCATAGCAGCCCTCTCATCTTAATTGATGACAACTCTTATGGAGTTGGACAATGCATTACGAGTGAAGTGTTAAACAGTCTAGTTCCTTCGATTAACAGATCAGTTCAATTACAAATAATACTAATACCGACTGGTTTGGGTGTTAATGGTCACTGTACAACGTAAGAAAACAATGTTCATTAATTGAAACTATGTTAAATATTAAAACATAACATATTCATAAATGACTGCTTTAAAGCGGGGTAATAATTATAAATGGGATTGATGTGGCGGATAATCTGCAGTAAAACACTCAAACAAATATATGATTTTAAATTTATTCGATTTACTTAAAAAAGGTATTAAAGATAATAAATAAAATCAAATTGCAAATTTCGACAGCCATCAATATGTCAATTCCCGTTATCTTACTTGTGTTTTGGAACAAAAGATTTGCGTTCAAGGTTCTACCAAAAACATCAATAAAGAGGAAATACAATTAAGACTGTCAATAAGCAAAGTTTAAAATGTTTTCAAATATTTCATATCCATGTGTCCTATCGGGATTCAAAGATGGCTTTGTAATATTTAACTAGTCACCTTTTTTTGCATCGAAATGAATAAATGTTTAAATGATAAATTAGTCGTTTAGTTGAATGTATACGATGACCAATACATCGCAATGATGCACAAGACGCGAAATAAAACGTAAATTAAAATTATGAATAAGAGGAATTGATATAAAATTGATTGACTTTGTCTGTACTGAGATCCCTATCTATTACCATTCATATATTAAATATTCAATACAGTCTGACTTAAATTCGAGTTTGTCTTTGGTTGAATTAAATATTGAGGTCAATATTCCAAGCACTGTAAAATGGTATTTAGTCATGATATTGTACATTGACGAGTGTGATTGTCTGCCATGAACTGTTCCTGATTGTCTTATGTAAGACGAACGAAAAGACGGCTTATGTAATGTTTAAGTTTGAAAAGGATACAGATATGTACTTTAAGTCGTTTTACCAATAAATGTAGTATGCGGTTACACTGTATATACTATCATAGGACATTCCTAATACATTTTAGCACATTTATTTTATATTGAATAATATGTTTCAGCTCTCAAGAGGTACTATAACTATAACTGGGGAAGACATTGCACGTGTCATTAACGAGGCAGTTAAAGCATTAAATATGCTTAAGGATGATATTAAAATCACGATTCCTGAAATGATTGACTTCGCCAATCGTTGCACACAGACAATAGGCGACAAAGCAGATGAGAGAATAAAATCGTTGGAATTCAAAGTCAAAGAAGGTGTTATAACCATTGAACGCAAAACAGAAGAAGGTATTGGGAAACTGCAGGAGGAAACAATACATGGCATGAATGGTATTAAGAGAGAGAAAGAAGCAGCGGTTCAAACTGTAAAGCAGAAGGAGGGGATTGATGAAGAATGTTTCGAAAACCTACACACACAAACTGAGTGCTCAAGAATATTCATAAGAGACTCAAAATCTCTGCCAGGTTAGCAAAGAATGATTCGTTCAATCTTCAGTAAGATCATATTAAAGTCTAACAAAATGATAATTATAAATGTCTATGTGCTAACGCATGTACTATTATGGCTGCTAAACCGATGTAAAGAGTAACTATCGATGGAGAGGCAATAAAGATATGTTGAAAATCGGCACATATTATATTCCAAAACATCACACAAAGTAAATGTTTTCAATATAAACGAACATATAATAAACAGAACAGAACAGAACAGATACTTTATTTTACACTTAAGCATAAACAGTTCATGGTTGATATTCACAAATATACATACAGAAATGGTTAAGACAATGAAATAGTTGAGAAATAGTAACTAATTAAGTTTAAATTCAGATGTGTATGCATATGTATATAAACACATATATACATGTATACACACGCACGTTTATATATATATATATATATATACATATACCCTAAAACATACCTACATACATATATTTCAAGAAAGTAAGTGAAATAGGCAAAAAGCACTGCGAATTATGACATTTTCAACAGAACATAAACACTGTTGAAATGCGATAATTGAAAAGAAATTAAACACTAATACATATATGTTTACAAAACACGACACATCTATTCAGGCAGAATGCCCAGAAGTCGGTGCGGCAATGCTGAATGAAGTACGTGATTTAAAAGGACAGATATCGGATTCTGTTTAAAGACATTAACTTTCGCGATTTTTTTCATTTTTGAAATACCTTTCATGTCCATACTTTTTAGCTGCAAACGAAATCACTCCCATAGGGTTAACTGGGGATTATTTCTAACTTAATATCTTAAAATAAAACAAGCAGTTCTAGAGGAGAATACTTTTTTAAAAAAGGTTTACCTTATTGTAGTGCCTTAGTGTGGCCAGGCTTTTCAGCTATTCAAGTTCATACAACCCCAATAAAGAAGATTTGTTTTTCTTGTCGATTTCCCCATTGTTTATACAACCTCGTTGCGAGTTTAACAACCCATTAATACGACTTGGGCAATTATTGTATAGTGGGTACCTTTATTTAGGAGACTTAATATCAAACAAGGAGATTCAGAAAAAAAGAGTGTTAAAGTATTGTCTTATTTTGTATAGTCACCTCTTTTATGATGCTACCTGGTGGCCATGTTTTTCTACTTATTCAAAATGTTTGAATAACCTTTGTAACTTGTCACAACAGGAACGTTTCTGCCATATCATCTTGAATTAAATCAAATTGTTATCGGATGTGAATAATTGTAGTGTTGATATTAAACTCCAATGCCGCAGTGACCAAAATTAAACAAATATGTAAACGAACTGCAAAAGGTAGATTATTATGAGGTTAAATTTGCTGAGGGTTTAAGGCGGAAATGCTGTTAAAACAAATTTTAGACGACGACGGTTACAGGATGGTCCCAATAGCCCACCTTGACCTCGTCAATCACGTTGCTAAGTTGTGCCGAAAGTATAAATGGCAATCCTATATAGCAATTTGAAAAAGTACATAGTTATACAAGTGCTGAATGTGTGAGCCATCAGCACACATATATAGGCTAGCTGTTGCAGACCTTGAAAATAACTAAGTCAAGTTTATTAACGTGCACAGTAATATTATATCTTCCTTTGTAGGAATTTAAGTAATTTCATAGATTTTACAATTTACTAACACTGTATTTTTCTTAGGCAGTTTTAACAACTAATTTTTATTTTGAAAAATTAAGTTGTATTATCGATTTAGACCCTTTTAATAATGGTGTTATGTAAAAAATATTGTGTAAGTCTTAACAATAGTGGGAAAAGGAGAAGTTATTATTTTTATTCTTGTCATTGTGTTTTAAAAATGTCTATCCTTACGCATACTTTTGTAGTAACTTAGACTTTCGGCTCACCTGTGCACGAAGTACTCAGGGTGAGCTATTGTGATCAAATTGTGTTCCGTGTCTGTCCATCGTGAGTAGTGCATCTTCAACAATTGTCTTGTTAACACTCTACAGGCTACATTTTTCATCCGATCTTCATGAATGTTTGCCAAAGCATTCACCTAAATCAAATATTGGACACATTCGAAACTGGGCTATATGAAGTCAACATGTAGGTCACTAGGTCAAACTGAAGGAACTCTTGTTAACACACTCGAGGCTGCATTTTTAACTTGTGCATGTTACAACGTTATCAGAATGTGTCTTTTGATGATATGTAGGTTACCACTACCATTTGTTTTACCTATTACACTACGAACATTAATAATTCCCGTTAAGGGGTTGCAATTAACCATTTATCAGGTCTCCAATGCAATAAATTATAAAGGTCGAAAATCTCTTATATTACTTACAACGAAATGGGTGATGTTACTGTTAATGATAAGCGACCTAACTACCAGACCCTATTTTAATGCAATCTTGCACTGGGAAACAAATTGAACGTCAACCAACAAAAGGGCACTACATAACAGATTCAGGGCCACATTGAAATCTGGCCCATTCGAAACCATCCCTATGGTAGAATATCTGAATGAGCACTTATCAATGTTATCAGGAAAAGCACAATCCTAAAATTGGTCTGTCTGGACATATATAATTAGACTCTGTTGACTTCCAATCCGCTGAATAGGATGATTGAAATTGTTTATATGTTTTGTATCGAATTATCATAAAGAAAAAATAAATGCAAATTATCTCTCTAAAACAATCGGACGATAATGCTGGATCTCGAATGCGACTGCAGGCAGCCTTTAGTAAAGGTCATGGTTTTATTCTTATACAATCATTATTTATTCGAATGTGATAAAATGTAACTTCTAAAATATGGACGGAAATAGTTATTATATATATATATGTATTGAAATAGATAAAGTAGTGATAGTTTAATATCTCCCATCCCCCGATCCAAGCATACAGTAACAGTAAAATAACAAAATAATCTGCACAAAAATTGGTCGTCTGCTTATAGAAGTTTAATTAAATTGTGGAGAAAACGGTGCTGCTCGCCTAATGGCATTCATCCTGAGCGCGAGGGTATACCAGGACAACAAAACAACGGGTCAAAAAAGAAGTTCACTATGTCAGATTGAAGAAGTATCTTGTTAACACTCTAGCGGTGGCAGTTATAGCCTCAGCAGTTTTGTAAGAATGTTTGTCTGAATGATATATAGAACACTAGGTCAGATTGAAAGGAAATCTTGTTAACACTTTTGATGATGCATATTTAACTCGAGCATGTTGAAACTTTATCAGAATGTTTGTCTTGATGATATGTAGGCTAAGTTCAAATATTGGATATGTCTCTTTAAAAGCTAAGTCAATAGGCAAAGCTGAAGGAAAATCTTGTTAAGTTGGTCAAAATGTTTGTCTGAATGATATCTAGGTCAAATTAGGGTCATATTGGGTTAAAAACTAGGTCACTATGCCAAATTGAAGTAAAATGTTGTTAACATTTGGAGGCCGCTTTTTTAATTTGAGCAGCTTCAAAACATTTGTCTAAATGATATCTAGTTCAAGTTTGAATATGGATCCTATTGGGACAGAAACTAGGTCAATAGGTCTAATCGAAGGAAAATGTTGTTAACTCTCAGGATGATGCATTTTTAACTCGAGCATATTGAAACTTTATCAGAATGTTTTTCTTGATAATATGTAGGTTAAGTTCGAATAATGGTTATGCATGTTTAAAAAATAGGTCACGAGGCCATGGCGCTACCTATTTGTCACATTGATTGCGATGGCAATCAAATCATTTACTTTAACCTATGAAAAACATACAAATAGCGAAATTATAATCAATTACTCAAATACCTATTTTGATAACCGGTACTCGGACGTCCGACCGAGTACTCGAGTACCCGGTTCATCCCTTTAGAATATCCTCTTATGAATTAGCAATAAAACGAGGTCGTCATTTAAAATATATCGCGAGATAATATAATTTGTCCAAATTGCTCAAATAACCAAATAGAAAATGAATATCATTTCCTTCTAATTCGTTCAAGATATTCAGATCTTAGAACTAAATATATTAAACATCGTTACAAAAAAATCACAAACTTGCTCTCCATAAGTCTTTCATTATTGCTAAAAAGATATCAAACTTTATATACTATGCTAATTCAAAAAGAGTCAAGTTTTCCCCATAATTTTCTACGTTGTTGAATATTTGTATGTTCTTCTGTCAAAATCCATGTCATTATTTTTATGATTTGCTATATAGTGTTGGTTTAACGGAATATAACATTGGTATTGTATTGTATTTATAATCAGGATGACAGAGGTATTTAAAATATAACTAGTATCAAATACTTGTATCTTTTTACTGGCTTCCGTTTAGCACTTTCCCACATATAGACGCATTTTCATGAAACTGCAGTCAAATTTGGGAAAACGGAAAGTAAAAAAAAAAAAAAAAAAAAAAAAAAGGCCTCATGCGAGCAATTGTCCTTAATCTAATCTTATTCTTCAGTGCTCGCTACCCCAGTATTGGCTTATCGCAAACAAACGAGCGGTGTTCCAGTAGCATAATTATTACACGTCTAGAAAAAAGATATACCTAAGCATCCGTGCTAAGGATCCAAATTAATATCGCTTTTCAGAAAATATCAATACCTTTAGTGACCACCTCTGATCTATGTGAGAAAGTAGTCAGTGGCTTCGAAAGAATGTTGTGTAAGTACTGGTGTGGGAAAGCCAGGAAAACATGGGTAGGTGCACTGACCGCCGTGATATGACCAAAGCTGTTGAAAGCGGCGTTAAACTCCAAACAAACAAACAAACAAAACCTTTAGTGACTAATTGACGAACAGTGCAGAGCTAGATCAGACTGCAAGCTGGCTGACCTGGATATGCACTGGTTGAAATAACATACGGATGGTTTTAACAGAGCCCCGCTCCAACCTACTTCATTAACGACGAATATTAAAACAAGTTTCAAGAAATCCACAAAAAGGTAGTAATGGCTTCCCTCCTTGGCGTTCAAGTTTGAGTGGTTAACATAACGACTGATTCAACGATAACAGGGTAAATAAGTCCGGTAGTAATGAAAATACCAAGGAAACGAAGAGATAAACATGAAACTGAAATAAGGTTGAAAACGACCTAAACACCATTTTAACGGTTATGTTATTTTTACAGATAGCCTACAACGTCGAACCGTGATGTAAGGTTGTCATATTTATCTTCGATTTTGACTCTGATACATAGATCTGATCTTGATTTCATAATCTAGAGATCTCTTGAAGGCTGTACTACAGTTAAGAACATCATGAAATTGATAATCTGAGCGGAAAGTGATTGGATCGTGAGCGTGATTGGAACGCTTTAAGAGCGGAACGGGTTTGCGCTCTGAACGAAGCAATCATAATAAATGAACAAATCAATTCGCATGACTACTTCGCTCATTAAGCGGTTGCAACAATTTTTTAGATAATCATTTTACGAAACTTCTTTTGAAGTGTTCCCAGTTAGCATACAAAACCGATAGGAAAGGGAAAAAAATATCACAATTATTCGATCAACTGAACGCTTTAAGAATGAATCGGAACGTGAGCGGAGAGAAACTGAACGGAATGGAGCGGAGCGTGAACGGTAAATTGGCTAATTACATGATTTTCTTAACTGTATCATCCTCGTTACCATCGAAGTTTCGAAATAATTGATTGGTTGATTGATTAATTCATAGATTTGTTGGTTGTTTAATGGATACTTCCATCCATTCATTGACTGATTAATTGATGCATTCAGTCATTCCTTGGAGTTTGAGGCTGAAACCGTACCCTTGCCATCCAGGGACCATGAATGATAGTATGATGGTATAACTGAAATACTGTTGAATTCGGCGATGACCAACATACAACCAAACAAATAAAACATTAATTCATTGGATTTGGAGGTAAAAAAATTAACCTTGTCACTAAGGGATCATAAATGAGTGTTCTGTTGTTGTGGTATAAATTTAATTATGTTGAAACGGATTGAAACTGCCAATGCCAGTGTAGAAAAGATTCCCCGTAAACAGGTCTGATAAGGGTTCACATATAAACAAAACCATGGACTATAACTTACAACTGATTTACTTCTGTGTTTTCGATATGTATACATTTCAACGTTTTGTTTAATATGTGTCCTCCCTTTTGTGAATAAATACTATTTTCTGCATGATGAATACATAACAGTGTCAGAGTACATAGATAAATGTAGTGTACATTGACAGCACTTTAAACAGTGTGGCTTTCCCTACTTGGTATTAAGTGTTCTGTGGTTAGCATTACGACTGACTGGCTGGAGTCAGGATAAATGAACCAGTAGCACTAGTAGCTTACCAAAAATATTCCAGGATTTAACTGAAACATTGTTTAAACACCAAACTATCAACCAATCAGATGACCTTTCAGTCATGAGACTTTGCCAGTTTACGTTGCTTGGAAACCGAGTCCTGGTAGCTCAATCGGTAGCGATGTGGGCTGTCAATCCAGGGATTACGAGTTCGAACCCGGATTCGGCAAACATTCATTTTAACACTTAACAAGGTCAATGCGCCATGCATCATGATTCTTCCACGAATGGGTTTACTGTTAATGTGGAAAAGCAGCTAGTTGCATGGAAAAACTTTTATGTGGAAAACTGGAGTGTGAAAGCCAGGGAAATGCATGGGTAGGTCAACTGGTCGCCGACATGTGACTGAAAAACTGTTCAAAACGGTGTTATTAAGTACCTCTTTGAAGACATATAAGGAAAACATGCCCCACTCTCTTGGCGGTCATGTTCTCTAAACGGATCGGATCGAAACAATTTCAACAATCTTGGTAGAGGGTCACCAACGAACCCCATTAGGTTCAAAATATTTTCAAATCTGGCCTTTACCTTGATGTAGCTTTACTATACACATGGAAAACAATCTCCGACCCCTGAATAATTTGTCTTGGTAGAGAGACATCCAAGGAAAATTTGTGCAAAATTATTTTCAATCGAGACTGTAAATTTGGACAAGATTTTTTAAATGTTGCGCAACAACCAACTTCCTACATGTAACTTATTTAATGAGGGCCACCAAGGGATTATTCCTTTGTAATTATTTTGATAAAGAACGAGTAGGAATAAATTAGATTTGAACGGCCACTGGACGTCAGATGGTGAGTGATCACAATAGCTCACCTTGAGTACTTGGGTGTTCAGGTTAGCTAAAAACCAGTGGTAATAATTAAGTGGGATAAGTGTTACAACAATGATACCCATTGTGTTTAACTAAAGAGTTTGAGGGATCTTTGTGCGGACTTGAGTTTTAGCGCCAATGTCAAGGGTATTTCAACTGTATCACTGCGACCAATTCACATGGAGTATGTTTGCTTTAGTTAAAGTGCCCGCAACAGTGATTGCAATTGATTAGACATTCAAGCGGAACTTAAAACAGGAATGAAGTACATACTCTACTGACCGCTTCGAGGTGTTGGAGATCGCGGACACGATACAATATCAGAGGTTCATACAATGAGACAAACATTAAGACTGACTTGCTTGTGTCAAGATAAATGGACCACTTGCACAGGTGACTTAAACGCTGTGATTTCGCAAATGTGCAACTGCTAATATCGGAGGAAATTATCAAGGATGGGAATTAAACTAAAATGTGTTTACAGCGTAAATGAAACAGCTTATCTATAAAGGACATTTGTAATAAGGTATTAAATATTTGAGGAAAGAAATGGAAAAGGACAACAAAATGTACATTCCTGTGAAATTTCGTTGAAATTGGTCCGATGAATTAATAGACGTTAATTGAAGCTAACAGTTAATTTTACCCCTTTTCTGGTGTCACTAGGTTGCTTTGTCTTTCAAACAAGCATGTTTGCTTGAACATTTGTGTAGAAGGACACTGACGGAACAGTTATACGCAAAAGTTTTGAAATCAGACAAGTACTTTCATTAAAAAGGAATTTTAAAATGTTGTCATTTTGCCCCTTTCTGATGCCGCTCGTCCAACATCTTTCTCAACTATTCAATGTGGCTTTAACACATTTTGTAGAAGGTTACGCTAGGAACATTTCAAGCACATTTTATTGAATCGGGCAGATGGTGGTCATGATTTTCAACGAATCTGAATGATTTTAGCAATCTTGGTGGTGGGTCACCCAGTGAACATTTTTGCTAACTTATTTTGTAATTGGACAGGATTTGGCTGTTTGATAACAGGAGATCTGCTCGACTCCTGACTGGAATTATGACCGGTTTCGTTCACAGTGATGGAACTCATCAGAGTTTGTATTGCACATTGTTGCAAGTTTTTGTTTGCTTTTTCGTTGTGGTTTGTTAATTTCAACAAGCTATATATACCCTGTATAGACATCTGTAGCCACCCTCCAAACATGAATTCAAAATCAGAGTCAAAGAACACCTTCGCGACATCCGTAGACATAGAGACACACCTGAAACAAACCACTTCAATTTAGACTCGCACAATACGGAGCATGTAAAATACTAAATCATAGACAGTTTACGCTCCGACTCTCTGTCAGTATCTAGCACTACCACTAGACGCCTCAAAGAAAATTATTGGATCTTCCAACTACACACTCTCCATCCGGTAGGGATCAACATCTTTGGATAGCCTCAAAGCACACAGCCAATTACAGTTTTCACTATACACATAATATGAAACACAAGCTCCGCACCCTGGCAGCCATGGATTTCAACGGATCGGAATTATTTGAGCAATCTTGATAGAGGGTCACTTAAGGAACATTTGTGCAAATCATTTTCAAATCAGACCTATTTTTTTTGGACAAGAAGATTGTAAAAGATTAAATAATTTTCCCTCTTTCTGATTCCGGAGCAACCAAGTTCTTCAAGGAAATAAATTATTGAACAATTTTGAAAGGGGATCACATAAAGAAATTAAGTCCTTAGTTTGAATGTGGTTCATCGGTTTAGGAGAGAAGTTGTTTGTAGGTAAATGTGAACGGACAGGCAATGAGGACGGTGGATATGAGAGATCACAAAATCTCAACCCGCACTTCAGGCTCAGGTGAGCTAAACACAAACGAAACGTAATCTACTTCTATCCTCTATGCACACCCGAATTTTTCTTTACCTAATACAGATACCTTTGCATTATCAAACAAAGAGAAATTTCCCCAGGTACCACAATATTTTCAATAGTAATATTACTAGTATTTTCCACTGTTTTGTCTATATGTTTACAAAGATTTGACTAGGCGGAAAAGGGTTAAATGAGGGATGCAACAAGATCAATTTTCCCAATGTCGCACTATTAATAAATTTTAGTATGAGAAACAAAATAACTATCATTCTGACACATGGTAATGCTCATTAAATCATATATTTCCGAAAGGGGTAACATTCACAAATAAAATGAAATAAGTTGATAAAATATCAAACAGACAATTTTGTTATAGGTATTGAATTTGTGATGGCAAACTGTAGCTCTGGCTGGATTCAAAGGGGGCTGGCGCATAATTATATCGATGGCTCAGTGTGAAACAACTGTAACTGTATTTAATTCTAAACTATTTTACAACGGTTCTTCACTGAGCCGATGATATGTCATGTAAAGACATCCTGCCATTCAACCTATGAACTGATTTTAAAACAAACTTAACAGTACTTGGAGCAATGATCCATACAGTACTAATCAACGTGATGATCTATATAGTACTACTCAACATGATGATCTATACGGTACAAAGTAACATGATGAACCATAGAGTACTAATCAACATAATGATATACAGTACTAATCAACGTAATGATGATCTATATATATAACTAATCAACGTTATGATGATGATATATACAGTATTAATCGATGTAATGATCTATACAGTAATAATAAACGTGATGATGCTATATACAGCGCTAACCAACATTATGATCTATACAAAACTATCATCAAAATGATGATATATACAGTACTACTCAAGGTGACGATCGATACTAACCAACGTGATGATCTATACAGTACACACCAAAATGATGATATAAACGGTACTAATCAACATGATGATATATATACAGTACTAATCAATGTGATGATGATCTATAGAGTACTTATCAAAGTAATGATATATAAAGTAATCATCAACGTGGTGATGATATATACAGTACTAATCAAAATGATGATCTATACATTTATAATCAACATGATGGTATATACAGTACTAATCCACATGATGATCTATACATTATTAATCAACATGATAATCTATACAATACTAATCAACATGATGATATGTACAATACTAATCAACATGATGATCTATACATTACTAATCAACATGATGATCTGTACAGTACTTAACAAAGTGATGATTCATACATTACTTATCAACATGATGATATATACAGTACTTATCAACGTGTTGATCTATACAGTACTAATCAACATGATGATATATGCAGTATTCTAACACTATTGACAATTTCTCTTCTATACACAAAGAAGGATTTGAGCGTGATCTAAATGCAGTATATCACTCTAAATTTCCGGAACTATTTTTGGCTGTTGAAATTCCCTCCTGCGTATTTTTCATACAACGTTTCTCAGAGCGCATGCGTTACTACATTGTGCTTGACATTTAATGAATGAAGTTACGAGCTTTTGTTGTAAATGCCGGTTGGAAATTTGAATTGTAACGGTGACGTTATTGTTTGAAATGACGTCATTCACGTGTTTTACCAACATTTTGGCGCGGTCGAAAACGTTGTGTTAGAATGAGACAGTAACAAATTGCCCATGATGAGTTTAAGAACAATTGCAAAAGTTATAATAAAAATAAAATGTTCATAGACTGTTAATATAACTGATTTCAAAATGTTTTGTTAGTTGAAAAAATCGAAAATTTCCAAAACAAATACAATGGGGAGTAAAGATCGAATAGCCTACATGTTATTTGATCAAGGAAAACAACGTCATGTCAAAACATAGTTCACCCTTAATTTGTATCCCTTTAAGTTATAAAAAAGTGCTAGAATTGAAATAGATCTCATTTTGAGTGATATACCGGCTCTTATATCACGATGTGTCGTTCAGGTGTGTATAAATTAATCACTCAGGCCATTCGGCCTTCGTGATTAATTACTACACACCTGAACTCCCAATCGTGATATACGAGCCGGTATATCACTCAAAATGAGATATATTTCCTAACTAATCAACATAATGATATATATATATATATATATTACTAATCAACATGATAATCTGTACATTACTAATCAATATGATGATCTATTAATTATCAACATGATCATCTATACATTAAGTATCAACATGATGATATATACAGTACTAACTAGCGTGTTGATATAAACAGTACTTATCAACATGAAGATCTATGCGGTACTAATTAACATGATGTTCTATACAGTACGAATCATATGATGATATATACAGTAATCATATGATGATTATACAGTACTAATCAACATGATGATCTGTACAATACTTAACAATGTGATGATTCATACATTACTTATCAACATGATGATATATACAGTACTTATTAACGTGTTGATCTATACAGTACTAATCAACATGATGATATATGCATTACTAATCAACATGATGTTCTATACAGTACTAATCAACATTATGATTTATACAGTACTTATCAACATGATGATATATACAGTACTAATCAACATGATTATCCATACAGTACTAATCAACATGATGATATATACATTACTAATCAACATGACAATGTATACAGTACTAATCAACGGTTACCTGGACAGATAATGTGATATGGTATTAGGTAGTGTAATATATGTTAACTTTAACAGGTTTAATCATTAAACTGCTAAAACTGATGTTATAGAAGCCTCTGCCACCAGTATAGAGCCAGTCCCATCTGACCAGGGTGTTAACTGTTGACTGTTCAACACAACAGTTTTATCGCGATATTCCTAGAATTGGCTATGGACCCTTCCAAAAACAAAACAGGACAAGTCAATTATATAAATTCAGAGTTTAAGGGGTTTCAAGTTTACACCACATATAAATTTCATAGATATAGATAATCTTATTTTGAAGAAACATGTACATTAGAACCGTTGTATAAAGACCACCCATGGGAAGACAACAGGTGGTCTTTACTTGCTGAGTCATTTATGCTTAAAATGAGAAATTGGGAATTTAAAAGTTTGGCTGCTGTAGACAGGGAATTGCTATACCACGGAAGTCTTTAGCCTCAGGTTTGACAGTATTTCCATTTTTTCTTTAGATTTAACATTGAATCGGACACCTTTAAAATGTGTTATGTTACAATTGATTTGAAACAAACTTTGCAAACAATTTAGTACTTTCCAATGATTCCAATTAAAACTAACACGATTAAGTGTTCACATATCAACCTTGTGTTCCCACATACACCAAATATGTAAGAAAGGTTCTTCAAAATACTAACTAAAACTAATAGATAATATATCTAAAATAATATATCCTTTTGATCAATTTTATCATTTACCAAAATGTTTTCAAAATTCGTCGGCTGAGGGTTAATCTTAAAACACATGTGTTGGTTAACTGGCTGCCGAAATATATCTGAACTACTTTTGAAAATTATGTTAAACTCAAATGCATCCTTATTTTTATAATAATTGACAGTGAATATGAAGATCAGTCTGCAGATTTAACACTTTCCAACTTACTTATCTGCAGCAGACAACTTTGAAAGCAGCAGCGCCAAAAATATGGAAAATCTGAATGTTGTTTCAAAACATTGTGACCAAAGGCGAATTTCTCATTATGAGCAATGTGTCCTTTTGCCATGATGTTTTCAAAAGCTATCTGCTGAAGTAACGTAAATATGCGAATGCGTGTACGAAATGCTAATCAACATCTTCCCTTGTTCACCATCCTCTGATAGAAGTAATCTGTAAGTCTCTTACTATACATTAAGTCTGCAAGAGAAAACGTTGATAACATATATACACAAATATTACAAATATCTTTAAATTACATTGTGACAAACGTTGAAATTGCTCATTATGACCAACTGCAGATGTGTCTACATGTGGGTCTGGTTTAAACATATTTGTTTTACTTAAAGTCCATCAAGTTTTAAATTGATCTTAATTGTCAGTTATTTCAAAACCTCAGAAGGTCTACTTTCGACTGTGCTTTCCCTCCATTATAGTTAGGATCACTTAAAAATAAAAAGGTTCTTTACAAAAGACAAAAAAAAACAACCATCAAGCATATCTAAGATTAAAATTCATAAATCATTACATGAAAAATTATTGGTGTACAAATGAAAAGAAAACATCTGATTAAAGAATTCAAACCATCTGAAAGAGTGCACCGTTTCGTTCATGCATGTACAACAACACTTTCATCGCTCATAATCAGCAGTTTCTACTTTTGCCACAATGTTTCAACTATATTAAATCATGATACAGTGTACTTTCATTCGTGGAGTCTTTCCACATTTTTGCCGAGAAGTTTTTAAAATACCTGCTGCAGATTCATTGTATGTGGGAAAAAAGATGAAGGGTTTGGTTTTAATTTGCAATTCATATTCTCAGATATTGACCCATTATAGAAAGTGCTCGCTTCGTTTACAGTAATGTTTTGAATATGCATTTATACTTTTCCTACACGTATATACTTCTTGTGACAAAAATGATTTTTGAGGAAAACATCGAGAATGGGGAAGTGTAATTCTTACCAAAATACTGATACTTTGGTTGATTGTTGACTGGAGTTTAACGTCGCTCTGCGATTGCCTTTTGGTTACTAGTATATCACTGATGCCAATTTATCTAAACTTGCGTTTCCTGATTTTCTGGCAGTAGGTCCCCAAACTGTTTTCCAGACAATATAAACGCAATTGATACAATTAGTGTGATGCTTGTCGCATTGACGTTAGAATATACGTTTGGATGTGAACTGTAACCCCATGTCCGTCAGCATCTCTTCCGGGATTCCAAGTCTACTGAACATATCGACCAACGCTTCTGCTACTCGCTCCGTCTTAATCCCTTTTAATGCAACGGCTTCTGGATATTTCGTAGCGTAATCTACCATTACTAGAATATACCTGTTTTTCCTATTTGTCATAGGTTCGATAGGTCCTAGTAGATCAACGGCTACACGCTTGAAAGGCATTCTACCAAAGGCATCTCTCCTAATAGTACTCTTTGAACCTTACCTTTTGGAATCGTTCGTTGACATATATCGCACGACCTACAATACCGACTGACTTCAGCAGTAAGCCCTGGCCAATAGAACTAGGCTAATGCACTATCCCTAGTTTTTCGTATCTCTAAATGTCCTGCCATCAACGACTCATGGGCTAACTTCAAAACCGCTTCCCGACACGTCTTTGGAACAACTAGCTGATAATACTGCCTTCAATTTGAAAATTCAAATTCCCTACACAATAATTACTTCTTAACCACATATCTTACCTGTCCGCCACCTTTACACTTATGCAGTGTTCCTTTACTCGTTTTTACTCTCGTCTTGGACAGAGTTTCATCAGTCATCTGCATGTCGCAAATTGCTGCTTGCGAGATATCTAAAATCTTACCTGGGACATGTAACTTCCTATATGACTTCGAATTCTGTTGAGTTTGCAATAGAGTCTGCTTTGCATTCGATACATCTTCGGCTTTGGTATATTTCGAACCTGTAATATTACCTACCGCTTAAAAATAGAGTGGTGTGTCTAGACATAATGCATTCATTGTACCCTCATAGTATGTAGTCTCCACGTCTAGTATTGCTACTGGGAAATAATGCTCAGACCCATCGATATATTTACAGCATTTCTTCTTACCTACAAACTGGTGTTCCTGTTCTAACAGTTTCTTTACAACTTCGCACGTAGCACCCATGTCTCCCATCATTTCTACTCGTACTCCGTTTACTGTGCCTTCCCTTGTAGGACAACTTCTTTCCATACATGCACCTAGCTGTTCCGAACTATCGTTACACAAAAATATACAATTAGGACTATCTGTTCGCTTTAATTCCCCACGATACAGACCTCGAGGCTTTCCTCTTCCTTTGAAATATTGATTACCTTGACTATGGCTATGCCTTTCATATGATCTGCACTTACATTTCTAGTTCCTCCACCCGTCGCAAATTGTCCACCAGTATCGTCTACCGCAGCCATACTATGCCTACTACCCCTTTTCCTAACAGCGTCTGATCTATGATTAACACCACAATAATTACATTTCCATTGTGAGAATGAACTACCACCTACCTTCTGCGTACTGGAACCCTGTTTTTGTATTGTATTGGACCTGAAACCTGTAGCTAACTGGTCATTTTTTTTACTTCCACATAATACCACATTCCTACACCACCTCTCGCTTCAGCAAATAAATCCGCCTGCACGGCCATCTCATTGCCATCTGTAAACATATTTTCTTTAAAAAATAAATACAACTCCTTATTGCTAATTGACAACAACTGATCTCGTAACAAAAAATCAATGACACCTCCGTACGACTTAACTATCCTCCCTAATTCAAACCAACGTTCGAGATAATTATTTGACTTTCGTAAATACTAAACAAACTTTCCTCCCGTTTCAGGCCTAGCTACTTTGAAACGTTTCCTGAACCCTTCCTCCGTCAACTCAAAACATTGCAACAACTCTGACTTTAACTTAGTATACTCTAAAGCGTCATATGCAGGTAGTCTGGAATAAACATCTAACGCCTAAACTTTCAACACTGCACTAAGATGTAACGACCACTGATCACCCTTCCAACCTTATGTTTCGGCATATCACTCAAACCTGAATAGATAACTATCCATATTATCCTTATCCTAGTTAAACCATGGACATTTCGGTCCTTTCATTTTATGTTCTTTAATAAAATACTTACCTTATTTATCATGAGCCAACTCCATCGCCTGCTGATATTCTTATTGGGACAACTACAATGCTCTCCAATGCCTCAGCTCTTTTTTCTCTCTCTCGACGACTACTCTCTGTTGTTAAATTAACTCTAATACTTTCTGTTCCTTCTCGGCTTCTCTCTGTCGTTTCAATAACTCTAACTCACCTGCTCTCTGCCGTTCTAATAACTCAACTCCTTTCTGTTTCTTCTCTCTTTCAGCCTCACGATCTGCCTGTTTCTGTTCTCGTTCCTTTGCTTGTTCCTCTTGAACGAACCTTTGGAGTTCCTTACCTTCATGACCAAGCTCCTTGCCTAACTTTTATCAACTCCTTCATGCTAGTTATGGTTATCAAAATTATTACCTACAATCTAAGATAAATAAAATACTTCACTTAATCTGAATTCACATCTAATGTCACATAATATGCATACCCTGTACGGTATAATTCACTGTTTATAATACGAGACTTACTATGCACGAACATACATATATAAATATATATATATAACGTGTACTTTTTTCTATTTATTTATAATTATACCCAAGCTCAGATATCGGATATCAGTCCTATCGCCTAAAGCACACCCCTCCTATCCCTCAGACTTCGCGTTTTACTGCGGAAAAGCTTACGGCAGCGCCGCTGTGTGTCATCGGAGGAAATTATAAAAATATAAAACAAAGACCATGTATAAGGCTATGGGTACAAAACTCAATCTTTGACCTCAGGCACAGAAGTTTGCCACCCCGAGCTCGCCATGACTAAAATACAGTAGCAACTGACACTACAAAATCAAATGTCAAGTGTTAAAGCACAGTAAAATTGGCAGTTAGACGAATCTAATGAAGGAATATTTGCATTATCTAATTCTACCCTAGAATTCTACCTGCCGCCTCGATACATCGAGTGAATTATCCCACTTCTGACACCATTTGTCACAAGATGGTCAAGGGCCGGCAATTCACTAAAGTAAAATTGATAATGAATTTTTAAATATGAATATAACGATTATTTCATGTATTTAATACAGCATTTTACACAAAAGAAAACAATTTCTTTAGTTAACACCAGAACTCTCTCCCCAATCACTTCACCTATCCCATCAATGCTGGTCTCTCGATCCTATTTAATAATACTTGAAATAACTAATCAGCTACTAACTGACTATTTCACTGTCCGACCGACATCTTGAATATTGTCCTTAAGAAGGAACTATTATCACTTTCCACCTCTCATAGTCGCTGTAATCTGAAACACTGCGTAGTATATATCCTCTTAGTCCGAGAACGACAAGCTAAACAACTCTGGTTATATTGATCTACGCGCCCAATGACGGTACTCCTCCTAATGCCCACCCCGTTACGACGTCTTCTGGAGTTGTTGTGCACTACGTTACACATACAATCTCCGTTCTGCAAACTTCTACGTTCGGAACATCAATCTTCTGGCTATTAACATAACAACTAGTCACAGACATAAAACAACTGAAATATAATAAATAACCCAGTCTTATAATTATATCAAGAATGTTCCGTAAACTTAGAACCCTACCATTTTACAATCCTATAGTAACCACACATCTTTATGCCTCGCTTCTCCAAAACACTATATATTTACCTTTTTCCACATTCACTCTATCCTTTGCATACAAATCTGTCTTCACCAATAACATACAGACAAATGGTCCTGTTCCTGGCGGACTCCATTTCTGTGACAACAATTCACTTTGTGTACCACAGAAATTCTCTAAATAATCAATACAATAACAATCATCTCAATACCGGTCTTTACATAAAACAAAGTAACTTTGCACAGATTCCATTTTAATTCTGCCGAGAAAAGCCCTTGCGCAATAAAATAAGATTTCAACATACCCATATGCCGTGTGTAATGGTCAGACCATATAAGCTCCAACCACAACGAGAGAAACCGTCTGGCGACTTTCTCATACTGACGGTCATGAATAATGTTTAAGAAACTTATATAGTACCAATCAACCTTGTAAAACCTGAACCTCATGTTGATAGGCAAAATTCACGTGCAGTTTGCAACTTAGTAAACCACACCCAAATGGCAATACATATATAGGCCAAGTGAAATGGCAACATTGTTTATCGTAATTAACCCGCTTAAACCCGCCAATTTCTTAATTCTTACCTGATTTAGATGAAATAAACGTCTAATATGCTATCCCTGACGATCTTGCGATCAGTTTAAGTCATACGTGAGCAATCTGCACTGACTGACCGTATATAATTCAGGCCACGCAAAAGCTATTTTGTTACACTAGTTATGTTTTTAATGTGATTTATATTTGTCCCAATTGATTGAGTGTTTAGTGTTTAATGCCGCTTTCAACAATTGTGCAGTTATATCACGTCGTTTCCGGGGTAAGTTACCAGAACTGCCGGTCCATTTATCTCGACAGTCA
This sequence comes from Serripes groenlandicus, assembly GCA_031761405.1. Lineage (NCBI taxonomy): Eukaryota > Metazoa > Mollusca > Bivalvia > Cardiida > Cardiidae > Serripes > Serripes groenlandicus. The sequence goes on from JASEVX010000002.1 coordinate 21,108,922, forward strand.
GTCGTTATGAAAACCCCACAACCCTGAGCGCCAAGGAGTGTAGCAACATCTTCCATGTTAAAAGTATTTGATATGACCCGACCGGGGATCAAACCATCAACTTCCCACATTTGAGGCGGACGCTCTACGGCTACACCATTGAGGCGGTATATTTGTTTCAAACGTAAGTGTGTATAGTAAATGTGGCAACGGCTACAGTCTTCTACAAATAACAAGTCGAATGCTATTTTTACTAACACATTATGTCAAAACAAACGTAAAAGCGGTATATTATTCTTTCTCGTGGAAAAGTGATATTTGTATTTGTATTGTCAGCATCAGTGTCCAGTAACTTCAGAGAATGACGGACAAATGCGCCAACAATCCGATAACTGGTGTTAATTTATTGGTCCTTTACGACGTCGATTTATCGCAAGACTAATCTACTTTTAAAAAATCTGCGTTGTTACAATTAACCTTCAGTACCCACGGTATAAGATTCTTCTTCTTTGGGTTCACACGTTTACACTGTCTCTCTGGCCACATCGACGAAGGAAGTCGTCCTCTTCAGTTCTTTCATCTTGCCGTACAGTTTTCTCTACATATTCGTGTTGATTGACCACTTATCTTTTATTTGGTGCTATTGCATTGTTGTAGTTCATGTATATACTCTGCAGATTGTTTGTTCATGCCCCGTGAGCATTGCGACGATTGGAACAGCTGGAACTTTGAATGCATATGTGCCTGTAGTGTCCCGTGCGTAGCATGATTATGACGACTTGTTCCTGTCTGTCTAGGAGATGATAGTCGTCCTTGGCTGGGGTATTATATAATATCTCACTCGAAGTTGTCGTTACCTCGATGTACTTTTATGGTTCCTTTTCGACTTCGAGTAATTAGAAGGGCACTCTAATAGTTATTGCGTTGTTATCAATATCCTCCACTAACCCCATCTTAGGAGAAAGCCTGGCATAACCGTGACAATCCAACAATCACTCGATACCGCATGGTAATTTATTTGTACTTTTCAATATTATTTTACTGACAAAACAGCTGTACTTTCAAAGTTTCTGTGTTGTTACCATATTCTGTCTGTAAATACCTTCTGGAAGTGTTGAGTGTCTGACAGTTTAAAATTAAACAATGATCCCTGTCACCACCATCCTCTAGTAACCCGTTATGGAAGAATATCTGATAAGATCGCATGACAACATTGCTTTCAAAGCATTACCGTTGTCACCACCATCCTCCAGCACCCCCTTAATGGTATAAATTCTGACAACAAAGTAACTGGCAGCGATCACTTGAATATGCAATGGATGAATGTCCGTCAGTGATGTATAGCTCTACGGATCACTCGAAGACAGGGGGATAAATCTAGATAATGTCTTGGTCTTTTCAGCTTCGAGTTATCGCAAGACCATTGTACTTTTAAAGTCTGAGTTGCCATCATCACGATTTAGTTCCTCAGAGAATGATTGATTGTGTTGCAGTTACATATAAATGGAGCGATTACTCGAATACGTTGATAACTCGAAAGACCTTACTGGATCTTTCTCAACAAAAAGTTAACGCGAAATAAATGTACCTTCACATAAGTAATTTATAACAAGGTTATGTGTATCCAATGTGTTTATCAAGGGGAATTACTTTTTCAAATATATCTGTTCTAGTTTAATAAAGCGAAGATTGTTATCTCCCATTTAACCCTAGTTCCGCTATTATTACTTTGTAATACAAAGAGTAACTAAAACGTTAAATGTCTTGATTAAAGGTTAACAACTTTTAAGATTTATTATATTTTCCTGGTTCGTATTGGCTGTGTGAGGCAAGTACAGTCTGCAGGCATGCGGAGAAGTACCAATGTTTCACTCACTGGGGTTTCAACAACCGTAAGCAACAACCGCAGTATTATAACGGACCATATCTTCGCTAGATCTACCGGGATTCGAATCATTGACCCCCCGCGCACTAAATGCGTACATATACCAATAAATATGGATGTCGTATGTTAGCTGATAAATGCATAAAACTTAGTGTCGTAACTTCTTTAGTCCAAGTTTAAACTACGATACAAAAAAAAATAGACGCAAGTGTCTAGATTTGTTTCGAATTTTATTACATATATAATTCGCATTTGCTTGCATTACTAGTATCAACAACCGTAGGTAACAACCGCAGTATTAGAACTGACGCAATTTTTGCTAGATCTGATGGGATTCGAACCATTGACCTCCCATTCTCTAAATGCGTGCATATACCAATAAATATGGATGTCATAAATTAGCCGTTACATGAATAAAAATTAGCGTCGTAACTTCTTTAGTCCAAGTTTAAACTACAATAAAATCAATAGCAGCATGTGTCTAGATAGTTTCGAATTAGATTACATATCAAATTCGCATTTGCTTGCATTACTAGTATCAAATCATGAATGTAAACACGGGTGGTCAATTATGTGCGAAACGTCACCTTCATATTGTGGAAGACAGTGGTACAGGGGTAGCGCCTCGGCCTCTTGTACCAAAGGTCCCGGGTTCGAATCCCGTGATGAGCGGGTTCTGCCTTTGGGATTTCTCCACACAAATGGCGCGAGTACTAGTTAAGTTTCCAGGAAGCAGACATCGAGCGTGATTAATATAAGTTTAAAGCTTGTCTCGCAATCGATGTAAAATAAATCAGTTTAAATTTAAACTTATTTTTTAAAGCTATCATTTCAAAAGGCTTACTATGACTTATTTGAAAATGATTTCTTTCGGTAATAGAAAGGAACTGATCTCCAATATTTGTATAAGATTATACGAAACATATTAGATTTGTTGATTTAGTATTTTATGCCGCCTTCAACAAATATCAATTTATATCGCGACGTTTACTGTGTACTAATGGTCCTATCATTCTGGCAGCGAATGTAAGCCGTAATGCTACCCCTACATTTCGGAGCGTCAAAGAGGAAAAGCCGTTTCTTCCAATGTTTTAGTATATGGTATGAACAGATAGGGGAATGGAACGCCACCCCAAGACGGATTAATTGATTGATCAATTGTGGCTTAATGCCGTTTTCAAAAATTTGTCAGTCATATCACGGCAGCCAGTTCACTTATTCGTGTGTTTCTTAGCTTTCTCACACCAGTAATCCACAGAACATTATTTCCAAGCAACTGGCTTCTTTTCCGCATAGACGCCCATTGGTGAAAGATGAATGACGCTCCCCAATACGGACGCTCTATATCTACCACTACACCATCGAGGCGGTGAGACATGCAAGAGAATTATTAAAGATTGCAAAACTGATGAGAAAGACATTTGGGTTATATCACGTAAGTTGTTTACAGCTTACTGGACTTTTCAATTTAACCGCTCTTTACGATGCAAATTCCTATAAATAAGTCGCAGGGACATGAACTATTTATGAAAGAAAGCATCAATAATTCATGTGAGATTTGTTAAATTTGTAAGAGTTTGACACGCATTGTCTTCATACTCATGTTAAATTTGTAAGAGTTTGACACGAAATTGTCTTCATACTCATATTAATCATTCATCTAAAAGGTAAAGGAATTTGTATAATTCGATGGAAAATGTTTGGAAAGATTTCTTCTTTAGATGTATATCATCATTTATTTATTTTGATATATTATTTCTCAATTGGAATTTAAGCTGTTAAAAACAATGCCGTTACGTGCGTGGACAAATGCGATGGGATGTCCAGTAAAACCATAAATATCTGTAGGTTACTAAAGCAGAAGACTATAAAAAAATATCTAGACAAAAATATATCTATGATGTGGCATCTGATCTTTTTCAAATCAAAACACCCCTTATGTCATGCTCAGACTAACATTGGTGGTAATCAACTTTATTGTGAGGTTATCAGTTTTAGACAGAGAAAGTATGAATTCATCAATCTTTCATTAATTTGCCTTTTTTTAAATATAACTTGTGGGAAGACTGGCTAGATATTACCATTACTCATAATAATAAAGGAGATTCTAAAACACTGACAAATTGAATAGACCAAGATCAGAAGACAATATTGTTATACACCGGGTATGCACAATGTACTCTAAAACATTTTTTCAGTTCATACTCCTAGTGTCAACATATTTCAAAATTCATACATCAACCTTCAACAACAAATAATATGGTTTCTATTTATGATTGGGGTTTTATGCCATTTCATTTTTTTTTCGGTTATATCCCAGCAACAGTTTGCTTATACATAATACAATTTCATTAGTTAGGCTATGAAAACGTGCTTTGCATACAGCCAATCAAAATCAAAACTGCCCTTTTAAAGCAGCATAGCAGCATTTTAGTTATTCGCTCATGCGAGCAATCAGAACTGGGTTGTTTCCTTGATGCGGTATTTTCATTTGTTAACTTTTCATCATAAACACATCCGAGAAATGAATTACAGACCTGCCAATGCATAAATGATTGTATCATATATCCAGTGACCACTTGAATACATCAATAATCTCTACAATTAACATCAGTCTGAGCATGCATATGATCTGATCAATCAGATCAAGTTGCATATAGGTGTTGGTTGGTCTGAATCTATGCTAGTCACAAAGACTTTCAGTCTGGTTCTCACAGATAGACACTCAAATAAACTATTGAAACCGTTTCATTGTGTGCATATAGAAATACAGCAAACATGGTCCGTATACATATCCATTGGCCAAAAATGAAGACCCAGATTAGTGAAACATGCAGGTTCACAACATAGGAACAAATTCTAGTTTTATGTTATTCAAAATGAACATATCTTCTGCAAAGCTACTTGTATATGTAGAGCATTACAAGCATGGGTGTATTAATTTGAAAGCTGAATGATAGAATAGTTAAACAAATAGCATGGGAAGCTTTGTTCAACAAATATTATTATGAGCAAGATGTGAAAGTTCATATATCAACCTTAATATAAACATACAATGATTCGATTTATCATTGAGATTTACACCATTTCAACAGTATACATTTCAGTTATATCCCAGCACAGTTCACTTATACGTGTACATGGTTTTTCAAATCAGTACTAGGTTAAGAAAATGTGCCTAACCCACATGCACTCCACAATGATATGTTGTGATCGGGCAAAAAGGCTGGCACATCTAGTTTTAGCAGATAAGAGGCATGTTAACCCTTTCCCACATACAACGAATCAGCAGCAGACAACTTTGATAACATTTAGGTAAAAAACATAGAAAGTCTCTATAAATGTAGGTATGCTTACTAAAAACAGTTGAAAACCTTGTGACAAAAGACGAAATTGCTCAATTCGAACAATTTCTCCTTTTATTACGATGTTTTCAAAAGACGACTGCTGCAGAAGCATAAGCAAACATCTCAGGTCTGTATGTGAGTAACAGTGCTCTGTGAAAACTAACCTGATCTTACAGCAGACTCATGATAGTCGAACAAAGGGAAACAACTGGGACATGTTGACAGGCTCTGCTTTCCAAATGAGTTTGGGACAGTTTGATTTAAAGATCTGGCAAGCGCATATGGATCACACTTATCCTCCATTACAGTCTTACTAAATCACTTTTGAAAATACTTCTTGACTTGATTAGGTTTTTTTCCAGTATATTGTACAACTGGCTTCCTTCATGTTTTTCTTGTGGTGTATGTCTTGAATTTTCACCATAGTTGATGCATCGTCCTATTTTCTATCTCGAGCACAAGACAGCGCGCCACATCTGGTTAAAAAGCTTTATAACTACCATGCCAGTTTCTTCAACACTGATGGATGGGCATTGATTCACCTTTACTTTCATGAAAGCTACATTGTCTACAGTCTTTAGATCTATTTCCAAATGCAACACATTTACCTGACTTGTTCCCCACTAGAGTGGCTATTATAGCTCCATCCCAATTCACCCTTCTGCGCACCCATGTCATATTTCAATTGAATATATGGAGTCTTGTCTACAGTACTGACAAATAAAACAAGAGGTTGATAAATACCTGGCTTTGATATAATGTTAACTAAATCATATCGCAATCTACTAAAGACTTATAAACATATATGTGTTTACATGTCTCTGAATCTACAAAGTTTATTCAGAAGAGAAGAATTTTAAATTAATTTCAATTAAATAATTTATGACTATGATAGAATATTTTGTGTGTATGTTTTATTTCTAAAGTGTGTTTTTCTTAACCGAAATTGGGGACCCATCTACAATCAAAAGACACCTCTTTTTTTCACAAAAGTAGGCCTAAATTTCACAAAAGCTGACTTTTATCACACTTTACATGTCACTATTTTCATAATTGAAAGGGTCCTGGTCACAAAACAGCGTAAAAAACACACTACTTTCTACTGCTGTCAGACGAACCCCCCACACCCTTCATTTTTTGTTATGTCATAAACTAATAACATCATAGAAATTAATAATTAAAAGTAAATTACCTGAACTAAAACTGCCCCTTTTGCTCGTCGTTTGGTTGTTTCGACAGTATTCACAGTTCCACATACTATAACGAGCCGTAGCCATGTCTGGTTTCAGGAGAAATATTGATTTAAGATAGTGTTATTTCACAAGGTCTTGGCAAACAAGCTGATCCTCCAAGTGAACGAGTTCTAGTCTACAATTCTTCTTCCCAGCAATCGGAAACAAGTGTCCGAATTCTTCTGTTAGTTTGTCGGCGAATCCGATACCGATTAGCCAGTATCGATTCAATTTTCCGTTAATCTTTCGAAAATATTGCGATTGCTTTCGCTTTCTGCACGTTTAGAAGATACAAATCTGCCACTCTTTAGCCTAGCTTGCGCGGACATGATATACCTTGTTCATATCGTGTTCCGGATATTGACAGTTTCACAATGTAATTGAGCGCAATGAGCATACAAGGGAAAAGCACTAAAATGAATCGGGAAGGAGATGCTTAAAACAATATGCGCAGTAACACACCGACGATACGCTTTAAATCGAGTTTCGACTGGCAGCTACTAAACGCAATTAGGCATACAATTGTTCGAGATAGAGGGAGTGTACGACATGCTAATGCATGTCAACTTTTGTTATGTTTACGCCTAGAACATATTGTGGCTTCAAATATCTGTTCATTTATTTCCAAAACATCCTTTCCGAGCTTTAGTATGGTTTTCGCGACAAAGGATCTTGCAAAAGGCAGCTCAATGAACTTACTTATGACATGAACAATTCAGTTTTAAGCCAGACATTATAACTGAATTCGTCACAAAGGTAACCTGCGAGCACAATTCAAATGCTCTGGCCTATATATTTAAGAATATGTGAAATACCACTACCTAAGATGGAAATATAGGATGAAATAATGAAATTGACTTTAAATACCGTTTAATTATTTATTCAGTTATAGAACTAAAGTTTAAAACTACGTCCAACAATGGCTCAGACTGGCAATTTATTCACACATTTAATGGTAATCTTGAATAAACTTTAACAGCCATGTTCTCGACATCACACTTGTTGAAATGTTCAAGGTGACTTATGTATTATGGTTTAACTGATAGGCGTACATGCTTACAATTCGCGTACGCTTCACTACATTGATGTTTTCATCAGTTTGCAATCTTCGACCCTTTTAATTGAGATGCCGACTTTACCTACCGTAACTTACATTTACTTACCTCAGCACAACTCAAGGCACTTAACCTCACCTTATTATTAACCCTTACCCGGATTCCTACCCTTATACATACTATTCCCTACTTTGCCATACGCTATATCACTTTGTCCGTCGATCGTCCGTTCTTAACTGTTATCTTCATCTGACGTCTCATTCTAAACTATATGCCAATTTCGATTAAACAACTCCTTGCGCTGGATCTAAGAGTCGTTGTCACTTGTCACTTTCACTGTATATTTACTTGCTGATTTTCGCATACCGCAATGCGTTGAGAATGCTTTATTACACATGTCCATTGCTCATATCAATCTCTTTCCAAATCATGACAACATTTTGCTAACATCAGCATTTTACAAATTTGCTACTATACAATAACAAAGGTGTTCATTTCAAAAGTATACCAACAACAATGCTCATACTATATCATACTTTAATAGCTCAATGTGGGTTATCGTTCAAGATAACGTTGCAGAAATATTAGTTATGTAACCATCTTAAAACATGTTCATGCTATTTTGGAGTGGTATGAGAAAAGAAGTAATGCCGACTTGTTGCCAGGTATTATTTAAACAATATGACATCATCAATGGAAGATAGTTATGGCTTATATGGCAGATATCGCTAACAATAGGAAAGAGTAACATCTCCTACGAACGCTGGCCAAGTATTGAAATATTTTAATGAAAAACAAATGTTTCTTAGGCGGCCAACTACTACAAAAAAGAAAATATGTTCTGATCTTCTGCACAAGATGGCTGCCTTAACAAAAACATAAACATGGTTAAACGTCTTCTACTACACTGATGGCACATTATCAAAAGGAATTATCATACATGTTCATTATGTGACTGTCAGCTGTTTATTGACTTGACTCATTTGCAAACTTAGTTGACATGATAATAAGTTATAGTAACATTTGGGTGAATAGCCTGCAAACAATTCCTAAATTAAGGACCTATGTAAAATTCAAAAGTGTGTTTAAAGATGAACACTATACACTGTTAAACTGGCAGAAATATGCGCAATTCAGGTGTGGTATCTAACCTCTTAAAATCGAGACTGGATGATATATCGGAGAAATCCCTGAGCAAAGACTATGTAAAATGTGCCAATAAAACTCTGTAAAAGATGAAACTCATTTTTGATAGAATGTGATTTGTATAAAGACTTTCAAAATGGTATGGTCTTAGATCAATTAAATGACTCTGTTTTTTATGAATAAGGTGATCAAGAAAAACCGTCATTTCTGATCAATGCTTACCCCCGTAAATGTGTGAAATGCATAATTAAGATCTATCTACGGAAAAGGTCAGCCCTTAATGGTAATGAATTACCTTGGAGTAACCCCGTTTTACCCCGGTCAATTAGCTACCTGGAGGCAGTAGGGAAGATTGATTTTACTGTTTGAAAATAGACATTGCATAATGAATGCATTGTCTCATTTCACACTTTGTTACCAAATTATTGTATATTTGTAAATAACTCATTTCATGTGACTTTATGAGTTAATCTTATGTATACATTTTACGGTGACTTATGGGCTAATGGGCCTGATGTGGTAAAATTTGTATAGCATGTGTTATTCATGTGTATAAATTAACAAAGGTCACGTTAATAGACAATGTTCTTATCTTATCTTATCTAATAGCGTTAAGCTGAGCGATAATGTCAGTAAGTGTCTTCATGTTTGAATATCATGCGTCGTATATGTAATTATAATAAAAGGTCAATTGGTTTTAGATTGCAATGTATCATGTTAGCCATTATAAGGTTTTAATTTGCTTTTGATACGAATGTTTAGGTACTGATAATTTAGTGCTTTAACAGTTTAGTTATATTGTTTTTATTCATTTAGGATTTAAGAACACTCATTGAAGATGAATACACTTGCAAATCGACTACATCATCCCAAGTTTAAAAACTGGGTAAAGAGTGCACTGACATTGGACTTTGCAAGGGAACCTATGAAGGAGTTTGTTGAATTTTGGAATGCAACAAATCACCAATCGATGATCCAAAACATTCCAGCCTCTTGCTCGATGTGTGACTTTTACACATGCTGGTCTTGTTCTGCAGAGACATGCAGAAATAAAGAGCTTAAAGCAATAATAGAAAAGACACATGTATACAGAAAACCGTCTTTTGGCAACACAACTCCTAAAGACTGCTGGTCACAGCCATGGGAGTTTGCCAAGTGTTTTATGCCACCGAAAACAACAAAAAACATACACACCGCAGATGATACAGATCTATCTTGTCTTATAAGTGTGCTTTTGAACAACTAGGATATAACAACTAAAGCATATGTAAACGGACCTAGAACCGGAATCTTTGGAGAGGTAATGCTCTTATTTTGATGAATAAATGAAGCATTACAATGAGAGAATGCAAAGACAACATCCTATACTATTCAAGATTATATATTCGTTTCAGTGACACAAAATAACTTTAGTCGTATTACGATATTTTAGAAAATTAAAACCCAATGAAAATTATTTATCTCTTATTATCTACATTTGATATGGAGTACTTTTTTAGTTAAGTAAAAGTTTTTACACATGATTTCAATCGAAAAATGCAATTCAGATTCTTGTCTGTCGTATCTCAACAAATTTAATCAAATTCGTTAAATAATCTTTCTTTTCTGGAGATTAATAATGGAGTACGTTGATTTGTAAAAGATAAATTTTGTACTGAAAGTTGAATGAATTGACCTAAAAAGTTATGTGTACAATTTGTTTAATGTTTCTTCAATTGTAGGCTAGGGACGTCCGCAATGAAATCTTACAAAATCCAATATTTGAGGTGGATGAACATAAGTTTAATGACAACACTGTCGTCATTGTTGCGATGCTACATGTTATTCCAGTTACATATACACAGATACGTTCCCTGGCAAGGATTAATGAGGTAAGTATTTTACAAATGATACATTTTAGACAATTGTTGCAAAATTTACAAGAATGAATGACATTTACCAGCTTGTCAACCAGTTCATTTTATTTTGTCGTTTATAAGTAAAATGATTCTTTTAAAAGATAATAAGCGGTATGATTTATATGCGAACCACCATTTGACTGATTGTATCCAAACTATAAGTAGATGAACTACTTGATTATTTTAAAACAAACTGCTGTATCAAATCGATAATTGTCGATCACGGGTGCTAACCTGCTTATCTGAAACATTAGTGATTACTAACATCGGCAATTTAAAGACAATCGAAAATATACTTAGACGAGGAAATGCCGCAATCTAAATTTGAAACAGATACTCCAATTCCACTGACATTGCTTTCCGTGTGAACTGGCATGATTTATCATTTATATCGAACTTTTCCCGGGAGGAAACTAACCGCTCCAATGATGACACCATACAACATTACGGAACATCACAGTGTTACCGTTCTGATGCTACTCAATGCTTCCAGTTCTGATCGACCTCCATCCGAACGTTCTCTATTGACATATCGGTGGCAGGACAGCTAAATACAGTGATCTGTTTATGTCTGCTATTAAAACTTCAAATCAGTAAGATAGTTTAGAATGCCTTTAGTTGTTCAAAGATAGTCATACGTAGTCGTCAGGTAATTATGGAATGTTTTCAGTGCCATCGACTGCCGATGGATACAAGTACTTTTTGTAGATAAATAAAATAAAAGTCTGACTTTATTACAATGATGATCGTTGATCAATTCGCTGACGAGAGACTACACAGTTATTTGAGTAAATGATGATCACATGTACTAGAGAAATTAACGAGTTCGACCACTTCAATTGATACAGATAATGCCATTTATGAAGACGCTAGAAGTGTCAGTGCAGACATGTGTCTGTGTGGCTGTTTAAACGATTTCTTTTCTTACTTCGTGTTAGATGACAACGATAATACTCGTAAAGTTATAAACTTTGGCACCATTCTTGTGAATCACATAGATTATGTTTTAAAACACGAAATAAGTGTTAAGGGTTTGTTTTAAAATGCTCTTTGACTGTCTCTGATACTACAGACACTGACTGTTTGGTATATAACCACGATTCTCACAATCGGGGTGACTATCTGAGCCCCTTAAATAAGTATTTTCGGAGCAAATGAAATGTCACCCAATAAATATGTGTTTATAAAGCTCTTCGATATGTAGTATAGTATTTATACTGATGTACCAATATCGGTAACATGTTGGGACTGTTTTAACTGAAATACTATTTACCGTGTTTATAAACACCATCAAAACGAACAAATAAGATCGACAAAGTAGTCTGCATTGTTAAGCAAGAGAGATTATTATATGTTCTGTACGGTATGAATATACTCAAACGAAGCTAGGTTAGATGGCGACTTTCTTTAATTTAAAAAAAATAAGAATGTTATCATTTGCGTAAGTGTATTAAGTCCTCAGGAATACGAAAGCAGCAAAAGGTAAATGTCACAGTTGTGGCTCTGAAAACGAAACTATCTGCGTCTTGTTGTTATTCGCGCTTCTACTAGGTACCGTAAAGCGATTGCGAAGGTGTGTGAGCATGGCACAACTGATAAGTTGGCTTATGTTGGTTCTGAACTGACCATATGAGCGCATAATGTTGGCGTTAAAATCAGATGAAATGCTAGCGTACGTTGAACGGACATGCAGTTTGCGTTCATGGCTCACCGGTCTCAAATCAAACTAGACCTCGCATACGAAGTTCGTTTGAACAATTCGCTTTGACAGATTTTGAAAATAATCCCCTGCCAAAGGCGGTTAGATATTGGTTTAGTGTCGTTCTCAGAATTTTCGCTCAATGATCTAATTGGTAAAATGCACATTCATTCTCTTAATTTACCAATTAAAAGCCTCATTTGGAGCATGAAGTTAAGTTCAGAGAAAATTCTCTAAGAGTTTATAGTTTGGGACCTCAGTGATATCCCCTTCAACATATATTGTATATGAAATGTATATAAAGGTTTATATCACAATTACATTGTCGTCACTCTAAATGCAACGTTGAGCATCCAATATTCATGAATGTTCAACAGAACTTTCTATTCAATAAAACTCTAAACATTATCTTGTTTGGGTAAAATACTAGGTCTGTTCTAGACGAGTATGTCGATGGTGTTACTATGGCGTAAACCGAGATGGATATCACCGGAATACGTCCCCTTTGTTGGGCTCCGTGGGGGGTGAAGGACACCATCGATGAAACTATCAAAACAAGCATGGCCAACTAAAAAAAAAGCCAAACTTACCCTATCCGATGTTTCAGATGATTCCGGTGACGAAAGTCACCGTTTTAGTTCTACTTTCCTCCGTTTTTTAGTTATTGAATCTACATATGAAAACAAAACCATTACAACGCTCTCGCCATTTGTGATTGAGAAACAATTATCATGCATTATTGGAACTCCAAAATCAGTTCAAAGTTTAAAAAACGGTACTTTACTTGTTGAAATTTCTTCCAAAGAACTATCCGAAAATCTCTTAAACCAAAAAGTACTTTTCGAAGTACCTGTCAACATATATGCTCACCCTTTCCTAAATTCATCAAAGGGTGTCATAAGATGCAGTGAACTTGGGAATTGTCAAACGACGGAAGAAATTACTGAAAATATAAATTGTCAAGGTGTTATAGATGTGAAACGTATTCAAATGTATAGAGATGGTGCTGAAATATTGACCAACAATTACATTTTTACTTTTGATGAGCCAAATTTACCAATATAAATCAAAATAATTGTTACGTACCGAATCCCTTGCGCTGTTATCGGTGTTAAAAGTTCGGACACCACGAGAGTAAATGTAATGGTTCCCATGTCTGTAGCAAATGTAATTTTGTTGGAAATGATCACCAGTTGTCTACCTGTACTTATAATGTTAAATGTGCGAACTGTAGCCTGAATCGTGCTGCAAATTCGGAGGAATGTTCTTTTTGGCTTACACAAAAAGAAATACTTAATGTTAAGTATAAACGAAACATTGCGGCTAGATTTAATGGTGACAACAGTTTCGCATCTAAAACTAGATCAACTGCTATAAGGCCTGTAGTCAATACACCGCCACCCTCACAAGAATGTACTACATGCCATCGCCTTTTAAAAGTTATATCTCAAAAATGTCCTGACATCAGTTAAAATAAAAAGCAATTCTGTTAAACGAACAGCCCTCTGCTTCATTCCATTCTTCATTATCATCAATTAACAAAGACACCTCTGGCAATACTGCATCTTCTTCGAATACAAAAGAATCTTCTTCTAAACATATTTAATCTTTATCTAAAGAAATTGAATCTTCTTCTAAAAAAATTAGTCTTCTTCTAAAGAACTTGAATCTTCTTCTAAATAAATTGATTCTTCTTCAAAACGAAAGGAATCTTCTACAGTTACAAAAAACCAACACAACAAAGCTAAGTCGAAATCACTCAAAGTTCAATCCTGAAGGCTTTGAGAAACAAAACATTGAACAATTCAAAATTTGGATGAAATGGAGACACAGGATATTGAGTCTCCTTGTTCATGGTCGGGTACGAAGGATGACTGGAATCATAATACTGATTTCTGCCATACTGCGTTAGATGAAAACAAAATTTGTGAACCTGTGTTCCAAGGCGATTCAAAATTAATTCCATAATGCAGAGGAACTGTCGTGGATGTAAAGCAAATTTTAAGGAATTGTCTCTTCTAGTTAATAAAAACAAACCAGTAGCTGTACAATAATTCGATGAATACGCTGAGTGTGAAGATGCTTCTCAACTTGAAAACAAAGAGAGTGGAATTACCGTGTTTTAATACATAAACCACCTGGAAAATGTGAATATATAACTAAACAAATACTTCAAAATCAAATTATTTAAAATCGTAGATGTAGCAAATTTATAGTTTGACGTGTAAATTATGTTAACAAGTTGTTTGATGCTGTATGTTTTGTTGCAAAAAGGGGGCTGTTAAACGATTAAATCGGTCTAGATGGCAAAATACAGAGATCCTTTTACACTTTGTACTCAGTTGTTAAATTTTGAAATAAACAATGCGGCCGCTATTCTGAGTTTCTCGATATCTCTGTTGACTTAAGACATGACCAAAACAATTCACTGATGTTCTTCCTTTGTTTGCTGATGATATATCAATTTGCCAATTAAAACGATTTTTAAATAAATTGCAATACACTGATTTCCATTTTAAAACAAATCGGAATACACAGATTTCTATTTAAAATATACTTTGTTTATAATGACACTCATGTGTACAGCCCGTGATGGTAAATAATAACGGTGGATGGTCACTAAATATACTAAATTGACCAACTTGAAAATAATTGTACGGTCTATTTCTTTCACCAAAACATAATCAATCGTATTATTCGTGTAACGACGATAGTATGCGTACATTCAGCTCAGCACTCACAGTCCACGTAAGGTAAGCCTTTAGCTATGCACAAAACTGGTCAAGTTTTAATAGTATTTCTAACTTCCCTCTTCCTCGGATTTCTTCATCATCTCTTAGTAGTCACTTCTGGGGATAATTGTTCATGCATGTAGCATGCTGTACTATGATGCTCGGTACGCTTGTTTCTTATATGTTCACGGTCCTTGAACAAATCAAACTTGCAAACAATAATTCTACATGTCCGCCTTGGACCGCTCCTGTGTGTACCGACCCTGTGTGCACATTCGATTTTTATCGAATCTACTATTTCTTGAGCTATTTTTATTTCTCAATCATGACATTTCTAAGCTAAGATTCTGTTTCGGTTAATTGTTCGTTGACTGATTCAAAGATGCCGCCAAACATAAGATTGTCTTTCTATAATGACAGCCTTTTGTGGGAGGACGCATCTTGGACCTCTGTATTAGAAGCTATACAAGACGCCATATCTACAATTGGCTACTTGACAGACTTCACTGACTTGATTGACCCGACTACGGTCACCGACCCCCCTGGTCGACGCAAAGATACTTTACGTGGATCTGCAGTTTGGGATAATGTATTCTCAAAAAATGATATTGACTCATTGAATAATACTGTGTGACTTTCATTCAAAATAACACTTACTACGACTTCGTCAGTATTGTCACTGGGTTGTACTTACGCTGGGCCTCCTGGTCTAAACACTCACATCACCACTACTACTACTACTGCCTTTTATAACGTTTACTCCGTTACGTTTTCGATATTTTACACATTGTTTTAACAACAAAACGTCAATAAAGAAACACGTTGGCTTTCATCAATATGGAAATCACGCTCTCAAACAAACAATTTAAGTCATTTTTATTGAATTGTTATCAAAATGTTCTCGTGAGCGATAAAAACACGCCCGTCTTATGTTTACCACGTGATCCAAACCTTTATATTAATATGTTTTGACTTGTATGTATCGATAGCTCAGCGCAAAGGCATTGTATCTGCATGATGCAAAATGTTCAGGAAAAACTTAAAGCAAATCAACTCACTAGGATTTAAAACGGATTATTTAAAACAATGAACAATTATGATTTAAACCATATTTCAAAAGTTATTCTTTTACAAAGAGTTATTTTGTTAAATATATGAGTAACAATCTTATTCCCTTTCAGGCAAGAAATATATCTCATGGTAATCCTGATTTAGTTATCACAACAGATGCTAGTTCTCTGGGATGGGGTGCAATTTATAAAAAAATATATTAAAATGTATTTCTACCAAACTCCTAGTATGTTCAAATTGATTCAGTTGTTAACAGTTCAAATATCACTATCCGAACTTTGACAAATCCTTTCGCCTTTGTTTTCCATTATTGGCCAGATTACGTTATTCATTCCTTCATTCATTCATGGGAAAGAAATAATTCCTATAGTTGTTCTTATATTTCAGAGAAGGGTTTAACATGTTAATTACACATTTAACTTACATGTCAAA
This sequence comes from Serripes groenlandicus, assembly GCA_031761405.1. NCBI lineage: Eukaryota > Metazoa > Mollusca > Bivalvia > Cardiida > Cardiidae > Serripes > Serripes groenlandicus. Next base: position 21,125,398 of record JASEVX010000002.1, read on the forward strand.
ATGATAATTTGTCATAATGTTTTCAAAGTTGTCTGCGGTATATTTGTTGTATGTGGGAAAAGGGTTAAAAAACGTAATGAAAAAGGGAGTACATTTTGTTTTTGTAGCAACCAATGTACCAATTGTTTTTACCTAGGCTGTATCTACCTCAATTCATGGAAAAGAAATAATTCCTATAGTTGTTATTATATTTCAGAGCATGGTTTAGCATGTTCTTTTACCCATTTAACTTACATATTAAACCATTTGTCCCTAGTCATTTATGTAAAGTACCATTTTTTAGGCATTGTTTAAGTCAGTGCCATTATTTGATGTAAGTGCTATTATTTTAAAGAAAGATAAAAGGTGCAACGTTAAAAAAGAAATCCAGTATTAAAAAGAAATCATGTATTGAAAGAATTTTAGAATGTTAACTTTCAGCACTTCAAGACACATTTTTTGTGAATATTGTGGTAAAAGAAGAAATTGTTTGCAATAGATGGCTTTTGAAAACATTGTGGTAAAAGAAGAAATTGTTTTTAATAGATGGCTTTGAGAACATTGTGGCCCAAAAACAATAAGCAATTTGTTTCTTTCTTTGGCTGTAACATTTTCATTAGCTTTTCCCATATTATTATATGAATGTTGTAAAGTCATCATTTGGAGATTTATTGTAAGTGCTGATTAGATATAAATATGCACAACATTTTTGTTACTGTATTTTATATTTATATTAATGTTAAATGTTCTTAATAAAAGAATTTTAAAGTTATAATTTGTTGTTGTTTTTTACTACTACTTAGGATAAGAAATGCAAAATCTTGAATAGTGTGATGAAAGTGTTACTGTATTGATTAAAAAAAACACTTACTTATATTCATGCTTCAACCATGTCAAGCAGGTGAATTGTATGAGTTAAATGCACTCTTCATCATGTATAGATGGTTTGCACAGGCTTCTATGAAGGCGTATCTATGTATCAGCAGTTGTTGAGCTATGGCTTTCAAAACGTCATTGTAAAGAAAAACTGTTTCATAAAGGCAATCCCTCTTAATGTAGAAAGAGAAAACAGGTGTAGTAGTATGATTATTACTAGTAATGGTTATTGTTTTTATGTGATTCTCTTCACTTGTTATATGTGCAATCAATGTTTTTAATAGATCCATACAAAATGGCAATGAAATATCACTACCTTGCATGACATATAATGTAATACTTTGCATTATATTAGAGAGCAGTTCAACACTATTCAAAAATGTATCACCTAAAAAAAAAATTCAAACAGATGAAGAACTTGACATTTTTACGTGTTAATCCGAGAACAGTTTAACATTTCATGGTCAAAAATAGCTTTGGGAGTGATGCTTAGTAGTCAGAAATAGCTTTGGGCGTGATGCTTAGTGGACAAAAACATTAAAACTAGAAAAAACTGGTTTATATATGATTCCATGTCCCTTTCTTCATACATATAGTATTAGATATGTTGTCTTTGCAAGTACAAATCATTCAAAAATGCAAAATTTAAAGCTAATTAAGTTCATACAGTAATGCATTTGCCTTTTTAAACCAACTCAAATATAAAAATAAACCATTTTGCATGCAATCACCAACTATTTTGTTTTTCTGCAATGTTTTCAAAGTCAATTTATGCATCAAACGGATGTATATATTTCTAAATAGAATTAAAGTCGAAGGGCGTGAACTTTCATTTACCCATGTTTAAAACTTCACCGGATTTGATGGTAAAAAGGTATTTGTAGACATTCCCATTCAAAAGAGAAATTTAGGCAAAGACATCTTTACAAAGGCACTATTTAGCTTTTTCTTTGTACAAAACACTACTAAAAGGAGTTAGTCCAATATACTTTCTATACAATAAACTCGTCGAATTTCAATGTGTCATTGAAAAAAACGCTGTTAAAAGGTGTTAGGCCTCACTGAATTTGAATACATGTATTCATTGTGTTGTGTTGCTAAGCTACATATCTTGTTACGTTCAGGGCTCTAGATAAAGTGACTTTTCACGTTTTACGCAAAATGCGTTCGTAAAATTACTTCCAAAGTCAATGCTGTAGTACTCATTTGAATGTCTCGAGCACAATGTATAACCATATAAGATTTATATAAAGAAAACAAAAGGGTTAGCAGAAACTTTCTCTAATATCTGCAGCTTATTTATTTAAAGAAAGACAACTCTACCCGCTAGTATGTCAATTTTTTTTTGTTCAAGTTGCTTCCCATTGACCATGGTGTAAGCTTTGATATATGTCCGACTCAAGGTATCCTAAGCAATGCTAAAACATGTTGAAGACGTCATGAAGACATTGGCAGAATGAATTTGGTGTCAAAAGTAAAGTAATTACTATTTATATATGGATTTGGATATGCTTGGATATCACACAAGAAATTGTTACGTTCCACATTTTGTCAATTTATTTAAGCAGAGATGAATTGCTAACTTTTTTCGGGATAGGCATGGATATATTAATTTATCTAGTCGATGTCACTACTATAAAAAGATCTTAGTATTAGATCTTCCATATAAATATAAAAGAGCTTTTTCTAAATTTAGATGTTTTAACCATAGATTGGGTATTGAAATCGGTAGACATACATACACTCCTATAGAAAGAAGAATATGAGTATGTTGTCAGTTAATTACCAACAAAGAGGTAATTGACTGTGAATATCATGCTTTCTTCCATTGTCTAAAAAGTTGTCTTGTGTGTGAGCAATTTCTTTTAAGTTGGTATAAAAAGGGAACATCTTTAGACGACTTCTATTTTCCTATAAGCTTTGACTCCGAGACGACTCTAAAGAATATTTGTATTTTAGTATATCATGTCCTTTATATAAATTTGAATAAAGATATTGACTTGACTCGAGTTGAATACATGTGCTTTTCGAATTCTGCCATATCCATGCTTATAGGAAGACGTATAGAGGTAATTGTTTAGCCATAATTGCATTTGCCACACTGTTTTCCACAGTAATATTACTATTAATTTCCCCATTATTGCCTATATTATATCAACAATTTGGTTTTGCCGGAAATGGTTAAACGGGGCATGAAACAATATTATTTTTCTCAATGTTGCAAGTTTAATCAATTTTGGTATGAGAAACAAAATAACTGACGCATGGTAATGATCATTAAATCATATATTTCATAAAAGGAGTAACATTCACAAATAAATTAAATAAATTGATAAAATATCAAACAGTACATCTGGTTGTAGGTATTGAATGCGTGATGGCAAATGTAACTCTGGTTTTAATTAAATGGAGGTACTCATCACAATAATCTATGCAGTAATCATCATCATGATCTATACAGTTTTAATCAACATGATGATCTATACAGTACTAATCAACGCGATGATATATACAGTACTAATCAACACGATGATATATACAGTACACAGCATGGTGATCTATACGGTAGTAATCAACATGATGTTCTATACAATACTAATCAGCACGATTAATTTATACAGTACTGATTACATGATGATCTAAACAGTACTAATCAACATGATGATCTTAACAGTACTAATCAACATGAGTATCCATACAGCACTAATCAACTGTTACGTGGACACATAATGGTATATAGTACCAGGGAAGTCTAATCGATGTTAACTATAACATGTTTTAATCATTTGACTACTATAACATATTGTGTTAAGCCTGAGCATACAGAATAGAGCCAGGCCCATCTGCACCACCTAACCAGGGTGTACACGGTTGACTCAACTCAACTCTTCCAAAATGAAACCAAGACAAGTCAATTTGATGAATTCAGAATTTCAAGGGTTACAAGTTTACACCACAGATAACATTAATAGCTATAGATCATTTTATTTTGAGGAAACCGGTACAGTGGAACCTTTGTATAAAGATCACTCATGGGAAATCAACAACCTGGTCTTCAGTTTACATGTGTTCTTTAATTGCAGTGTCATTTATGCAGAAAATGAGAAATTGGGAATTTAAAAGTTTGGTTGTTGTAGACAGGGAATTGCTATTGCACGGTAGTCTTTAGCACAGGTTTGAAGGTTTTTCCATTTGTGGTAAGATTTACAATTGAATCGGACATAGAAATGTATCCTGTTACAATCGATTTGAAACGAGCTTTGCAAACAATTAAGTACTTTCCAATGATTTCAATTAAAACTAGCATGATTAAGTGTTCACATATCAACTTTTTTATCCACATACAACAACTATGTAAGAAAGGATCTTCAAAATGCCAACGAAAGTAATAGAACATATGTCTAAAATAATAGTATAATTATTGAATAGAGTTGAAAGCATTGCGGCAAAAGGTACAAGAGGCCGAAGAGGGCCAGTATCGATCCACTACCATTAGGCAAAACATTGAATCCCCATACAGCCCCGCCCCCTGGTGGCCATGCTTTTTTCCAATCACCATGGCTTTAAGGAATCTCGTAGAGTGTCACCCAATGAACATTTCTGCAAAATTATTTGAAAATCGACAAATAAAATTGGAGGAGAAGATTTTAAAGCTTTTTCTTTCGATTGCCGTCGACACCAGAATTGTGCACGAATCAGAGAGAAGACATTGAGAGGATGCTTTCCTATAAATGTTCACCTCAATTGGCCACGTGGTTACAGAAGAGATTCGTTTGAAACAAAAAGTTGACGCACGCACAAAGGACAACTTGCCATGACATGAGCTCGACTGCAGTACAGCCAGTGACGCTAAATATTGCTCATTTAGATCGATTTCGACATTTACCATGATGTTTTCAAAAGTCGTCTACATGTGGGTGAGGGTTAATCTTTAAACATGTGTTGGTTAACTGGCTGCCGAAATATATCTAAAATACTGTTGAACATGGTGTTTAATTGCAGGTAATTATACATTTATCAACAATTCATATAATAATTGAGCAGTGTCACACAAAAACGGACCTTAATGCCGTTGCTTACAGTGAATATCCAGTACGACATGCAAACTGAACACTGTCCAACTTACTAATCTGCAGCAGAGAACTTTGAAAACATCTGTGACAAAAATATAGAAAATTTGAATGGTTTTGCAAGAGATAGTACCGGGTTCCTGACGACCCGAGTACTTGATCGGACGTCTGAGTACCGGGAAATAGGTATCCGAGTACTCGATTATAATTTCGCCATTTTACTATGTTTCATCTGTTAAAATGGCATTTTATCCAAAAGGAAATAATTCATGTAAAAAAAAAAGTTCAAATCTATTTTTTAAAAATTAGAAGCTGAATAGGTTTGGGAGTAAACACAATCATGTTACACAATAGCACAAACTCACGAATTATACTTTTATCCAAGATTTCAGGATTTTAAAAAAGGAGCCGTTCATGTACATTTTCATTTCGGAAATGTATCGCATTATGTCGGGTAGAATCGTACAATCGGTCATGGAAATCTTTCGCCGAAGAGCACCTGTTTGCCTTTCAGCGGAAATCAAGCACAACATCTGAGCATAAACACAACTCTATTAGACCTATTTAAAGGTTGGGTGTCCAATACAAACCGTGGTGATATAAAATGTACATAACTGTTATCAAAACACACTCTGTTCAATAAGGCATATATACAAAATAAGTATGTTTATCTAGTGCTTTTAAAGGTAATATATATGCTCTTTATGGAAAATAGATGATTTGGTAACTCACAGAAAACTAACGTTTTCTTATTTCCATAGCTGTTTTGTGACATACCTGAAATCGTCTTAGGTAACACAGTAAGTCATTGGTCTTAGTTGTGCTCTGCCTATCTTGGCTGTAATAGAGAAGAGAAAACTATCCTTTCTTGGTCAACTCTGTCGCCTAGAGTGATACTGTGCAACAAAACGTTTATTCTTATTACGTCTATGTTATTTTGTTAATGGTAACCCCAATTCCGGATTTGTTTCAGATAGTGTATGTATTCTACGTAAATATGACATTTATAATGTATTACAAGACTACATTAACAATGGGGTTTTCCCAAGTAAACATATTTGAAAACATTGTATTGATATGGAAATTTCAAATCATTTTGTTGGAGAATGGGATATAACAATATCTTCATCGTAATGTGTCTTATATAGACAATTACAACACAGATTCACATTTAGTCCGGTATGAGATTACGCTAAACGCAATAAGGATATGTTACGTGCTCGTGTTTCTATCTCTCAGCTAATTGCTCATACAGCTAATACCAATTTTTGCTTAATACACACGTTATGGCTGTAACGATATAATAACAAGTCTTACGGAACAGATTCTGATTAACTGTCAAAGTGTATAATCGTGTACTACCTCTTTTCAACAAAGATTTTTATTCAAGTATGGTAGAACTGTTTTCGATTCAGTAATATCATTTAAAGGCAATGCCTATGTTCATACTCTATTTGGTTTGATCCCAATCTTAGATAATGTAGTGCAAGGCACATATGATTCCTTTTACAAGGTGTTGCAATGTTTCTCCACTCAATGTGAAAGTGTTATAAGTATTTTTTAAATTAAAGATAAGATGTAGATATTTCAATGAAATTGAAAGTATAATTGTACACACTCTTATCATACTAAGTGTGCTCTCAGATGGTAGCATGAGTGCAATGGCTCTATTGTGCATTATCCATCCCTTTCCTCATTGAACGTTTTTTATTTCGTTTCGTTTAAGTGCTCTATCAAGAAGACTTCTTGGGGGTGGGGATTGGGGGGTTGAGGGTGGGCGGGGGTGGGCGGGGGTGGGGGGGGGGGGTGGGGTGGGGTAGGTTTAGTCTTGTTCATGTAGTTGTAGCGATTTGTGTTTTCTGTATTGTTGTATTGTAAATTTAATCTTCTTAATTGGACATTGTTTATGTTATATCATGGAGTTTCCTGGGTAAGTTACCATTACTACTGGTCCATTTATCCTGAAATCAGCTACTCAGTCGTAATGCTAAGCCTGCAACCCTCAGCGCCACGGAAGGCGAAAGATCTAAATGTTTTTTCAAAACATTATGACAAAAGGAAAAATGCATCATTATGAGTAATATGAGCGATATGTTTTTTTGCCACAATGTTTTCAAAAGCTATCTGCTGAAGAGGTGTACACATGCGATTGCATTTGGGAAAGGCTAATCAACAGCTTTTCTTGTTCACCATACTGTTATAGAAGTCTTCTGTAAGTCACTTAACACATTCCCTCATACTATATATCAAATTTGCAGCAGAAACTTTGATAAGATCTACTCACAAATATTGAATATCTCTTTAAATAACATTGTGACAATCGGTGAAGTTGCTCATTATGACCTACTGTAGAGGTGTCTATATGTGCGTATGGTTTAACAATGATTTTTACTCATAGGCCAACAAGATTTCAATTTGATTCTTCACACCTTCGGCTAGATGTTTTCAAAATACCTGCCGCATATTCATTGTGTGTGGGAAAAAAGATAAATGATATGATTCTGATTTGCTATTCAGATTCTCAGATATTGACCCATATAGAAAGAGCTCGCTTCTTTTACCGTAATGTTTTGAATGTGAATTTCTACTTTTCCTACAAGCATATACTTCTTGTGACAAATAAAGATCTTTGAGGAAAAAATCACAAATGGGAAAATGTAACTCTTATCAAAAAACTGATACTTTGGTTGATTGTTGACTGGAGTTTAACGTCGCTCTGCAATCGTGTTTTGGTTAAGTATATCACTGATGCCAATTTATCTAAACTTAAGTTTCCCGATTGTCTGGCAGTAGCTCCCCATACTTTTTTCCAGACAGTACCAACTCATTGATACAATTGGTGTAATGCTGGTCGCAGATATTCTAACCCACAACTGATAAATGACTGATAAATTGGAATCAATATATTTCTAGAAATGTGAAAAAAATTTCTACTTCTTCTTCTAGAAACCGCTTATTCTACATGTAAAAAGAATACAGCGTACATAACAATAGTGGTGGAGATAGTTGCTGGAAATTGCTTCTGTTCCAAGTTATGTTTTAAAATTGCATTTCTTAACTGTACATGGACATGATTCATATGTAACACTTGGAAATGGCTATTTCTCCAAGAACACTTTTTTAAGCTGTGTCTAGTTATGTTTTGAATGTGATTTCTATTTGTTCCAATCGATTGAGTTTTTGGTGATTAACGCCGCTTTCAACGATTGTGCAAATATATATGGGCGTTTCCTGGGTAAGTTACCAGTACTACTGGTCCATTTATCCCGACACCAACCTGTCAGTTGTAATGAAAACCGCACAAACCTGAGCGCCAATGAGGGTAGCAACTTTTATTATGTTAAAGTTTTGGTATGACCCGACCGGGGATTGAACCATCGACTTCCACACCCGAGGCGGACGCTCTACCACTACATCATCGAGGCGGTATATTTGTTTTAAACGTAAGTGTTTATAGTAAATGTGACAATAGTACTACAAAGACTACAGTGTTCTACAAACAAAATGTAAAATTATATTTGGTCAAAACAAGCGTCAAAGCGGGATATTATTCTTTCTCGTGGAAAAGCGATGTTTGTCTTTGCATTTTTACCATCAGTGTCCAGTAACTTCCGAGAATGATGGGCAATTGCTACAACACGTCGACAACTCGTGTTAATTCGTTGGTTCTTCGCGACGTCGATTTAAGACCAATCTACCTTTAAAGTATCTGCGTTGTTACAATTATTCTTCAGTACCCACGGTATAACAGACTCTTCCTCCTTGGGCTCACGCGTCTACACTCTGGCCATATCGACGAAGGACGTCGTCTTCTTCAGTTCTCCCATCTTGCCGTTCAGTTTCATTGCATAATCGTGCTAACTGACCACACATTTATTATCTGGTGCTCTAGCATTGTAGTAGTACTTATGTAGTAGTATTATACTCTGCAGTTTGTTTGTTCATGCCACGTGAGCAGTGCCACGATGGGAACAGCTGAAACTTTGACTGCATATGTGCCTGTTGTGTCTCGTGCGTAGCCTGATTATGACGAATTGTTCCTGTCTGTCTAGGAGATGATAGTCGTCCTTGGCTATGATATTATAGAATATCTCACTCAAAGTCGTCGTTAACTCGATATACTTTATTGTTCCTTTTCGACTTCGAGTAATTATAAAGGCTATCTACTTTTAAAGTTATTGCGTTGTTATCAATACCCTCCACTACCCCCTCTATGGCTAACGCCTGGCATCGCCGTGATAATCCAACAATCACTCGAACACGTCGATAACTCATGGTATTTTTTTGCATTTTTTAATTTTGTTTTACGGCAAAACAGCTGTACTCTCAAAATTTCTGCGTTGTTACCATCACCTACAAGTACCTTTTGGACGTGTTGAGTGTCTGACAGTGAAGAATTAAACAATGATCCCTGTCCCAACCATCCTCTAGTACCCCGGATATGGATAAATGTCTGGTAAGATTGAAGGACAACTGTGCTTTCACCACCATTCTCTAGTAAACGTTATGGAATAATATCTAGGATGATCGCAAGACACCTGTGCTTACACCACTATCCTCTAGTAACCTCGTTATGAAAGAATGTCTGGTAAAATCGAAAGACAACTTCGCTTTCAAAGCATTTGCGTTGTCACCACCATCCTCGATCCCCCGTAATTGTATCAGTTATGATTATGAAATAAATGACAGCGATTACCTGAATATGCAATGGATGAATGTCCGTCAGTGATGTATTAATCTACGGATCACTCGAAGACAAGGGGATAAATCTAGATTATGTCTTGGTCTTTTCAGTTTCGAGTTATCGCAAAACCATTGTACTTTTAAAGTCTGCATTGCTATCATCCCGATCCAGTTTCCCAGAGAATGACTGATTGAGTTGCAGTGATATATAAGATGAACGATATTTTTCGAACACGTGAATACATCGAGAGACTTAACTGACTCTTTCTTATCAATGAGTTAACGCGAAATAAGTGCTCTTTTACATAGGTCATTTAAGACAAGGTAATGTGTTTCCAATGTATTAATCAAGGGGAATTACTGTATCTTATATATCTGATCTAGTTTAATTAAGCAAATAGTGTTATCTCCCATTTGACCATAAGTCCGATATTGTTACGTGTTAGTACAAGTTGGTGTGCGTAAAAAGTAACTAAAAAGTATAATGTGTTGATAAAAGGATCAAATTAAGAAAATTACTAACTAGGCAGACACCATTAGAGTGTTATTTTCCTGGATCCTATCGGTTTTGTGAGGCAAACAAAGACTGCAGGCATTCGGAGAAATACCAATGTTTCACTCACTGGGGTATGTACAACCGTAAGTAATAACCGCAGTATCAGAACGGACCAAATTATCACTAGATCTACTAGACAATTGACCTCCCGCTCTCTAAATGCGTGTATTACCAATAAATACGGATGTCGTATGTTAGCCCTTACATGAATAAATATTAGCACCGTTACTTCTTTAGTTCAATTATAAACAACAATAATTTTTTTTTAGCAGCAAGTGTCTAGATTGATCTCATATATAATTAGCTTTTATTTGCATTACTAGTATCAAATCATGAATTAAACATGAGAGTTCAATTCGGTGCGAAATGTCACCTTCATACGTTTTAAAGCTGCCATTGCCAAAAGCTAATCATGAATTTCCTGTGTCTTAAATTGAAAATGATTTATTTCTTTATTGGAACAGATACTGATCATCAATATTTGTATTAAATGATACAATACATATTAGATTTGTTTGTTTATTTTTTTGCCGCTTTCAACAAATATTCAGTTATATCACGGCGTTTCCTGTGTACTACTGGTCCTATCATCATAGCCGCATATGCCAGCCGTAATGCTACTCCTACAATTCGGAGCGTCAAAGAGGAAAAGCCGTTTGTTTCCAATGTTTAAGTATATGGTATGAACTGATAGGGGAATGAACAGCTAACCAAAGACGGATTGATTGGATAATTTGTTGTGGCTAAACGCCATTTTCAAACAATGGCTCAGTCATATCACGGCGGCTAGTTTGCCTAGTCATGTGTTTCCTAGCTTTCTCACTCCATTAGTCCAACTTTCTAACAGTTGCAGTTTGTATGCTTTCTCCCTTTTGTGTTTCAAGACGGATTACGCTGGGAGACAAAATGAAGCAAAAAATAATTGTTCCGGCTTGCATGAACCGATATTTCATTCGGGTTCAATTGCGAAGCAAATCAAACAGACTATTGCTCTCAAAACAATTTAATCAGAAGTTGGCCGTTCAATCGTCAAAAAGATGTGTGCTCTCTGTAAGATAATTCACCAATTCCTATTGAATACATAAAATAGGCAACTGTCATGTAAAATAACTTCTTAATTACGTCGTAACTGTTGAAAGCATGCCTCTGGAAACACAACTATTTTGGTTTTGATTCAGTAGATACTTTTGCATATTATACGGAATTCGGAAACTTCCCTTCGTTGACACCATATACATTTGAGTCACATACATGTAATCTTGCTCGGTATTGTAGGAAAGATCCGATTTTAAGCTTGGTTTTCGCTTTTCCCCTTGGTTAAATAAATATCCCTCTTAAATATTCAATATGTTGGTGATTTATAAAAGAATACAGTTACATTTATGCAGACACTCAAATACTTAGGAATGTATAGTTCATTCAGAAGAGTTAAGCGATATCGAATTTCTTCTATGCATTAATGTCTGTCAATAGAGGGGTTGTGAGGGGTCGAATCCCAGCTCGGTTAACATTCTTTACGACGTTTGGCAAAAATCACGGTGACAAGAGTCATTCGTCTTTCACCAATTGGTTAATAAGCTATGTGGTAAAGCAGCTAGTTACTTGGAAAGTATTTTTTTATAGAGTACTGGTTTTAGACATCCAAAAATCAAATGAGTATGTCAACTTGCAGTCATGATATAAATATGAAATTGTTGAAACGGCGTTAAACCAAATTAATTAATCACTCAATTATTCTATGCAAGGTTTTACGCTGTATGCATACACAAACAAATTATTGTGTAAAGTGTCCAGGTTATTGGAGTTGATACATTTTGTGTATTTTCTATTTCCTGAGTTGAAGATTTGTTATGTTTAAAACGCCAAACCAATTAAATATACTTTTCCATTTAGTAAAAACAGTTTCTCTTTTAAGTATGTAAGTGAAACGAAATAAACGGAATATTGACACTTATCTTTTTCGTAACCATTTACCCACCACTATCCATAGGTTTTTTATTCCGCCTCGGTGGTAGAGCCTCCGCCTTGTGTCGCGGGTTCGATCTCCGACCGGGCTATAACAAAGATTTTATAAATGGTAGGAGTGGATGCCCTCCTTGGCACTCAGCGCTTCGGGGGTAGCATTCCGACTGACTGATGTGTGTCAGGATAAATGGACCAGTATAACTAGTTACTTACTCTGGAAACTCCGTGATATAACTGAACAATTGTTGAACTTGACGTAAAATACTAAACAATCAACGGTTTCTGTATACTTTCAACATCTTAACTTAATTATTTGTATGGGATTTTCATGTAAACCCGACTTTCAGTACTCCTGAATACTTTGATATTTTAATCAAATGTTTACCATAATACTATATCGGCCATAGAACGAACGAAATTTGATAAGTCAATCCAGATGGGGCTTTTTCATAACCAAACAGAGGCTCCGTTGAATTGAAACTGTACAAGAATATGCAAATTACGCTCTGTATATATGTTATCTATAATTATCGCAAAGAAACCTGATTTCAAACAAAACGTTCTGAGATATCGCATTTTGCCCAATTTAGAAGAATCTCTCCTGTAAAGGCTGAAGGGTAACCGTACGGTTTTGCAATGACGCGGCAATAATCTATACATTATACAAACTTTATTATCGACGACTGTTAAACTTGATTTGCAAGGTCCTCTAGGTCTATCAATTCGATCCCCTCTAACGTAGGTGAACTTTTAAGAGAACAATAAAACTACCAGTTAATCAAAGAAGCCGAACTACCTGTGCAATAAAGCATTAAATCGTCTGTTAATTGTTTGTTTTACTAAACAATGAATTGAGTTAGATTAGTAACCTATACAGTAAGTAAATAACTGGTATGGGCTTCTGCATGCCGCGGATTTGAACGTATTAATCTTTTAATGTTTTTGTAATTTTGAATTTTGGACAACCATCACGTCCGTGAACTACCTGAGTACAATATTAACACTGATACGTTGGTTCTCAGTGTTATCGATTGCACCAATGAATCAACATAAATAGTAGTATATGTCTCCCCTATATTGTTTTAACTGCATAGGAACAACACCTGACTGTCTCGTTCTTACATAATTATCATACCCACGGTGTCTCATACTATCAATGTTTGTGCACGTTTTGTTGTTCCCTTAAAGATAGGGCAAATGCCTCGTCATACGTTATTATTAGTCATTTCGGTTTATCTGCACTCAAATCACCCGATACCACAATCCGGAGAGAAATATGCATAACAAATGACTCATTTTAATGGGCTTTGTTGCCTCAGTCTGTTAGAAATAGACACACTCAGATAGTTCTAACAACCTCTCAGTAAAGACAGTGTGTCTTGATCTGTGTTTTGACCGACCGTAAATAATATATCGAATACGATCTCACATAAGAGACAATCGTCTAGTTAAGTTGTCCTTAAGATTGTCCTAAGTAAAGGACGTGCTAACATCTTATTTATAATGACCACTTCTCTAGCTTTTTAATCTTTACTGCAATATGCTTTGAATTTCCCAAAAATATTCTATTTGCCGACGGACTAAATAATTTTCCGTTTCATTTGCATATTGCCAGCTCTTTCACCAGTATGGAAACAGAGGAATAAAAAGACAGATGTTTTCTGCACGATTTCTTAACTTCCGAACTGTCTGCAATGAATGATTGTTGAAGGAATTGAGATAGTGTTTGCTGTTGGGGTTCCAGTGTCCAAAGGTTAAATCACATAACAGGGGCGAGGGGGAGGAGGGGGGGGGGGGGGGCACATTTACTTTGGGTGTGTCATAATTTGATCCCCAGTAAGTGTTTTATCGCTTTGATATTATTGAAATACTATTGAAATACGAATTAGACCCCGATATTTGTTAAGACATAATTCGCTTTTTTTTACATCGACAACATATCTAAAGTATCTTTTATTTCGAAATAAAAACGATAATGTCACTATTAATCACTCGTGTTGTCTTCGTCCTAGAGTACTTACTTAGGTATGGGGAACTTCGGAAGTAAAATAGTATGACCCGCTATCATGGGAAGCGAACTCTGGACCTATTTTTGCAGCACGAAAACTCTAATCTATACTGAATCCTTATCCGTCTTGAAAAGGAGCGAAATCGCATTTCTCATCAGGATGTGCACATATTAAGACAAAAATCGAAAAGAATTTAGACATATTTAGTGAGGTATGCTTTTGGTCTTTATCGCTCGCTAGTAATTTATTATATTTTAATAAATATTTCAAAGTATGCAGAAACATGTTTTATAACCTGGGTATCATCACATATTTGCAATACAACATGTAATACCCTTTTAATAGTCAAGTTTGAAGAAAAAGAGTAAACAGTATGTGTAAAACAGGGCAGTAGTATAAACACTGTTGTAAAATATGACATATATAGAAGATTAAATTCCCGTCTACCTCCTTTACAGTGATATTTCTTTTAACTATTCCCTACTTAAAACACTTTAAGAACACTTTGGCAAATATAATTGACATCTAAATATATGACAGTACAGCTATTGAATAAAGTCAACCGGAGACATTTCTCTATATTAGCACCTTTTTCTTCACAATGTTTTCAAAATATTCGTGCAGTAGATGCGTCAACAAGCGTCTAAGTGGGTAAGAGTTGAGCGTCATATAATGTTCCCTTCGTATTATCTGTGTCAATGATCTTTAACAGCACGCGTGTAATTAGTTTACACCTGAACATTTAAGGCTTCTGTCTGGTTTGTTCCCATAAAGGGTTCTATGTCCTACATTATTAAATTGATTCAATATTAGTTTTGTCTTTTTGACTTGGAATGCTAAATTTACCATCTTTAAATAAGTCTTGCCTATGGAAAAAGGCACAACTATTATTGGCAAGCAGTATAGGTCCAGATCGCATAATCTGATCAAGATTTACATATTATTTATTTTACCTGTATGCATTGATGTAAGCGTTTCAAGATCCGGTCATAATTGTGTCATTAATTTCAAGAAAAATACATCGGTATTCTCACTTCAGGATAAAACACTTCTCCGTCGTCGATCCCAGTCAAAAGTGGATCCCGTAAACTACAGATATGTCGAAATATTTCGTGTGCGCCTTGGTCTTGCTGTATTTGCCAACACGTTAAGAATCTTTTCTAAGAGATATGTGATTGTTTTGTTAACACATAGCAGATGCTCAAGGTGGTCTGAACCTACATTATTCACAAATTCCAACTTCTACCATTTTGCATAAACAGGCTGATAAATTCTTTGTCAGAGATTAATTATAAATTGTAAATGCTACTTGGAGTGTCCTATTGGTTTTAACCTGAGCAGCATTCTGTGATAAATTATTTAATTATAATTTCTTGTTTCAACAGGTCTTTTTGTCTGTCTATCTATATGTACGTTGTGATATAAATGACTTAAATCTTTCCTAAACCACTGACGTTTTAAAATCATCAGAAATGTTCCTTATGTGACACTCCGCAAATATTGCTCAAGCCATTTTAATTGTTTGGAAAGTATTGCTGCCAACGACTGAAGTCATTACACGCATTCAGCTCACCGTGAACGATGCTAGGTCAACAAGTGCAAATAATCGATAAAGTAACAGAGGTGTGATGCCATTACATTCCTGATAGAAGATAACATTATACTGCGTATCTAATGATTTATCTAAAATAACAGTAGTACGGAGAACTGATACCACGTTCCTTTACATGATTAAAATTACTTACAAGTGGCACTTAAATCTAAGAGAAAGCTCTTGACAAAGTTGATACACAATTTCTTTATAATTCAATTTACGACTGGTACCACGTTAATCGATATTCAGTCCTTGAATTGAATTTTCAACCGTTGATTTAGTTTTAATTTCTCAATAAGATGGATACCATATCTTACCTGTTGCAGGTGGAAGTCGGATACAACGTAGACCGATCTTCAGTCCGTGAACTATTATTTCAAGCGATTTCTTTTTCTAGAACGATGGATAACATATCTAAACTGTTTGAGTTAAAGGCGGATATCACACTATAGTTAAATACTGGTAATATACATGATACCATGAGTTATCGTAGATTTACATTTTTAGATATATGACGGAGACCGCGTCATAAGAAAGTAAGGATACAATATGGATATAATGAGTTATCATATGATTTATGAATGCCTTAAATAATGACTTACACGCTATAAGAAAGTATACATTAAGAAATATTAAATGATTGACATTATGTGAAATATTGTAGGATTAAAGAGTAGTTCACCCCTTCTGATCTGGACCTCAAGGTGGAATATTCTTTTCTCATTGTTTGACCCTCTTTTCTTGCCTGGTACAACCACATCTTGACAGGGTTTGGCAAATATTTGATGCATCATGCATCATGACTTTTGAAAACATAGTGAGAAATCTTATAGTCTGTTAAACTATTATTTTTGTTTTTAAATTCCTTGTTACTTTCTATAATTTGTCTATTATTTTTGTCTTGTTTGGGACACTAACACTGCTTAAATAATTGTTCTTGCTTTCACACCACCTAGGCTTTGTCTATTAACATATGTATTTATATCACTTCATTGTGTAACTGTATGGTCAGGGTTCTTTCTTATTTTAGACATTGTTGTTACGTTGTCATGCATAATTTGTGTTTTTGCTCTTACACCCTATTTCTAAACATATTTGATTAAATGTACAACAACATCTGATTTCATAGCTTTAGCACTTCCTGGCCGATTTTGAACACTTGTGAGATGATGTGAGATGATGTTTTTTCATATTCATATTTACTGCAGGTTTGGCAGTCAGAAACCCTAAAACCAAATACGTCACAGTCGCATGAAAATGTGTTTTTGTTGGGTTAAAATTATGTAAACCGACCGTAAAATTGATAGCATAAATTTACTTTATATGTAAAAACTAACCAAGTACTGCTTTCGTGTTAATGTCATAAACTGGCATTCCTTTCTTAGTGTTGTCAGAATTCAATGAACATATACGCATTATTAGGAGCGATAATAAGCGACCATCAATATAAAGACCCATCTAGCACAAAAACGGAAATGCATATTCATCCTGTCTTGTTCAAAAATCAGAGTAATTTATAAAAATTGACTTTTTTCTCTAATGTTTTAATACATTTACTTTTATCTAATAAAATCAGTGATGTTTCTTCCATGTGTTGCTCATACCAAATAGGTAGCAAGTTACCTGGTAAGAAAGCTGTGTAAAGTTATGGTGCGAAAATCCAGGCACAAATATGTGCTGTGAAATGGGGATCGTGTTATAACAGACTTTACGTTGAAAACGGCATTAACTTTCTTTATCAAGGCCCTAGATCGGACAACATGTCATTACATAAAAATATATCGCATATAATTCGGCGTTGAAGGGACATTGCCTCGAGTTGTCGACGCGTTCGAGATAATGTTGGATTAACCTTTAATTTACCTAGTTAGTGACAGCATTGTAAAATTTTGTTTTAAGTAAGTTTTATAAGAAACAAATCTTAGCAGCGGTAGTTATACGACATTGTTTTTTTAAAATACAGAAAAAGAAGAGAAAAACGTAAACTAGAAAAAGGGAACAAATGTAGGAATAGTTCGACAGTCAGTGGCAGCAGCTGCTTCTGGTATCGATTTACTAAAAGAGAATATCACCCAAATTTCAAATCAAAATTGTCAACATAATTAAGTTTGTCTATTATTACTTGCAAGGACTGTCTCGTGATCTTTGTCGATAATATTCTGGTACCACTTTAGATATTTTTGCCAATTTCAATCTCAACAGCTTCAAATTATAAGACGACCATTTTGTGTATGCCTCATGTTGGAATGGAATTTTGAAGAAAATATCAAATTCACAATTCTCAAAATTCACAAGGGTATTCGTTGAATTGATTTGAGATCCGCGCCACGGGGGAGTTATTTTTAAAAAAAGATTGGACCTCCTTGGTTTACAAGTCACAAAAGATTGATTTCTTAAAATACCTTGTGAACTATGGGAGTGCCTCTAGAGTGTCAGTTTACTTCTCAGTGGGGGATGTTTACCCTCACGCTCGGTCACACAACTCTTTGTCGATCAGGTATAATTTATTATTTATTTCAAATTAGTTTCAGCTCTTTTAAAAAGAATCATATATATTGCAAAACAATAAAGTAGTTAAATTTTGTTCCTGTGTTTGACGTAATTCTTGTTATACGCTGTTTTGAATAATCATCGTTGTATTTCTTTATAACCAGTTTTGGAACAATTATTTGAAATCAATCAAAAACTAAATAATCTTTATTAAGATATATTATTCAGACTTGGTTGATGGTTGAGATTTAAGCTTCTGTGATTAAAATATTTTAATACAGAGATCTTGGTTTCTTTTGACGACGTTCTATAAATGCAAACACTTGGTGAAATATATAATGAAAAGGCTGATACACGAAAGACATTTTTCGTATATATCACATAGAATAGACTCGCGATAACTCTTATCCGGAAGGGACACATCAATTACATCGCGTGTTCCCTATATTTATACTTAATTAATTGATGTGTTTCAAGTTCATTCATTCTTTTTTGCAATCAGTTGCAGTTTGAAGCACAGAAGAAATAAGAAACAGAAAGGAGGAAACTGAAACGAAGTAGAACAGGTAACAAAATACATGAATGGTTAGCAAGTCAGTCAGCTAAGGCCATATAATACAGAAACATCTTGCTTTCGTTCATAGTAAACACGTAGGATATTTTTTCAATAAACAATGAAATATTCTGCACAGATCCCTGCTAAAATAATGCGAGTCGCTATTTTGGGCATGTATAAAAAGCGGCCGGTCAGACGAAACACACGGATTGAAAACAATTGTCGTGTAATCTTTCTTTTTTTAAATCGATATTAATGGTCATAAAAGTGCTGTGTAAATTCCATGTGAACAATCCTTTTTACGAAAATTGTTAAAATAAATGAAACTGAGTGTGAAATATATTTTTTCCGTTCGTCATTATAGGCGACAACAATTTTGAACATGAAGACCAAAGTGATGATTATTACAGCCAAGGACTACGTCACGTCATTTCTGTAGCACTTCATGTTCGCGTAACGTCAAATGGAGCGACATCGTTTTCCGCAAAAAAGGTGGGATCAACATGAAAGTCCCAACATCCCTATACATGAGCACTAGATTCACTCAAACACAATTATTGCAATATGTATAATTTGTATAGTGCTAGGTAAGATAAGATAGATCAATCTTCATTCCCATCCACACGTACGCAACAAATATACGAAGACACATTCATATCCATCCAGGCTTAATAATTTCCTCGCAATAAACTAAAAAAAAACAATGAAAACAATTTGACAAGAAGATAAAATATATTTCAATGAAAGTATAATTATTGATCAGACATTGTGGCAAAATGATAAATTGCTCATAAAGAGCAATTGTTACTTTGGCGATAATCTTTTCCTAACTCGTCTGCTGCAGAGGCGTCAGAAATCGATTATATTAGCGAAAAGGAATGTGACCCCCTACATAATTTGTTCCAACTGATCTGAAAAAGGCTAAAATGAACAAATTTCCCCCCCGACTATATCAGTTACACATTTGCTTCTATATCATCATTCAGGTGATAGATAAGGGTTCGTCTTGGCCCTCATGTTTCTACCTCGTACATTATAAATGTATTTTTTTATTTTTGCTTCGTAATAAGAGGTAACAACAATACGACTTCTAAACATTGTGTTACCAATGCAAAGAAAATGACATGAACATTATCATCGTCTAGTCAATTACTTTTAAAATATATTTGTATGGCTAAAGTATGCTCTTTTTTATTTGTTTACAAACATTTTACGTTTGTTCGTAAACAGTTAGCACCTATATATATATATTACGGTATATTAACGGAGACTAATCCTACGATTTTAATATCGCATTATTACGTTTGTTCTGTTATAACTAACAAGTATTTTCTCTCTATATGTTGTTTCTGATAATTGTCATCTAAGACATTTACGTAACGTATTTACTAGGATATGCTGATACTTGTCAATGGCCTTTAAATACATTATTCACGAGGAATTGCTGATAATTGTTTACTGTATTTTCAACCGTAATCAGAAGGCGATGCTTATAGTTTTCTGAGGTATTCACATACCGTATTTAAAGGGAGACGCTGATAATTGTCTAATACATTCAAATACCATATTCACAAGGAGATGCTGCAAATTGTTTAAGACATTTACATACATTATTCACAAGGAATTGCTGATAATTGTCTATTGTATTTTCAACCGTATTCACAGAGCGATGCTTATAGTTTCTGAGGTATTCACTTACAGTATTTAAAGGGAGATGCCGATAATTGTCGGAAACATTCAAATACCATATTCACAAGGATATGCTGCAAATTGTCTTAGACATTTACGTACATTATTTACAATGGTAAATCAATGAAAAATTAAAAAAAATATCTGGCGGTTAACCTAAGAATAATTATTTGTTATTTTGAAGTAATGTAGTCGCGAGCCAAATGAGACAAAATAAGCTCAACTGGTTAGCCTACCGCATAAGCTTATATTTGCCATTTCAATCGCCACATCTACGAACTATCAGAGGGTCCATTGTATCTGGTATTGGTCAGAAATAATCTTTTATTACAATTCTCAAAAATAGTTTAATTCCTTTCAAAACATACATGTAGCATGTAGAATGTTTATAGTAAAGCAGTACTGTATAGCACAGTGGATCAAAAAGGTTTTGGAGGATAAGGTTATTTATGTTTTCACTTAAGCCAATATAATGCAAACAACCCTACTCCCATGTCATATACAAGTCAGCATCAATTTAAGGATACTTGTAGAGGGACAACGAGGGAAATGTCAACATTTCTTTTTAAAAATCGACCGAATACTTTTAGAGGCTAACTTTTTCACTAATTCAATGGAATGCCAACAGCCTCGACCCTGGCTACAATTTTTAGACGAATCAACATGGCTTTAAGGCATCTGAAATAGGGTCACATAAGAAACATTTGTTTTTGGCTTAGGCCTTTTAAACCATGGAAACCAGAATTGTGCATATATCCAAAAAAACACAGAAATGAACATAGAAGAGGACAATGCCAGTATGTTACCTGTAATAAAATGATAACATTTTAACACTACATTCTTATAATTTCAAGATGATTTAACAGAATTGTTCATTCAGTGACACTCTACACGTTTTTAAGTTGTATCGATTGGTTGAAAGTCATAAAAACCTTATGGACCAAAAAAATGAATCTTCTGTTGGCAGTTCTTCTCTCAGTCATGGTCAAAGATATAAGTATAATTCTGTATTGTGCGTTGTCAGAAAGTGAGTAAAATGCCCAGTATTTAAATTTATTCTCCTCTTAATCCGGTTGTCCGATTCCAAGGTTATTTAGTAGAAATGTTCCTAAAGTGACATTGCTCAAGCCAGATTAACAAAAACGGCAGGCATCAGAAAAGGACAAAAGGACACAATTTTAAAACTTTTTTTTTTATGAAAATGCTTGTCTGATTTGCTCCTTCATTGACACTCTTCTGATTCTTTAAGCCGTAATGACCGGTTGAAAGACAAATTACCAGGCTTATCAGAAAATGGATATATTGAATTTTTAGCTTCAGATGACATCTCAACCTAATCCGCTGGGCAAACTTCGACAATATTTCACAGAGAATTTTCTTTTAGTGGTCCTCTTTCAAATGTGTTCAAATATATGAAATATAAACACAGCGCTGTTACTGCGGCAGCAGGAATGAATTACAATGTCTTAACTGTAAAATTCTTCTTCTCTGAATCCACTTTTCAGATTCCAAGATAATTTAGTACACATTTTCATTGAGTGACATCTACAAGATTTGCATAAGCTGTATTGAGTGGTGGAAAAACATGGCAGCCATACGGAAGCTAGGCTGCTATGAGGCATCAAAAAAGGACAACATGGCAATCTTTTAAAACACTTTAAGCCATATTGACTGGTTGAAAGACATGGTTACCAGGCTTATCAGAAACGAGTTCACAGGAATGTTTCTTTGGTGGTCCTATATAAATTCTAAACACAATGTTTGTTGCTGCAGCAGCAGGAAGGGAATTAAATGCCTAAACTATACCATTCTTCGTCTCTTAATCTGCTTTACATATTCCAAGATAAGTTAGTACAAATGTTCTTTGTGTGACCTCCTACAATATTTGTATTAGCTGTATGGATTGGTTGAAAAACGTGGCAGCCATACGGCATCAAAAGAGTGGCAAAATGCCAAAACTTAATAGTTTCATTTCTTTTCAAGTTTTGTATGATTTTAGGATACATTTGTATTTGAGCGGAAATGTTCATTTAGTGAACTTCTAATTAATTTGTTCAATCCATATTGATTGGTTTGAAAAGATATCTGCGATGCTGCATAATAATAGGGGTAAAATGAACTATTAGCTCCTAAACCATTTGATTGATATTAACCAAACCCCACGGGAGTGTTACTTTGGTGGGCCTCTTACAAACTGTTCAAAGATTTAATATCATTACAAATGTCCCTTATTGATAAGTGTACATTTATAGCGTCTACTCCTATCAGTTTTATTCACGCTCTTAATCATTTTTACCGACATTAGCAGTTACACATATACTACATGGCGTCCACTCAGATGATGCCACACTTATCCTCTGTTTTGGATATGCACAACTCGTTTGTACATTATTACATTGTTTTTGGTTTAGGCCTTTTAAATCTGTTCATTTTTATACCAATATATTATATAAATATTGTCTCAAATATCATTACTTGTCTGTCAGTGTTTGATTTTTTTTAGATAAATATTTATATAGGCACTTCTGTATCTCCTCTTTACCTCTTAACCGATTGAAATTCTACCTTCAGTGTTTGTGTGCCCCTATGCCACATATCCTGAGGTTACTGTCAATATTTTTAGAAAAAGAGCCACAGTTGGAGATGAGTTCCTGATAGACTGCAGGTGCCAGGAATGACAGAAGAAAGACTGTGGTACCTGTATGATGTAGAAGGGCCTCTATATCACAACAGCAACATACCAGTTGTCCCTAAACCATCAAAGAGACATTAAAACAAATGCTAATTTTTAAACAATTGTTGAGTTTTAATTGAAATATGTAGATTGTATGCCTATTATTTGTTGGGTCCATGGTTTGAATCACTGTCTGTTTATACATATATCCTATAATTTAGAACCTGTTTGTTGTGTTCCCTTGAATTTATTTATATTTAAAGCCTTTCCAAGTTTCAGGTTATCTTAAGCCTCTGAAGACTTGTGTAAAACTTGTGGCAAAAAAAGAAAATTGTTCATAATAAGCAAGTTTTCCTTTTGCCATAATATTTTCAACTTTATTGAATCATTGTGATAGGGTCACTTTTGAGGTGACTTGGTAAACACTGGTGAAAAGTGTTCACCTTGTTTAATTGTGCAAAGTATGTCTCTTGTAAAAACACTCTCTGGTCAACCCATGTTTTGTGAGCATTTGAATCTATACTTATTCAATCTGGCTTTGGTTGTTGAAGTAGAATGTTGTAGAAGATAGAAATTAAGTAAGTTGTGCGTTTTGTACTTTGTTTCATGTGGCTCTATTTTGAATTGTTTGTCAAGGTTCTTCGGTTTAGATTGATTGAATTTAACAATACTTGGTACAGCCTGATCTTCATCCAATTAACACATTTCTATCTTTATTCTAAAGCGCACTATTTCTATTTAACAGTTCAGTTAACAAGTAAACACAGAAAGTAAGAATAAGAGTGTGTAAATAGAATCCCTCAATTCCACAAATTGGTAAGTGTTCTATATATGTTGAATGTAATAATATTGTATTACATTGTTGTTTTTACGTCGCTGTATTGTAATATAATGTCGATTGTAATGTTTTATAGAGTAAAGGATCATCATATCAGCAAATGATATTATGATCATTTACATATGTATTTAGCATCCAGCTTGTCCGGTTTGATTGTACATTATTGTTGCCTTATTTTAATATGTGTTGTTCAATACAATTCCAGAGGGAAATGCTATCGTTACGATAGATGTATTAAAGATGTGAAACGGGATTTTGACTTCGTTATTAGATAAACGTAACCAGAAACGAACCTACAATATCATCATGCTTTCATTTCCATTTATTTTGTATAGTGCTGCCACAGAGGTGTTTTCAAACTTCTGCTGCAGATTTGTTGTATACGGGTAAGGGTTAACAAATGGCAAACGTTTTTATCTTTTTTAAAAGATACTTCCTGTTTTTTATTATTTTTAAGCATGTAATTCAATCATATACATGTAGCAATTCAGAAAGCTGTTGAATTAAAATTGTATTACTATCTTACTATGTTGACCAACAATTGGCTGATATTCATAACTGTTTGACTCACATCATATAAAAGAGCATGAATCATTTAATATCATATCAAATATAATATTTCTTCAGAAGAGAACTTTTTTACCATGGTAATCATGGTAACCTTGAATAATTGATTACTCAAAATGACATTGAAGAGCACTTACATATTTCTACAATTTAAAATGAAAATATGTTGAATTCAGTTTAAGTTATTAAACTATAAAACTGCTCAATTTCTTTCCAAAAGAATGTATATCTACACAGAAAATGAGAATTAATAAAAAAGATTCAACTTTTTATCTTTAAAGATATGTAGGGTACTAACAATGGTCATAACTCATTTTCGTCAATATACCTCATTTGGACAAAACATCTCATGGCTCGTCACAATTATAATGGTCCCAATTTCTCATAACGTGTTTTTGTCTAGACTTTTACATTATAACTTAACACTACATTAATTGTATGTCGAAAAGAGTTAAAATATTTTTCGATTGTAAAAATATTAACACAAAACCTGCAAAACATATCGCAATAATTCTTTTTAGCAGGCTTTTTCCGGTAATCTCGTGCATGATTGATGACTTGTTCAAATTTAGTATGATGATATTTTTCCTTTTTATTCTGATTTTACAAACGTTTTAGACGTCTGAAACATCTTAATGATAAATTAGATGGAATTTGTCGAAAAAAAACACGTTTCATACGTTTGGAGAAACAATTTTGCAAATGGAAGAAATGTTCAATCCAAGCAATCTCTCCTCTCTCATCAACTTCCAAATGTTTCCCGAACTTAAAAAGTCGCCTGCTGCAGAAACCCTTGAAGTCAAATCAGCCCTACGTAATACGTAAGACGAGAAGTACGTACATATTTACCTAAAACCATCGAATACCGTATAAAAAGAAGACTTGCTTCTAAGAAAAAAGAATATCTGTGTATGTCAATTCTAATTTGTCATTCTAATGTTTCGGAAACGATTATATTTCGTTTCATTGAATCTACCTTAAATCAAAGAACTGCAGCGATAAAACCTCGGTGCTCAACAAAGGCGCACTGTACGTTCAAATCGTTCATAATTCAGTGTCATGCTCATGTTTTGGATACGACTTTATTTTAATTTAAAAACAATTACAGTTAATACGAATAATGACAAAGGTATAATACGCAAAATTATTCTAATGTGCATCTAATGTGCACCACCGTAAAAATACACCGACGGGCCCTCCTGACGAAACCACATCAATCCACAACAAAGGTTAAGATCAGCCTGTGTAGACGCACAGTTCGATCAGACAGTTTACGTTCTAAGGTTGATCCTAATTATCGAACTTACCGAAAGTCTAAGTTATAATTATAATTTATAAGAGTTTGTCTCGTGCCTAGGCACAAGCAGTCTATTTATACTTTATTATGAAGCGCGTCAGGCGACTTTAGGCCTTATTGACAGTTTGACGTGGAATCCTTTTAGATCACATTGGCGTACGGCTACTGGGTCTAGGATTCTAGTTTGTTGTAATCAAAAGTTACATTACTTAAATCTTTGACATAATTTGAAGCCACTGCAGCAAACAACTTTTGAAAACTTTTTAACAAAAGGAGAAATTACTATTTGCCACAATAAGACGCTCTTTGAGGCCTCTGCAGCAGATGATTTTTGAAAACATTGTGGCAATAGAAAAAAGTGCT
Source organism: Serripes groenlandicus (assembly GCA_031761405.1). NCBI lineage: Eukaryota > Metazoa > Mollusca > Bivalvia > Cardiida > Cardiidae > Serripes > Serripes groenlandicus. The sequence goes on from JASEVX010000002.1 coordinate 21,151,604, forward strand.
CGAGATAAGCAATATCTCCCATTGCCACATTGTTTTAACTCTATTCAACACTTATACTATTATATGTACGGAGTGTCAATATTTTTGCCTATATGTTTGCATAGTCGTCTGCTGCAGATGTTTTGTGTATGGAAAAGGGTCAAATAACATCAGTCTGCCAAGAATAAATCATATAACCCAGTCTCTATGTAATTTCTTCTATCTTATATGGCTCTGGCTTTCTTACATGCAGACGTTGTTAAGGTATCTGCAGCAGACGACTTTTGAAACATGTTGGAACAAAAATAAGTTAAACATAATCATGTCCAGGAAACGGATCCGAGAGTGAAACATACCAGCATTCTAAGAAAATGACCATTACTAGAAAAT
>JASEVX010000002.1:21156972-21338093 GCA_031761405.1 Serripes groenlandicus
GGTTGGGATGACATAGATTCTACCTGTGAGGCTCATAATAAGGCCTACAGAGGAGCAATCTGTGAAATTTCTGAAAGCCTTAACGCTTTCCTTCTTGTTGGTCCTCTAAGTGCAGAACTCTGTCAACGTCCTCAGAACTACATCAATACACGTATGTGTGTGTGTGTGTGTGTGTGTGTGTTTGTGTGTGTGTGTGTGTGTGTGTGTGTGTGTGTGTGTGTGTGTGTGTGTGTTTGTCTCTCTCTCTCTCTCTCTCTCTCTAACTTTCTCTTTTTTTTCTATCTCTTTCTCTCTATTTGTGTCTCTTTCTCTATTAGTCTCCTTCTTTCACTATCTTACTCTCTGTCTGAGTGCGTCTACATCTCTCTCCTTTTGTCTCTCTCTCTCTAGTCGTCTATATTCGTCTCCTTCTCCCTTTCTGTATCTCTCTCTCTCTCTCGCTTTCTCTCTAACCCCCACCTCTGTCTCTGACTCCCTCTATCTGTCACTGTCTCTCTCTTCTCTCTATATATATATATGTCTCCCTTTCTCTTTCGCTGTTTTTCTGTCACTGTATTTATGTGTGTGTGTGTGTGTGTTTTAAAAAGCGAAAAATGAGTGGAACTGAGAATTAATTTTTTTGTTCTCGTTCGTCAAAATAGCTTACTATGGAACGTGTCTGTACCAACATATTCAAGGTGAACTTGACGCAGCCACTTACAGTAAAGCGCTTTACAGACACAACGACACATTGTCTTTTGAAGCCTTAAATGTCACTGTATCCCGAATAATGACGACTTTCGACGTATCTGGTAAAATATATAAATAGACACAACTCCAATGTATCGTCTAAAGTGTTGGTAAGTAGGCCTAACATTCTGTTTTTGAGATGTCGGCAGCCTTCGCGAAAATCTTCAGTCCTGACCGACACAAAATCAGTACCACTGTAATTTCGTAAAACATATGTATACACAATCCTAGGAAATAATAAAGATATTACGTATATGTTTATGGCAGAAGTGGGACCAGTCAAAATGGGTTAAATCGTATGACATGTTATGATTCAAATATCGGGTTTATGCTGCACTACATGTACATTTCTGTTTGGAATTATGCAATAAAATATAGACAAAGAGAGTGGGATACAATTTAATTAAATCGTGGTACTGTGGCAAATATACAGTTGAACGAATCCGACTTGTTATAGTTTGCCAAAGTTGCATCCCTTGTTTCATTGGATCCATTAGTATAAACATAGGTCAACAAAAAATAAGAAAACTTTAATATTGGTTAGTACTGGTTTAAATATCCTATAAAGCCTTTAGATTTTTCAGATACATGCATATATGGTTAATGCTCACACTGCATACCCATCCTGTGGCTTCTTTTGTTTATTATATACCCTTTCCCACATAAAATAAATCTGAGTCAGACGACTTTGAAGTTGTCAAGTCCAAAAGATAAAACAATCTCTGAATAATAGTATGAATAATGAAAAGAGGTTAAATCATTGTGACAAAGGGAAAAATTGCTCATCATGAGCAATTAATCCATTTGCCACTATGCTTTCAAAATGCATCAGCTTCAGAGGCGTCAGAAAGCGTCTACATGAGGGAAACTGTTAAAGTCTTAGTTACTCAAGATACATACACTAGACGCTTATTAAAACATAGAGTAAGTACATTGTCAATGTCCGTGACAGGCGGTAGTAATCTGGATTCCGCTGGGTGTAGCCAATTGTTCAAAATGGCTAAACTAGCTATCGCACGAGTCTACAGCAGTACATTAAGAAGCAAAAACGAAATGAAAAGTATTTGCATACAAAGACCATGGCTGTTTTCATATTAACTAACTAACCGAACACTAGGTCATGTGCTATTAAAAGCTGTTATTAAACTGGTTGATCCAGTTAACAAATTCATAGTGTAAATACCGGTGTATTGCTATTGCGAAAGAGAGGCAGTACCGTGTTATCGTTTAGCTTTTTTTAAATTGTCTATATATAGTAATATATCTATTTACATTTGAAATTCATTTTCAACAATTGAATATATGATTTGTAAATCAAGAATTTTTCTAATTCCACATGTTCATGTCACATCCTTTATGTATCAAAATCAGTCAAGGGGCTTGTAGATTGTTCCAAACTTCACATGTAATCACATGAGTGTGGTATTTCAATGGGAAGATGTTAATATGTTTCTGATTATCTAAGATATGATTCAAAATGTTATAATTACACAGGAAACTGGTTATACTTGTTCCAAAAATGGCAAACATTTGTTTCTAGCTATGTTTTTTATTTATATTTCAGGTATATTCGGTCCACTTTATTTGTGGTGGACCAAGCAAAGAAAATTCATTTCCTGTCCCGAATAGGTGTATACTGTACAGGAGACAACTACAGCAAGGAGATCTCTTGTATGATGGCCAGTTGAACGCAATGTCACTGTAAAGGTCAATACAGAAACAGATGAACACGTCTTTATTCCCTTCTTGGAATGAGGTTTTAAAGCCAAACTTGACCTAATCAGGCTACATTGCACCTCATTTAGTGACCAATTATATACACAAAACTAAGAATTCAGAAATTTCTAAATTAGTTTTTGCTAGGTGATAAAATCATGGCTGAGAGCGGGTTTACTGTAGCCAGTGAGTTTTGACTTTTGCGTAAAGGGTGAATAGGCTTAACATTCAACAATTATTGAAGGGAAGGATACAACTTTCATAAGCCAAGACAATATAAACTTGATGGATCTGAAAGTTGCTGAGCGTATTCATTTGGAGCGGGCAAATTTGGGACTAACAAACTTACAGCACTCTAAAAACAGAACTTAGCAATTGCTCACGGAGAAGAATAAATACAGACATATTGTGGACAGCAGTATTGGGCAACTTTAGAGAATCAATGATTGAAGAGGAAACTTTATTATGATAAGATAATTTTGATTAACACTGTAACTGAAAGTGTTTGTGTTTTATTTATTGACGCATATGAAATAAATCCCAAAATAGCTGTTATCATTTCAAACATGAAACAAATAAACTGAAAATTATGCAAATTCTTAAAAACAGTGTAGCATAATATAGCATTTTCTCAGATAAATCAGACTACAGCAGACTTATTTGAAAACAATTCCGCAAAACCCTGTACAACATCTATCAATTGCAGTGTTTTTTCTTGCTATTTTGTGACCAGGGCCAATTTTCAATTGTGAAAATAGGGACATGTAAAATGTGATGAAAGACAGATTTTGTAAAAAAAAAAGAGGTATCTTTTGATTGTTATTGGGGCCCAATTACGGCCCCAATTTTGGTTAAGAAACAAACACTGAATTGTGATTATTATAATTGTATACAATCGAAATCGTTGTCACAAAAAGAGAAATTACTCGTTCGGATTTTCGAATTTTGCAACAATCATGTCAATGTTATTTAATCCTTTTTCTCATACGACAATTCTGCAGCAGACCACTTTGAACATATTGTGTCGATAAATAGAAAATCTCTATAATTGAATGGATAACCTATGCCTCAAAGTAGAACACATTGTGGTAAGAGGAGAAATTGCTCGTTTGGACCAATTTCTTCTTTCGTCACTATGTTTTCAAAAAGCTGTCTGCAACAGAGGCGACAGAAAGCGGGAAAGTGTTAAAGTTATAAGTCATCTGCATATGGGACAGGGTTGAACACTAATATTTGCTTACAAGTACAGCTTTTGGGCACTAACATTTAATATCATGACAAATGATAGTATACTGTAAATTGTGAAAAGAACGCTTTTGAAAACTTTAGTGCAAATGGTAAAAATGCTCAAAATGAGCAGTTTCTCCTTTTACCACAATGTTTCAACTCTTTCCAATAATTATATTTAATTTAGTTTAGTTTTTTCAGTATTTCTTTCCAAGATGTTTTCAAATGGTTGCTGAAGATTTGTTGAATGTGGGAAATATATGAATATTCTAGACAGTAGACAATTGCATTATGAGATACAGTAACATCTACTAAAAGCAAACAATAACTTGTTTAATAAAATCAACTTTTTTTTTTTCAGTATGTTTTACACATCAATGCTTCAGATGTTTCATAATTCACATCAAATTAAAAATTGAAAACAGAAACAAAGTCCTAGATTTCTTTAGTTTTAAATTATACAGGTACATACGTTTTCGAGTAATTTCAGTTTTCTTAACTCTTTCCAACATGCAACAAATATGCAGCAGACCACTTTGAAAACATGTGGACAACATTTTGGAAAATTTCTATATTCATTAGTATTAATATGAATTAAGGCAAAGCCTCAGAAAGTTTCGGAAAGTGCATTCAGTCTCAACAGATTTAATCACGTACTAAGCTGTTGTGCACTAACGCTTTTACTATTTGCTCAATTCATAATGGATAGAGTTGTCACCCAGGGGTAGAGAGTTCAAGTTGAGTGAGTCAACTTACTTCCCGAATGTCAAAGACTACTTTTACCAGTGAATATTGAACATTTCCCCAAGAGCTTTAAAGAGTATAGAACATATTATGACCATGAAGTTTGGGGTAATATCCTGATAGCCATAATAAATGCATGAATTAACATTAAAATATGTTTATATGTCTTTGGATAAATGCATCAACATTTTGAAAAAAAAAAAAAACATTTCTGGCAACTGAACTTGAAATCAGACAAGAAGTTGCAGAGAAAAAACGTTTAGATTTGTCATTTTACCATTTTTCTGATGCCACATTTCAGCATTGCTTTGAACTAATCAATATCCCTTGAACAATTTATGTAGAGGGTTAATTAAAGAACGTTTTTTGCCAAACTATCTTGACATAAGACATGCAATTTAAGAGGAAAATTGTACTCCATTTCTGATACTTTTTGGCAGCATTGATCTTAAACCACTCTGGAAAGGGCAGCACTCTGGAAAGGGCAACATAATGGTTTTTTTTAAGCCAAATTATCTTGAAACAAGACCCTACACTCTGATAATGCCTAGCAACATTTGTTTTTATTTAATAAATATGACTTGAATAAGTGTATGGATGGTCACATAGGGAAAATTAATGCAACAGTGTTATAACTTTGAAATTATACCTGCAATTTCCTTTTCCCATGCCACATACGGATACTATTTTTCAACCAATCAATATGATTTGAATATTTTCAGGGTTACATAAGGAACTTTCCTGCCAAGTTATACAGAAATACCAGAATACCTAAACATTGTGTCACTTTACTTCTTTTCTGATGGGGTAGTTTCCAGAGTTTATTCCTTTGAACATTTTGAAAGAGGACACCAAATCAATATTTCTGTGCAGTTCAGTTAAAATTGGTAAAGTAGTTTAAAAGCAGTCATTGTTTAAATAATTGTTGCTGGTGGATATTGCATGATGGATTGAGGATTATCACAAAAGCTGTGCTGATATTGATTAAATTGTATGTATTTAGCTACAGTGTAATTTTTCCCCTACTGAGATTTGAACTCAGAACTCCTGGCTAGACCAGGTGTTTTACCAGTTAAAACTATAAGGTCTCAAAATGTAGCTTAACACATTTAATTTACGATCAAATTGTCCTCAAAGAAAGTCACATTTAGTAAATGCCTCAGGTTCTTTACCAGAAAAAAGGAATTCCTAATAAATCAGAGCTTGTGATAGTTTAATTGTAATTTAAACAAGAGCCCCAAATGTCACAAAATATGACTGTCTTGTTTTTTTGAGACCAAGTTTAGGGATAATTGGTTGTACGTCAGCCAAATTTAGAGAGCGAACACTGTTAGTACAGTTTTGGCCATTCCGAGGGACATAAGTGTGTAGTGACTAAGATAACATGGTAAGTTATTGAACCTGACCAAGATATTCTGCCCATCAATATATTTTCTAAATTTGGTGATGATCGATAAAGGCTTCACACGTTATTTAGCTGACAAGACCAATTTTAGGTAATTTCTATAATAAAAGGGTGACTGAAGCGATATGCCTAGTTATCAGACTTGTTTGAGATATTATGCCAATACACATTCTGACAAAATTTGGTGTTGATTGGTCAAAGGCTTCTAAAGTTATTGAGCTGACAAGACAAATTTTAGGTAATTTCTATAATTAAAGAGCGATAACTCTCGATTGACTAAAGCAATATGGCTAGTTATCAAACTTGTCTGAAATATTATGCCAATACACATTCTGATCGAATTTGGTGATGATTAAACAAAGGCTTCCAAAGTTATTGAGCTGACAAGACCAGTTTTAGGTAATTTCTATAAATAAAGGGCAATAACTCTCGATTGACTGAAGCGATATGGCTAGTTATCCATTTTGTCCGAGATTTTATGCCAATACACTTGTTCTGACCAAAATTGATGATGATTGGCCAAAGGCTTCTTAAGTCATTGAGCTGACAAGACCAATTTTAGGTAATTTCTATAATTAAAGGGCGATAACTCTCGATATAGCTAGTTATCAAACGTGTACGAGATATTATACTAATACACATTCTGACCAAATTTGATGATGATTGGACAAAGGCTTCTTAAGTTATTGAGATGACAAAATACTGGATGCCGCCCGCCTGAACGCCTCAAGTAAAACTATAATACGTCCCGTTAATAAACAGGCGTATAAAAACCTAACAAATTATGCTTTTCTAACATTGAATTGTTATCTTACAACACTATAATATTCTTATTACTGATTAGACTTATGCAACCATGTCCCTTATATCATCTCATGTATTTGCTATGTAAACCATGAATATAAGAAGTTGTTCAAATGCATTTACCAGTAGAATAAGCCATGTTTTTCAAGGATTGAAATAATTTAATCAATATTTAAAGAGGATGAACAATTGGGCCAAATTATTTTTAAATCAGGCCAGTATTTTCAAAACAAATGTATTTCCATTGCAAAGAGGATAAGCATTAAAGAACATTCTTATGAAGGTGGATTGCAATGGACAAAGTGGTACAGATGGAGACATTGTTTAACACTTTCCCACTTGTAAATGACATTTGAAATCACTGTGGCAAAGGGAGATAACGCTCATAGTGAATATTTCATCCTTTTGCAAGTTTAGCTTTTATCCAAAGAGATTTTCCATATTTTGGCCTAGCTTTTTTTAATGCTGTCTGTGGAGAAGTGATATGAGGATGGAAAGAAAGTTCAGAACAACCTTTAGACCCTAGTTTGGAAGAAACAAACAACTTAAGTTTAACCCTTTCCCTCATATGGACGTTTTCTGATGCCTCTGCAGCAGACGGCTTTTTGAATACAGTGACAAAAGAAGAAATTGCTCAAAATGAGCAATTTCTCCTTTTGCCACAATGTTTTCCTCTTTAAGTCATAGGTTGTCCATTCAATTATAGAGATTTTCTATCTTTTGACAAAATACGTTCAAAGTTATCTGCTGCAGAATTGTCGTATGACGGAAAGGGTTAATCATATTGAGCAATTATTTCAACTCTTAAAAATAATTTTACTTTCATTTAAAGAGATTTTCCATTTGTTTTGCTTAGATGTTTTCAAAATGGTCTGTTGCATTTTTATTTTATGTGAGAATGGATTTAGGTTAATATATTTTATTTAAACTGATATTCCATTCTAATTTGGGGCTACACCCCTAAACTCCTGCTTCATCATTAATTCAATTATACTGTGCAAAGACAAAAAAAAAAAATTGTAACAAAGAACAATAGGTGACTTGGTCAAACTGAATACACTTTGTGGCAACATAATATATAAACAATGTTTTTATGCCTGTCAGTAAAAATAACCATATTCAAGAATGCAAATCTTTTGAGTGGACATGCACAGTACATTTCACTTATATGAATCAATAAAATCTTTTCACAATTGAAGGTTATAATTTCATGCTAATCTAGTTTAACTGCCAATTTATCAAAGAATAATTTAAACAGACATCATCAATTTAATGCTTTGAAGCTTTCCCTCATATGACAAATCCGCAGTAGAAGACTTTGAAAATGTCTACTAAAATATAATCACCTCTGATCTATGTGAGAAAGTAGTCAGTGGCTTCGAAAGAATGTTGTGTAAGTACTGGTGTGGGAAAGCCAGGAAAACATGGGTAGGTGCACTGACCGCCGTGATATGACCAAAGCTGTTGAAAGCGGCGTTAAACTCCAAACAAACAAACAAACAAACTAAAATATAAGGAACATCTCTATAATTGTTAAAACCTATATAGAATGAAGATAATTTGCCACACATTGGTCAACATCAGCCCCTTTGAATGAATGTTAAAATATTTCATTGCATGTTGCCAGACGCATCCTAAACTTTTTATCAACTGAAAACAACATCAGGGGCTGCGCCCCCGAACCCATGTGCGTGAAGTTAGCCGGAGTAGCCGGAACAGCCGGAATAGCCGGAACTCCGGCTACTCCGGCTGTATCAACCAGCCGGAACAGCCGGAGTTCCGGCTACTCCGGCTGCATTAACCAGCCGGAATAGCCGGAGTTCCGGCTACTCCGGCTGTATAAACCGGCCGGATAAGCTGTATTTCCTATTACTTCGACTGTACTTACCAGTCGAATATCATCATTCCGGCTACTCCGGCTGTATTAACCAGCCGGAACTCAGGCTTCTCCGGCTGTATAAACCAGGCGGAACAGCTGGAACTCCGTCTACACTGACTGAATTTACCAGCAGAAACAGTCGAACTCCAGCTACGTCGGCTGTATTAACCAGTCGGAACAGTCGGAACAGCCGGAACTCCGACAACTTCGACTGTATATACCAGCCGGAACTCCGTCTATACCGGAACAGTCGGACCTCCACATGTGGAAGAATTATTTCACCGGCAATTGCTATCAGGTATAATTTACCATATGGAAATAAAGAGTAGCTGTAACTTTAACGCGCTATGACTCTTTAATTAATTAATTCATCGCTTAGGTGCAAACGGCTCCACAAAATATAATTATCTATCTTTAATATGTGGCATTTATTTTTCGAGAAAAATATGATTTAAATGGTCTTTTTTACGTTAAATAAACGTTGTCAATATCGAATACAGGACAACAGATCACATGGACAAAAGCTCCCATGCTATTTTTGACAGAAGGTCCCATATTATTGTAATAGGGTGGACAAAAGATTCCATGTTATTTTAACAGGGTGGACAAAAGTGCCACACCATTTTGACAGGATGGACAAAAGATCCCATATTGATGAGCCATCCTGGTTTTTGTCTTAAGGTGACAGACAGTAAAGGTGTTGAGTATATTTTCTTCTTATTTAATGATTTCATAGAAAAATAAACCAGAAAAAAACGAAAAGATTAATAAAGTCAAATTTACTCCCTGTTAATAAAAAATTATGAGTAAATATATAGCAAACAAAATATAGCATATGGTAACTACAATTAAGTGTTGAAAATTTAGCATATCATGATAATAAAACAATGAAAAGTGGATATACATGTATTTACAAACAAAACTGCTTTCAAAGTAGTTCATGCAGACAGGGTCTTTCAAATACTATTTGAAAGACCCTGATGCAGACATATTCAATCAACACACAGTCTGGTCATTGTCATTAGTACAGCTATTTATAAAGTTCACACCAATAATATGCTCAATGTTTTATTTTTCACAGTTTATGTAAAGAGTTCAATTAACAACACAATTTAGATTTTGATTGCCTTTAATTCAAAATAGCATGAGATAACTTTGACCCTCTACATTAATTGGCTGTTTACCTTGAAATTCACATCCATAATATGCTCAATGAATAGGAATTGTATATTCATATTGTTTATTCATATGACATTTTTTATTTATGTCAATCTTTTTATTACTGACTGATATATATTATAAGTGGGATCTTTTGTCCACCCTGCCAAAATGATGCGGGAGCTTTTGTCCACCCTGTTAAAATAACATGGGATCCTTTGTCCACACTGTAAAAATGATGTGGGAGCTTTTGTCCACCCTGCCAAAAATAGCATGGGATCTTTTGTCCGGCTCCCGTCAATATCATATAGACAAAGAACAAAATAAAAGTACCCATTCACTTATAATCGATGTATATCAAATATTATTATATATATTTCGTAGTTGCAAACGGTCTCGGATGCGGCACTTCTTCATCTACAATGTAATTTTTATTTTATCAAAATAAATTTAGATTTAGATGGTCTTTTTAAAGATATATTTGTAACTTCATGATTTCGGATTTGTTCGTGAAAGTCTGGCAATACTCCCGATTTTACCCGAAGTTTTATGACCCTCATAAAGTCAATTAGTATCACAAGGGGATCTGAAACGAGTCGCGTATCCCTATTACATAATCATTAATACTATATACATGATCTATACTATAATCTTCAATGTGAAATGATGTATCTTTAACAACTGCGAATAGAAGAGGGTATTATACATTTAGTAACAGAACGTAAATTGGTAATTTACTGCTCTAAAACATTCCTGCCGTAAATGATATAATGCTTTTTGGTCCTCTGGTGTATGTGGGAAAAGGTTACGATAAAATCCACCTGACTATGTTGTGAATTAAAAACTAAAATTCAATCAACTCTGTTGACCGAAATTTACAAATATCAGACTTTACCCATAAATACGCATTTGGACGCATCAATAGTTCACGGGTTTTAGAAACAGTGTATAAATTGGAGACATTAATCATTAATAATTAGAAAATTAATGAATGTTTTCTATTCTATTCAATTGTTATTTAATTAAGTTCAACATCCATGATTTTCCACAATCGTGCATACTTATATGTGTATCGTTAGTCTATTTGTTAGTTTTCATCATGGATATGCTTATGTATATAACATGGAACGTGTGTCAATAAATACTATTAATTTACAGATGTTTTGGTTTTATCCATATTAAGCTATAAACCAGTGTATTTGGCTAACTGCCCGCCACGACTATCCCCGAGGCGTTAATTGTTTGTTTACCCCGGTCACAGCGTGTGATCAATGTGTATTGGTAAATAACGGAACCTAACGGAGTTTAACGAATGAATTGTTTCAGAGCGCAGCTAGGCTTATCGATATTTGATATTTATCTGATGATCACAATTCTTCGGTATGGCTGCGTCGGCTGTATTAACCAGCCGGAACAGGCGGAACTCCCTCTACACCAACCGTTTTAAACAGCCGAAACAGCTGGAACATCGTCTTCACCGACTATATTAACAAACCGGAACAGTCGGACCTCCAACTACGTCGGCTGTATTAACCAGCCGGAACAGAGGTAATTCCAGTTACACAAGCTATATTAATCAGCCAAAACAAGCGGAACTCTGGCAACTACGACTGTATTAACCATGCATGCTTCAATCCACCCCCAATCCATCTATCGCGAACAATATGCACGCGAAAACGAGGGTGAAACCACTCTGTCGGCCCAACTCCGGCTGTGTTTTGCAGCCGGCTGCGATACATCCGGGTGGAATCCGGCTAGCGTGTCTAGCGTGTGAACATTGCAGCCATCTGCGATAAATCCGGGCGGAATCCGGCTAGTGCAACTCGGAGCAAGAGTGTGTCACTTTCACCTGACATATATGTCAGGATGCCAGTTAAACTCTCTACTATCCAGCAATTTCCAGCCGGAGTTAGCGGGAGTTGGGCTGCCAAAACGCCAAATTCATGTGATCATTGCAGCCAGCTGCGATAAATCCGGGCGGAATCCAGCTAGTGCAACTCGGAGCCAGAGTGAGGCACTTTCACGTGACACATGTCACGATGCCAGTTTTAAAAGCTCTCTAACTCGAACAGGACGGGTGCAAAGTCGGGAATATGTCGGGAAATCCCAATTCCGGCTGTGCATGGCTGCCGACTGACGGACCTTGGCGAAACCGGATGACAGCGACAGGAAGTCAGTTTGAGGCGCTTTCACCTGGCATACATTAATTCACCGTCCAATCCATCTATCTCGAGCAATAGGCACGCCAAAACGGGAGTGGGAGCCATTCTGTCGGCCCAACTCCGGCTAGGTTTTGCAGCCGGATGCGATAAATCCGGGTAGAATTCGGCTAGCGTGTCTGGGAGCCAGAGTGTGTCACTTTCACCTGACATATGCCAAGATGCCAGTTAAACTCTAATATTAAGCAATATACAGCCGGAGTTGGGCTGTAGACTTTGCCAAACTGCCAACTTCATATGAACATGGCAGCCAGCTGCGATAAATCCGGATGGAATCCGGCTAGTGCGACTCGGAGCCAGACTGAGGTGTTTTCACCTGGCATGATTCAATCCACCGTCCAATCCATCTATCTCGAACAATAGGTACGCCAAAATGGGGGTGAGACCACTCTGTCGGCCCAACTCCGGCTGGGTTTTGCAGCCGGCTGCGATACATCCGGGTGGAATCCGGCTAGCGTGTCTGGGAGCCAGAGTGTGTCACTTTCATTTGACATATATATCAGGATGCCAGTTAAACTCTCTAATTTCCAACCGGAGTTGTCCGGAGTTGGCCGGAGTTGGGCTGCCAGAACGCCAACTTCATGTGAACATTGCAGCCAGCTGCGATAAATCCGGGCGGAATTCGGCTAGTGCAACTCGGAGCCAGAGTGAGGCACTTTCACCTGACACATGTCACGATGCCAGTTAAGCTTTTTAATTCGAACAGGACGGGTGCAAAGTCGGGAATATGTCGGGAAATCCCAACTCCGGCTGGGTTTTGCAGCCGGCTGCGATACATCCGGGTGGAATCCGGCTAGCGTTTCTGGGAGCCAGAGTGTGTCACTTTCACCTGACATATATGTCAGGATGCCAGTTAGACTCTCGAATATCCAGCAATTTCCAGCCGGAGTTAGCCGGAGTTGGGCTGCCAAAACGCCATCTTCATGTGAACATTGCAGCCAGCTGCGATAAATCCGGGCGGAATCCGGCTAGTGCAACTCGGAGCCAGAGTGAGGCACTTTCACCTGACACATGTCACGATGCCAGTTAAGCTCTCTAATTCGAACAGGACGGGTGCAAAGTCGGGAATATGTCGGGAAATCCCAACTCCGGCTGTGCATGGCAGCCGGCTGACGGAATTTGGCGAAACCGGATGTCATGCAACAGTAAGTCAGTTTGCGGCGCTTTCACATGGAATGCTTTAATGTGCCGTCCAAGCCATCTATCTCGAGCAATAGGCACGCCAAAACGAGGGTGGGAGCCACTCTGTCGTCCAACTCCGGCTGGGTTTTACAGCCGGCTGCGATAAATCCGGGTGGAATCCGCCTAGCGTGTCTGGGAGCCAGAGTGTGTCACTTTCACCTGGCATATGCCAGGATGCCAGTTAAACTCTCTAATATCGAGCAATATACACCCGGAGTTGGGCTGTAGACTTGGCCAAACTGACAACTTCATCTAAACATGGCAGCCAGCTGCGTAAATCCGGGTGAAATCCGGCTAGTGTGACTCGGAGCCAGACTGAGGCGCTTTCACCTGGCATGCTTCAATCCACCGTCCAATCCATCTATCTCGAACAATAGGCACGCCAAAACGGGGGTGAGACCACTCTGTCGGCCCAACTCCGGCTGGGTTTTGCAGCCGGCTGCGATACATCCGGGTGGAATCCGGCTAGCGTGTCTGGGAGCCAGAGTGTGTCACTTTCATTTGACATATATGTCAGGATGCCAGTTAAACTCTCTAATTTCCAGCCGGAGTTGGCCGGAGTTGGCCGGAGTTGGGCTGCTAGAACGCCAACTTCATGTGAACATTGCAGCCAGCTGCGATAGATCCGGGCGGAATCCGGCTAGTGCAACTCGGAGCCAGAGTGAGGCACTTTCACCTGACACTTGTCACGATGCCAGTTAAGCTTTTTAATTCGAACAGGACGGGTGCAAAGTCGGGAATATGTCGGGAAATCCCAACTCCGGCTGGGTTTTGCAGCCGGCTGCGATACATCCGGGTGGAATCCGGCTAGCGTTTCTGGGAGCCAGAGTGTGTCACTTTCACCTGACATATATGTCAGGATGCCAGTTAGACTCTCGAATATCCAGCAATTTCCAGCCGGAGTTAGCCGGAGTTGGGCTTCCAAAACGCCATCTTCATGTGAACATTGCAGCCAGCTGCGATAAATCCGGGCGGAATCCGGCTAGTGCAACTCGGAGCCAGAGTAAGGCACTTTCACCTGACACATGTCACGATGCCAGTTAAGCTCTCTAATTCGAACAGGACGGGTGCAAAGTCGGGAATATGTCGGGAAATCCCAACTCCGGCTGTGCATGGCAGCCGGCTGACGGAATTTGGCGAAACCGGATGTCATGCAACAGGAAGTCAGTTTGCGGCGCTTTCACATGGAATGCTTCAATCTGCCGTCCAAGCCATCTATCTCGAGCAATAGGCACGCCAAAACGAGGGTGGGAGCCACTCTGTCGTCCAGCTCCGGCTGGGTTTTACAGCCGGCTGCGATAAATCCGGGTGGAATCCGCCTAGCGTGTCTGGAAGCCATAGTGTGTCACTTTCACCTGGCATTTGCCAGGATGCCAGTTAAACTCTCTAATATCGAGCAATATACACCCGGAGTTGGGCTGTAGTCTTGGCCAAACTGACAACTTCATCTGAACATGGCAGCCAGCTGCGATAAATCCGGGTGAAATCCGGCTAGTGTGACTCGGAGCCAGACTGAGGTGATTTTACCTGACATGCTTCAATCCACCGTCCAATCCATCTATCTCGAACAATAGAAACGCCAAAACGGGGGTGAGACCACTCTGTCGGCCCAACTCCGGCTGGGTTTTGCAGCCGGCTGCGATACATCCGGGTGGAATCCGGCTAGCGTGTCTGGGAGCCAGAGTGTATATTCATTTGACATATATGTCAGGATGCCAGTTAAACTCTCTAATTTCCAGCCGGAGTTGGCCGGAGTTGGCCGGAGTTGGGCTGCCAGAACGCCAACTTCATGTGAACATTGCAGCCAGCTGCGATAAATCCGGGCGGAATCCGGCTAGTGCAACTCGGAGCCAGAGTGAGGCACTTTCACCTGACACATGTCACGATGCCAGTTAAGCTTTCTAATTCGAACAGGACGGTTGCAAATTCGGGAATATTTCGGGAAATCCCAACTCCGGCTGTGCATGGCAGCCGGCTGACGGAATTTGGCGAAACCGGATGTCATGCAACAAGAAGTCAGTTTGCGGCGCTTTCACCTGGCATGCTTCAATCCGCCGTCCAAGCCCTCTATCTCGAGCAATAGGCACGCCAAAACGAGGGTGGGAGCCACTCTGTCGGCCCAACTCCGGCTGGGTTTTACAGCCGGCTGCGATAAATCCGGGTGGAATCCGCCTAGCGTGTCTGGGAGCCAGAGTGTGTCACTTTCACCTGGCATATGCCAGGATATGCCAGGGCGAGTGTAGCTAACCCCAAAAAGCCCGCATTGAAGCCATAATTTAGCTTTATTCATAATGAATGAGACGACTACACATCGTTGCAGAAGGCAACACAGTTATTGAAATGATTTTGTATAAGTTCAATTTATTTCAAAGAAGTGTCTGTGTGTTCCCAGCTCAAGGAAGTTAGAATGAAATTAATAGACTTCTATGGAATAAATATATCCTCTCTGCAGTGAATTTACTATTAATCAAAGTATATGTAGCAACTGCATACTTTGAGCAGTATAATGATCCCTGATAAAAGTAAATATATAATGCCAGATGATGGTAACTTGGTCAAAATATGAGAAGCAGATAATCAAAAGTGATTGTATCTTAAAGTTTTAAATTTTGAAATAAAAACAATAACTGATAATGAAACAAATATTTTGATTGGTAACGGAATAGTTGGTTATTGAAAACATGGGATTATCTCTTGATTGAATTGTCCCAAACAATGAAATATATGCAATTCTAAAGAGGCCTACCATATCACAATATACCAGAAGTCAGGGTGACTTATATTATGTAACATTATGCAATCATTTCCGGCCTTGTCACATGTGTGTTGGTTACACACTAATTAACTGGTTTTATAACCCCTTTATTGTGCATACATGTAGGGACTTAAGCTAATTGGCAATTAAAGTCTTCTTATATAACCCTTCTCAACATTCTTAAATTCTGCAGCAGACAAATTCGAAATCATCATTGGCAATAAATTTTGCAAATATATCTATTTATAAGATTGTAAATGTAATTATGATTAAAATAAAAGGCATTTTTTTTTCATAAAAGCAAAAAAATGCTCATGAATCTTGATTGTCAAGCAATTTCTTTTTTCTATTTTTTTTTTATCAAAAGAAGTTTATTATTATTTATATGTCACAGTTGAATTGGACGTATATATTGGCTTATAAGTAGTTAAAAATAAATCTTAAAATAAAATTCCATGTTTAGATATCATGTATCCTCTTATGCTTGAAAAGGATGCATTCATGTATTCACCGCATATTTCATCAATATTCAAATCCAAATCCCTGGTAACAAAATCCTCCTTTCCATATGCTATTTACGATCAACTAATATTTCAAATTGAACAAGTACACGTATATACAAATGAATATTGAACAAGTATATATCACATGCTATATACATATATAGATGGAGACAATTGTAACTGTTTGACGGCTCAAACAAGTGTGAAACAGAAAAAACGATCAACACCTTCACAAAATATTGAAGTAAATATAAATTGTAGTTATAATTACCCTAAAGAGCTTTCATATATATATGTAACATACCGTGCTCGAACTTAATAACCATCGGTTCAAAACAGTTTATTAACTCAATGGTTACATGACAATATGAGCAATAACAAAATACAAACAATATACATTTGAGGCTTATAACATATTATTTAAATAATAAATATTGCAGAACTTTGGCAGTGATATATTCTAAGAATTTGTATCAGAGGGAGAGTACCCTACACATAATGAAGAATCAAAATTCATAAAAATGACTTATGATATATGATACTGTATTAAACAAAAATGATTTTCAAATTTAGTTACGTTTACAATGAGAATTCTCTGTAAATATTACTCAAACGTCAGTTAATTTTTACAAGAATTTCTTTTATAAATAGACATATTTTCTGTATTCTATCGTATTGGTTGTTTTGATATTCATTAATTCATTAAAACTATGGATATTGTGTCTGTTATAGTATTTGCCGTTAAGTAAACGTTTTCTATTTGAGCAAAAATATTGACATTCTAATAAGTAATGATATTCATCACCTACAGCTGAATCGCACAATTGACATTTACGCATATTTAAATCGGTGCCATTCCAACAACCGGTTTCAACAGGAAGTCTGTGGTTACGTGTTCTAAACCGTATTACATATTTTAACATTTTTGTTGGTGTATGTATCAAATAGTTTTCAAATTCGAAATGAATTTTCAACAATTGAATACCAGTCATTGACAAACATGTCTGACAGTAATATAGTGTTCCTGGTGTTAGGAATGACGTTTTTAATTGATGAAAGGAAAACGTGCGTAAAGTGTTTAATTAGTGCACAGGACAGTTATATACTCTATGTTTATGTTCGTAAAATAAAATACATGATTTTGTATCACTGTGTACATTTTTTCATTTCATTCATTTATGTTGGTATGATTACAAAAGGAAATAAAATGGAAACCCGTTGATCTATCCTAAAAAGGGTTCATTTTCCCGACGTTAATTACGTCACATATAAACCCAAGATAAGCCATAATGCACCACAGACGTTCCCAAATTCATTGTTGGGGTGGTAATGTCGTCGGAGGTCACCACAAACTATCACATGTATGCTGGTAACCTCTGGCGCTGTCTAACAGCTCGATCGTAATGTAGAACCAGGACGACTAAAACACTTTTCTGTTTCATTTTTTTTGCAACAGTCTGGTAACCTCTGGCGCGTTGTAACAGCCCGTAAATTGATTCCTAGACATTTCAACAAATAATCGTTATAACAAGACAAGCATGTTTAAAGACTGGTTACCTCTGGCACGGCTTAAAAACGTGAAAATTAATGATCTTTTTTTAAATACGCAAGAGAGACTCGCCTTGACGTGAATCTTGGGCTTCAACCCTACGTTGTGCAAAGGGTATGGAGAAAAAAGGAGACATGAATACAAATAAAAAAATTATTACAAATTCGTAGATGTACAAAACTATTTAATATAAACATGAAATGAAGCAATATTTTTCCTCTAAAAATATTTGACGATCAGACATGTTCATTATCAAGGTCTTGTTTTTGGCTGAATGATTGTTCGGTGTTTTACGCCGCTTTCAACTAACATGCCATCACGGAGTTTCCGGGTCTAAATTACCAGTACTACTGGTCCATTTATCCTGACACAAGCCAGTCCGTCGTAATAGTAACCCCGCAACCTTGAGCGCCAAGGAGGGCAGCCGTTACGACCATTTTCAAAGGCGTTGGTATGACCAGACCGGGGATTCGGAGGCGGACGCTCTACGGTGTGTTCCCGGAATGCCTACTCGACTTAAGTGTATCGCGGAATTAGGGGGCCTTGTAACGGGTAAATTATAGATTTATTTTGTAGATGACTTTGGAACTCTTTTTTATAAACTTTTGATAAAAGTATTAAATATTTAAATATTAAATTTTGTAAATATAATTATCATGTTTTACGTTCTTACAGTTTGATAGCTATTAATTAATTAATAATTAACTTAAATTTAATCCATTATTAATTTGTATATAATTTGGTTTTAACATGTAGCACAAACAAAAAATCATTCAAACACACAAAATATTTGCCCTTTGAATTAAAGCTTTATGTTCTTACAGTTTGATAGCTATTAATGTTGAAGGATGTCACAGTAAACTAAAAAGCCAACATGCCCACCCTAATATATTCACGGCCATACAGATATTTAAAGACGTTCAGAACTACAACGATATCAACATAATTCAGAGAGCTGCAGGTGGAAATACAAGACCACAAACCCAACGGTACCTGAACATTGATCGTCACCTGATAGTTCTCAAAGAGAGATACCAAACTGGAGTGATTGATTTAATGACTGATGTGGACTCAGCATCCCAACTCATCCAGTTGGGAGCTAAACTGTGTGAAAATAGCATCTATCTAATGTATATAATGTGCTATTGTATATATGTATATGTTTTATCTGTGCTATGCATACACAAGAATTTTTACAAATACTCATTTTCTATATTATGTTGATTAATATGATAACAAATAACACTAGTTTAAATTGTATTATTTTGTGTAGTTGTTTATGTAGTTTAAATAATTTTAAACCGATCACAAGTGCAGACGAGAATCAAACTCATGCCAACAGAATAAGCACCCTAACCTGTTTCCTTTTTAGAAAGTGTACCACTTGCAATTGTTGTGGGGAAAGTAGCCTTCGCTTTTAACATGCATTGGCCCATTTTCAACAATACGTTTCAATCACATTTCATCCAAATACCAGTTTTTTTCAACTGTTAAAGTTTTGCAGTGTTTAAATTCAGATTGAAGCGTAATACATACAAAATAATATTTTTTGTTTATAAAAGAAAAAATCTGACCATGTTCAATTATCTTATCAATTAAGTCCACATAAATCTATCGCTTATAACTTCCTTTAAAAGGCCCCCTAATCCTCAATTTTGACCAGGTAGAGATTAAATCGAGTAGGCGTTCCGGGAACAAACCCGCTCTACCACTGCACCCGACCGACGCGGTTGAATTCTTGTTGAATAGTTTGTTTAATCAATGTGTTTGATCAATAAACCTGTTGCATGCGACAATGTACACCCATCAGTTGATCACACATATTCAACTCCCCTATGGCATACTCATGTCAAATTAACAGGCATTTGATGAAACTTCACGGAGGCGGTTGATTAAAAAATCTATGCTCGAGGAAGCATTAACCGACACTTTCCTGCAGGTTGAGTTTGAGGAAGTGATATAGGCGTGCTTTCAACAGAGTTTAACTGGCATCCTGGCATATATCAGGTGAAAGTGACACACTCTGGCTCCCAGACACGCTAGCCGGATTTATCGCAGCCTGCTGCAAAACCCAGCCGGAGTTGGGACGACAGAGTGGCTCCCACCTCGTTTTGGCGTGCCTATTGCTCGAGATAGATGGATTGGACGGTGGATTGATGTATGCCAGGTGAAAGCGCCTCAAACTGACTTCCTGTTGCATGACATCCGGTTTCGCCAAGGTCCGTCAGCCGGCAGCCATGCACAGCCGGAGTTGGGATTTCCCGACATATTCCCGACTTTGCACCCGTACTGTTCGAAGTTTAACTGGCATCCTGACATATATGTCAGGTGAAAGTGACACACTCTGGCTTCCAGACACGCTAGCCGGATTCCACCCGGATGTATCGCAGACGGCTGCAAAACCCAGCCGGAGTTGGGCCGACAGAGTGGTCTCACCCCCGTTTTGGCGTGCCTATTGTTCGAGATAGATGGATTGGACGATGGATTGAAGCATGCCAGGTGAAAGCACCTCACTCTGGCTCCGAGTCGCACTAGGCGGATTCCACCCGGAGTTATCGCAGCTGGCTACCATGTTCAGATGAAGTTGGCAGTTTGGCCAAGTCTACAGCCCAACTAAGGCTGTTTATTGCTCGATATTAGAGAGTTTAACTGGCATCCTGGCATATGCCAGGTGAAAGTGACACACTCTGGCTCCCAGACACGCTAGGCGGATTCTACCCAGATTTATCGCAGCCGGCTGTAAAACCAAGCCGGAGATGGGCCGACAGAGTGATTCCCACCCTCGTTTTGGCGTGCCTATTGCTCGAGATAGATGGCTTGGACGGCGGATTGAAGCATGTCAGGTGAAAGCGCCGCAAACTGACTTCCTGTTGCATGACATCTGGTTTCGCCAAATTCCGTCGGAGTTGGGATTTCCCGACATATTCCCGACTTTGCACCCGTCCTGTTCGAATTAAAAAGCTTAACTGGCATCGTGACAAGTGTCAGGTGAAAGTGCCTCACTCTGGCTCCGAGTTGCACTAGCCGGATTCCGCCCGGATCTATCGCAGCTGGCTGCAATGTTCACATGAAGTTGGCGTTCTAGCAGCCCAACTCCGGCCAACTCCGGCCAACTCCGGCTGGAAATTAGAGAGTTTAACTGGCATCCTGACATATATGTCAAATGAAAGTGACACACTCTGGCTCCCAGACACGCTAGGCGGATTCTACCCAGATTTATCGCAGCCGGCTGTAAAACCAAGCCGGAGTTGGGCCGACAGAGTGATTCCCACCCTCGTTTTGGCGTGCCTATTGCTCGAGATAGATGGCTTGGACGGCGGATTGAAGCATGTCAGGTGAAAGCGCCACAAACTGACTTCCTGTTGCATGACATCTGGTTTCGCCAAATTCCGTCAGCCGGCTGCCATGCACAGCCATGCACAGCCGGAGTTGGGATTTTCCGACATATTCCCGAATTTGCACCCGTCCTGTTCGAATTAGAGGGCTTAACTGGCATCGTGACATGTGTCAGATGAAAGTGCCTCACTCTGGCTCCGAGTTGCACTAGTCGGATTCCGCCCGGATTTATCGCAGCTGGCTGCAATCTTCACATGAAGTTGGCGTTTTGGCAGCCCAAATCCGGCTAACTCCGGCTGGAAATTGCTGGATATTCGAGAGTCTAACTGGCATCCTGACAAATATGTCAGGTGAAAGTGACACACTCTGGCTCCCAGAAACGCTAGCCGGATTCCACCCGGATGTATCGCAGCCGGCTGCAAAACCCAGCCGGAGTTGGGATTTCCTGACATAATCCCGACTTTGCACCCGTCCTGTTTGAATAAAAAAGCTTAACTGGCATCGTGACATGTGTCAGGTGAAAGTGCCTCACTCTGGCTCCGAGTTGCACTAGCCGGATTCCGCCCGGATTTATCGCAGCTGGCTGCAATGTTCACATGAAATTGGCGGTCTGGCAGCCCAACTCCGGCCAACTCCGGCCAACTCCGGCTGGAAATTAGAGAGTTTAGCTGGCATCCTGACATATATGTCAAATGAAAGTGACACACTCTGGCTCCCAGACACGCTAGCCGGATTCCACCCGGATGTATCGCAGCCGGCTGCAAAACCCAGCCGGAGTTGGGCCGACAGAGTGGTCTCACTCCCGTTTTGGCATGCCTATTGTTCGAGATAGATGGATTGGATGGTAGATTGAAGCATGTCAGATAAAAGCAGATATTAGAGAGTTTAACTGGCATCCTGGCATATGCCAAGTGAAAGTGACACACTCTGGCTCCCAGACACGCTAGGCGGATTCCACCCGGATTTATCGCAGCCGGCTCTAAAACCCAGCCGGAGTTGGACGACAGAGTGGCTCCCACCCTCGTTTTGGCGTGCCTATTGCTCGAGATAGATGGCTTGGACGGCAGATTGAAGCATGCCAGGTGAAAGCACCGCAAACTGACTTCCTGTTGCATGACATCCGGTTTCGCCAAATTCCGTCAGCCGGCTGCCATGCACAGCCGGAGTTTGGATTTCCCGACATATTCCCGACTTTGCACCCGTCCTGTTCGAATTAGAGAGCTTAACTGGCATCGCGACATGTGTCAGGTGAAAGTGCCTCACTCTGGCTCCGAGTTGCACTAGCCGGATTCCGCCCGGATTTATCGCAGCTGGCTGCAATGTTCACATGAAGTTGGCGTTTTGGCAGCCCAACTCCGGCTAACTCCGGCTGGAAATTGCTGGATATTCGAGAGTCTAACTGACATCCTGACATATATGTCAGGTGAAAGTGACACACTCTGGCTCCCAGAAACGCTAGCCGGATTCCACCCGGATGTATCGCAGCCGGCTGCAAAACCCAGCCGGAGTTGGGATTTCCCGACATATTCCCGACTTTGCACCCGTCCTGTTCGAATTAAAAAGTTTAACTGGCATCGTGACATGTGTCAGGTGAAAGTGCCTCACTCTGGCTCCGAGTTGCACTAGCCGGATTCCGCCCGGATTTATCGCAGCTGGCTGCAATGTTCACATGACGTTGGCGTTCTGGCAGCCCAACTCCGGCCAACTCCGGCCAACTCCGGCTGGAAATTAGAGAGTTTAACTGGCATCCTGACATATATGTCAAATGAAAGTGACACACTCTGGCTCCCAGACACGCTAGCCGGATTCCACCCGGATGTATCGCAGCCGGCTGCAAAACCCAACCGGAGTTGGGCCAACAGAGTGATCTCACCTCCGTTTTGGCGTACCTATTGTTCGAGATAGATGGATTGGACGGTGGATTGAAGCATGCCAGGTGAAAGTGCCTCAGTCTGGCTCCGAGTCGCACTAGCCGGATTCCATCCGGATTTATCGCAGCTGGCTGCCATGTTCATATGAAGTTGGCAGTTTGGCAAAGTCTACAGCCCAACTCCGGCTGTATATTGCTTGATATTAGAGTTTAACTGGCATCTTGGCATATGCCAGGTGAAAGTGACACACTCTGGCTCCCAGACACGCTAGCCGAATTCTACCCGGATTTATCGCATCCGGCTGCAAAACCTAGCCGGAGTTGGGCCGACAGAATGGCTCCCACTCCCGTTTTGGCGTGCCTATTGCTCGAGATAGATGGATTGGACGGTGAATTAATGTATGCCAGGTGAAAGCGCCTCAAACTGACTTCCTGTCGCATGTCATCCGGTTTCGCCAAGGTCCGTCAGTCGGCAGCCATGCACAGCCGG
Organism: Serripes groenlandicus; assembly: GCA_031761405.1. Taxonomy (NCBI): domain Eukaryota; kingdom Metazoa; phylum Mollusca; class Bivalvia; order Cardiida; family Cardiidae; genus Serripes; species Serripes groenlandicus. Next base: position 21,180,539 of record JASEVX010000002.1, read on the forward strand.
AATTGGGATTTCCCGACATATTCCCGACTTTGCACCCGTCCTGTTCGAGTTAGAGAGCTTTTAAAACTGGCATCGTGACATGTGTCACGTGAAAGTGCCTCACTCTGGCTCCGAGTTGCACTAGCTGGATTCCGCCCGGATTTATCGCAGCTGGCTGCAATGATCACATGAATTTGGCGTTTTGGCAGCCCAACTCCCGCTAACTCCGGCTGGAAATTGCTGGATAGTAGAGAGTTTAACTGGCATCCTGACATATATGTCAGGTGAAAGTGACACACTCTTGCTCCGAGTTGCACTAGCCGGATTCCGCCCGGATTTATCGCAGCTGGCTGCAATGTTCACACGCTAGACACGCTAGCCGGATTCCACCCGGATGTATCGCAGCCGGCTGCAAAACACAGCCGGAGTTGGGCCGACAGAGTGGTTTCACCCTCGTTTTCGCGTGCATATTGTTCGCGATAGATGGATTGGAGGTGGATTGAAGCATGCATGGTTAATACAGTCGTAGTTGCCAGAGTTCCGCTTGTTTTGGCTGATTAATATAGCTTGTGTAACTGGAATTACCTCTGTTCCGGCTGGTTAATACAGCCGACGTAGTTGGAGGTCCGACTGTTCCGGTTTGTTAATATAGTCGGTGAAGACGATGTTCCAGCTGTTTCGGCTGTTTAAAACGGTTGGTGTAGAGGGAGTTCCGCCTGTTCCGGCTGGTTAATACAGCCGACGCAGCCATACCGAAGAATTGTGATCATCAGATAAATATCAAATATCGATAAGCCTAGCTGCGCTCTGAAACAATTCATTCGTTAAACTCCGTTAGGTTCCGTTATTTACCAATACACATTGATCACACGCTGTGACCGGGGTAAACAAACAATTAACGCCTCGGGGATAGTCGTGGCGGGCAGTTAGCCAAATACACTGGTTTATAGCTTAATATGGATAAAACCAAAACATCTGTAAATTAATAGTATTTATTGACACACGTTCCATGTTATATACATAAGCATATCCATGATGAAAACTAACAAATAGACTAACGATACACATATAAGTATGCACGATTGTGGAAAATCATGGATGTTGAACTTAATTAAATAACAATTGAATAGAATAGAAAACATTCATTAATTTTCTAATTATTAATGATTAATGTCTCCAATTTATACACTGTTTCTAAAACCCGTGAACTATTGATGCGTCCAAATGCGTATTTATGGGTAAAGTCTGATATTTGTAAATTTCGGTCAACAGAGTTGATTGAATTTTAGTTTTTAATTCACAACATAGTCAGGTGGATTTTATCGTAACCTTTTCCCACATACACCAGAGGACCAAAAAGCATTATATCATTTACGGCAGGAATGTTTTAGAGCAGTAAATTACCAATTTACGTTCTGTTACTAAATGTATAATACCCTCTTCTATTCGCAGTTGTTAAAGATACATCATTTCACATTGAAGATTATAGTATAGATCATGTATATAGTATTAATGATTATGTAATAGGGATACGCGACTCGTTTCAGATCCCCTTGTGATACTAATTGACTTTATGAGGGTCATAAAACTTCGGGTAAAATCGGGAGTATTGCCAGACTTTCACGAACAAATCCGAAATCATGAAGTTACAAATATATCTTTAAAAAGACCATCTAAATCTAAATTTATTTTGATAAAATAAAAATTACATTGTAGATGAAGAAGTGCCGCATCCGAGACCGTTTGCAACTACGAAATATATATAATAATATTTGATATACATCGATTATAAGTGAATGGGTACTTTTATTTTGTTCTTTGTCTATATGATATTGACGGGAGCCGGACAAAAGATCCCATGCTATTTTTGGCAGGGTGGACAAAAGCTCCCACATCATTTTTACAGTGTGGACAAAGGATCCCATGTTATTTTAACAGGGTGGACAAAAGCTCCCGCATCATTTTGGCAGGGTGGACAAAAGATCCCACTTATAATATATATCAGTCAGTAATAAAAAGATTGACATAAATAAAAAATGTCATATGAATAAACAATATGAATATACAATTCCTATTCATTGAGCATATTATGGATGTGAATTTCAAGGTAAACAGCCAATTAATGTAGAGGGTCAAAGTTATCTCATGCTATTTTGAATTAAAGGCAATCAAAATCTAAATTGTGTTGTTAATTGAACTCTTTACATAAACTGTGAAAAATAAAACATTGAGCATATTATTGGTGTGAACTTTATAAATAGCTGTACTAATGACAATGACCAGACTGTGTGTTGATTGAATATGTCTGCATCAGGGTCTTTCAAATAGTATTTGAAAGACCCTGTCTGCATGAACTACTTTGAAAGCAGTTTTGTTTGTAAATACATGTATATCCACTTTTCATTGTTTTATTATCATGATATGCTAAATTTTCAACACTTAATTGTAGTTACCATATGCTATATTTTGTTTGCTATATATTTACTCATAATTTTTTATTAACAGGGAGTAAATTTGACTTTATTAATCTTTTCGTTTTTTTCTGGTTTATTTTTCTATGAAATCATTTAATAAGAAGAAAATATACTCAACACCTTTACTGTCTGTCACCTTAAGACAAAAACCAGGATGGCTCATCAATATGGGATCTTTTGTCCATCCTGTCAAAATGGTGTGGCACTTTTGTCCACCCTGTTAAAATAACATGGAATCTTTTGTCCACCCTATTACAATAATATGGGACCTTCTGTCAAAAATAGCATGGGAGCTTTTGTCCATGTGATCTGTTGTCCTGTATTCGATATTGACAACGTTTATTTAACCTAAAAAAGACCATTTAAATCATATTTTTCTCGAAAAATAAATGCCACATATTAAAGATAGATAATTATATTTTGTGGAGCCGTTTGCACCTAAGCGATGAATTAATTAATTAAAGAGTCATAGCGCGTTAAAGTTACAGCTACTCTTTATTTCCATATGGTAAATTATACCTGATAGCAATTGCCGGTGAAATAATTCTTCCACATGTGGAGGTCCGACTGTTCCGGTATAGACGGAGTTCCGGCTGGTATATACAGTCGAAGTTGTCGGAGTTCCGGCTGTTCCGACTGGTTAATACAGCCGACGTAGCTGGAGTTCGACTGTTTCTGCTGGTAAATTCAGTCAGTGTAGACGGAGTTCCAGCTGTTCCGCCTGGTTTATACAGCCGGAGAAGCCTGAGTTCCGGCTGGTTAATACAGCCGGAGTAGCCGGAATGATGATATTCGACTGGTAAGTACAGTCGAAGTAATAGGAAATACAGCTTATCCGGCCGGTTTATACAGCCGGAGTAGCCGGAACTCCGGCTATTCCGGCTGGTTAATGCAGCCGGAGTAGCCGGAACTCCGGCTGTTCCGGCTGGTTGATACAGCCGGAGTGGCCGGAGTTCCGGCTATTCCGGCTGTTCCGGCTACTCCGGCTAACTTCACGCACATCCCGAACCCCTGCAATTTCAATATGAAAGAACAAGTTTAGTTGCACACATTAAAAAAAACAAATGTTTACATCTTATTAGAAACCAGCATCATTATATGTTTAAACTTTAACCTATATGAATCCATAAAATCTTGTCGTAATTGAAGGTAGCAACAGAGTTAAGTAAATTCTGATTGAGAAGAAACGTTTTTCACCAGTGTGCCTATAACAAAGTGGACGGCCTCGGCAGTGTTTTGGTAGAACGTCTGCCTTTGGTGCGGGTATTCCCACATTTATTTGGACTGGGATGCGGGAGGTCGCGAGTCCGATCCCCAGTCGGGTCAAGCCAAAACCTTTAAAAATTATTGATGCTCAGGGTTGCGGGGTTAGCATTACAACTGACTGGCTGGTGTCAGGATGAATTTGACCAAAAGTACTGGTAACTTACCCAGTACACGCCATCAGATAACTAGAGAATTGTTGAAGGCGGTGTAAAAAACTAAAACATTTAAATACACACCAAACAATGACACAGTTAAGAGACATAGCCAGTACAAGAGGTAGCAATGCCATAAAGCCAAAGTGTAACTGTACGGTGTCAGGTAAAATTTACTACTTGTCATAATGACTGTTCATTGGTTCAAACCAGTACAAATGGGCAACTTGGATAGGGAATTGTCTTTTCTACAGATCTGCCAAGGTTCATTGGATTCTACAAATTCACACGGATTGATCACTTATAATTGATAAGCTGATCCATCGGTTAAATGAATAAAAATTGGTATTAACTACTAAATATAAAGAAATTTTATCTTTATCCATAAAGAAGTAACAATAACAAAATCTAAACCATCACTATAATGTCTTCCTCAAGGCGACGCAAGATTACAACATATATGAACAGAGAATATCTTCAGTGGTTCTACTTATCAGAGAAGCAGATGAACAAAAGACAAAACATACTGTTCACAACTTCAGACTTGACTTCAAGTGCGTAAAACATTGGGTACGAAACGGAGTCCTTGTTTCATTTTAAGCATTAAGAAGCATTGGACATGTCTGACATGGAAAGAATGTTGCGATGTGCTTATAAAAACTATTTATATAATCATACTTGTGAGGATGCAGCTCAAACTTATATGATAGCTCGGCAAAACACTCCGAGTCTGCACATTTTGGTTGTCTTTACAAGCATGTTAAACACGAACGGCAACTCTAATGTAACGGGAACATTGCAAATAATGATCATGTTTCGCACAAGTATGGTTTCGTGACACAAAGATTAAACAAAACGACATGACTCCCATTGGGCCTAGCAATAAACATATAATGTGACAAATGTGCCTAAGAATAAACTGAGTGACCACGATTTGTGACAAATGTGCCATGATCAACATGAATCACGCTAGCACCAGCTTACCTGACGGTCGTTGACTTTCAGCAGTTATGGACAGTTTAACGCAATAAATCCATTGAATAGATATCTAAATGATAAAATGACGGGTGTTTCCTGTATTTTGTTACCAACGAACGCATATCGGATCTACTAGATCGAAAAAAATTTAATCGAGTCGATACGGGCCAGAGGTCAAGAATCCGCCATTTTTAACGTGGTTAATGAAAAGCTTGAAAGTTGAATGCGCTTAGTGACATTGTCGTCATTTTTATGGAATTGTTCTCTGAACAGAAGTTTCGATACATATTCAATGATGTAAACATTTTATATACAGTCTGAATTCGGAAAATCGGAAGACCGAGTAGCCCCAAATTGCCCACAGAGTTCGTTTTGTAACAAGCAAAAATAGCACCATAGTATATGTGACCTTTGACCCTGACCGTAAGAAGTTTCTAATCGAAACTTTATTATTGAATATAGTTGAAAACATGTTGGCAAACGGGGAAATTACTCATTATGAGCGATATTTCTTTTTGGCACACTCACGATGTGAATTTTTCAAAATTGGTCTGCTGCAGAGGCTTCAGAAAGCATCTACATGTAATAAAGGGTTTTCCCTTTACCACTTATAGACTACCACTGATGTGTCAGAAGCAGGCAACATGTTAACACATAGTGAGGGGACAATTCCAAAGTAATCTGAATCATACTCCTTGTATGTGAGAATGTAAGAATACATACAATACCTATAACAATTAAAGTTAAGATTTGATCTTTAATGTTACACTTTTTACTTATTTTTAGATCAACTTCAAGCTGAAGGCTCAATGTTACCTATTGTGATCACTCACAGTCCAGTGTACATCAAATATTGTTCTCTGAAACTGGTGGTGCAATTTTAACACTTTCCCACATACAACAAATCTGCAGCAGACGACTTTGAAAACATACCCGAAAACAATTGGAAACTCCCTTTAAATGAAAGTACAATAATTGAATAGATTTGAAAACATGGTGACAACAGGAGAAATTGTCGTTTTGAGCAGTTTCTTCTTTTGTTGACATGTTTTCAAAAAGCTGTCTGCTGCAGAGGCATCAGAAAACGTCTATATGAGGGAAAGGGTTAATTATTTAAACGTCACATGAGTATTATATTGGTGACCGTCATCAGAAATTGTTCAATGAATTATATAGAACTTTGTTTGCCAGGGATCAGAAAGGAGTGACAATTGCAAAACTTTTAAATTCTTCTCATCTGAATCCGCTTGCCGAATTCCAAGATAATTGTGCAGAAACGTTCTTTCGGTGCCCCTCCAAAACAACTGTCCAAGCCATATTGTTGGTTGAAAAACATGACAGCCATGTGGGTTCTGGAAAGGGGCAAAATGACAAAATGTCATTCTAATGAAAGACTTTAAGTGCTTGTCTGCTTTCAAAATAAAGAGGTAATACTTCCCCGTTAGTGCCCCTTTAAACAACTAATAGATTAATGATTGATTATTTGGTGTTTTATGCTGCTATCAACATTTTTAGCTCACCTGAGCAAAAGTGCTCATGGTGAGTTTTTGTGATTGCATTTTGTCCGTCGTTTGTATTCTGTTGTCAATAGTTTGCTTATTAACACTCACTATTATCATCCAATATTCATTAAACTTAGTCTGTTATTTTATCTTGCTTATTTCTAAGCCAAGTTCAAATATTGGTTATGTCAGGTCAAATACTATGTGACTAGATTAAATTGAAGGAAAATCATGTTAACATTCTGGAGGACTTATTTTTAACATAAGCATAATGAAACCTTGTCAGAATAATTGGCTGGATGATATCTAGGCTAAGTGTGAATATAGGTAATAATTCGTCAAAAACTAGGTCACTAGGTCAAATTTGAGAAATATCTTGTTAACACTTTAGAGACTGTATTTTGTTCTTCAGCAGCTCGAAACTTTGTCAGAAAGTATGTCTTGATGATATCTGGGGCAGGTTCGAATATGGGTAATTTCGGAAGAAAATCTTAGTTGCAATGTCAAATTGAAGGAATTTCTTGAAAACACTGGAGGCCCCATTTTCAACTTGAATTGGTGTTTTGAAGTTTGTAAGTTCTGAATATGGGTCATGTCTGATAAAAAAAAAAATAGGTCACTAGACCAAATTGAAAGAAAATATTGTTAACAGTCTTTAAGCAGTATTTTTTCAGATGGATTGTCTTGTGATGATATCTAGGCCAAGTTCGAAAGAGTTTTTATCATTGACTTTATGATGAACGATCGAGGGCCACTATGGTTTCAGCCTTATCACATGTTTCCAGGATAATTTGCAAGTACTACTGGGTTATTTATCCTGACACTAGTCAGTCAATAGTTGTTTATCCCGCAACCCTAAACGCCAAGGAGGGCAACTATTATTTCCGTTTTAACGTCTTTAGTATGACCCGGCCGGGGATCTAACTCTCGTCTTTCTGCACCCGAAACGGTCACTCTACCACCACACCACCAAGGCGGTACTTAATTGGTAGAAGCCATTTTGATTGTCTGAAAGGCTAAGCAATTTTTCAGCATCAGATATGAGGTTAAATGAACTTAAAGCTTCAATTTACATCTACTCATAATCCTATCAATTAGTCAAGCGATCAACTCATGGCAGTCATGGAAGAAGCTATATTGATTGGCCGAAAAAAATAACAATCTGGCGGCATCAGAACCCACCTATATCAAATCTGCTACATAAACTTTTAAAACAACTTGGCAAGGAAATAACATATCTATAAGTGATAGTATAAATATTGATCTGGCATTGTGGCAAATGGATACATAGCTCATAATGAGAAATTGTTCCTTTGGTCTCAAACGTTTTCTACGTCGATTAAATGCTTAAGAAAACGACTGTATTAGGGAAAGGGTTGAACAGAAATTTGACCTCCATAATTTGTTGCAGCCATATTGAATCCCCCGATATAATCAGTTACCCTTTTGCTTCTATACCATCATTCAGATGACCAAGTAAGGGTCATCGGCCCTTTTATCAAACATTGGTCATTATAAATTTTCTGAAAATATTTACTTTATTATTTTCTGTCCGTATTAATAAACGACAGTAATACGAATTCCAAACATGTTATGATCATGCAAACACATGACATGAAGAGTGTCATCGTCTAGTCAATTACATTTTAAATATTTGCTAATGGCCAAAGATTCTATTTTTTTTTACATTCATTTTATGTTTTTTCGTAAATAGGAAGCACCTATAGATCTATTAAAATTATACAAAAATGTAAAGAGAAAATGAACAAAAGATATGCGAAAGAAATATCGATTTAAATATAATACTGCAAAAAATGTAAAGAGAGAGAGAGAGATAAAGGGAAAAATTGAGGTGCGTATATATCCCAGTATACTTCCTATTAAGAGTGGACTTAAATGACATGTTTTTACAATTGCGAAACGTTCTTATTCAGAAGCTTTTGTTTTGTTCTCTTTGTATATATTCCATGCTGTTCTTAAGTACCACCATTGATGGAATATTGGATTGATTTGCATGAAACGATATTTGATTTTGATTTTGTTTGTGTATTTTATGTACGATTTTAATACGTCAATCCAAAAATCATTTTTCAAGGTATTTGAAGTATGTTCACAAAAGATTTAACCTAAATTAATTACTTTTCGTACGTCAAATAAATTAATTACTTTTCGTACGTCAAATAAATTGTATATCATTTCATAGCATTTGTTATTTGTACAAGATATTAAGTTTTTTAGCCATTTTAATTTCATGCTAGAGATAAAACTGCTGATATCTTTCAGTTTTAGACCACCTTCCTCATAAACGTAAATGCAAATTGTTTGTTTTATCTTAGCTCTTCCATCTCAAACGAATCTGTGTTTCATTTAAATGTTTTATAATATCTGTTTTTGGAGACGGAAGGCTAATACATAAATGTGTTAAACTTGCAATAAGGAGTGTTGTAATGACTCTTATTCAACCAATAGGTGTTAATTTTCTTATTTTCCAATAATTTATTCATTTGTAAATACTTTTATGTTTTGGCTCAAAATTTATATCATTCATTTTTTTAAGGTTCACGTCAAGAATAATGAAAGGTAACTTAAACTTTCTCCCCAGGTTAATTTCCACTTTGTGTTTATTTAATGTAAATGTAAACTATATTTGCGCGACTCAATCCAGATAAGCTTTGTTTTATCAAAATTACATTTTAACCCTGATATAATAGAGACTGTATGCAGTACTTTTTACACACTTTTCAATGAGCTTTTCCGTCTAAGAGCAAAGTGGTGTCATCAGCAAATTGACTAATGTGATATTCCGTTTCCTTTATTTGTATACCTTAATACTTAAAATTTTCGAACACATGATGAAGATATAATACGAGACGGTATCGCCTTGACGACAGCCCCTTTTAACAGTAAAGAATTCCGACAGGAAGCCATTTAACTGAACGCTTACTTGCGTATTGTATACAAATGATTGTATCCACTTTTTAAACATAGGACCAAATTTAAAGTAATCAAGAGGTTTTGAGATAAAATCGAAAGATACAGAATCATAGGCTTTTTCAAAATCGATTAGCATCGGTAGACCTGGAATATTATTGTCTTCACAATAGTTCATCACATCATAGATCAATCGAGTATTTTCTTCTATAAAACGCCCCTTTAGAAAACCATTTTTGTCATTTGAAATTAAATCATCCAGTACTGTTTTTTTAGACTGTTTGCTATAGTTCCCGAACCTACTTTGTACAATACATTTAATAGGGTTTTCAATAACTGTTTAGGTTTATTATCTTAAGGGATACATGTAATTATTTTGGATTTGATATTACTTGTAAATGAGTTGTTAATATAGGCATAGTTTAGACATCTTACAACAAAATGACAATTTTAGACCAGAATACTTTATAAAATAAATTTGCCGTAAATCCACCACATGATCCAGGACTTTTGTCATTATTCATATGTTGTAAAGTATGAGTTACCTCTTGGTAATTTAAAACACCCTCCAATTGTTTTGCTTTGGTATCGTTTAACTTATTTACACTTCAATTTTGCAAAAAACTCTTCCAAATTGAACTATTTTGAGGTATCTTGTTCACAATATAAGTTTTCACAGAATGTTTTTGTTGCATGCAGTATTTCATCTTGACTAAAGAGTTTTATGTAAACACTTTGTATATTAAGTCTTCCAAAGGGAAGAAAGTCAGTAAAACACTTTATATGATTAAAACTCTTTAATAATCGAATTTTCGACCACTTGGTCTTTATCAAGATTAAATAAATACAACAGAAATTTATGTGCAGTCCATCTTTGTTTCAAATATATCAAGTTGTGATGAGGAGACGTCGTCAGGACAAAATGACGTCAGTTCCGTCGCGGCGTCATACAATTCCCGTACTTTTCCATCTAAGAAACGGTGCAAAAACAATATATCCCCCAACTTTGTTGTTGGGGATATAATAATAATAAGAAGAAACGGTGCAAAAACAATATATCCCCCAACTTTGTTGTTGGGGATATAATAATATAATAATAATAATAATAATTATTATTATTATTAATAATAAAAATAATAATAATAATAATAATAATAATTAATGATAATAATTGTTTTTATTAATGCTGATGATAATTATAAAAAACAACATATCATTACATCTTTTAATTTCAAATTTATTTTATGGCCGGTTGTGTACCAACTGTCTGAGGCGGTGGTTTCAACTCATAGGTCTACAGTATTAAATGGTAAGTTGGGAGATGTCACAACTGTCCGTAGTAGTGACTTATTTCCCTCTCTATATCATTTAGACAAACCATATTTTTAATCTCATTTAATGATGACCTTTAATATGTTAATATTGGTGATGTAATAATATTGGTGGTGATATTAAAGTGATGCACTAATGCTAATGGTTATGATGATAATACAGACGATAATGATATATCGTTAGTGTTATTGTTATAAGTAATTTCAATAATATTAGGTAGTATTAATTGCGGGTTTTTGTACACATTTCTGCCAGTTATCTTTAATTCTTTTCATATGCTGGATGACTCGGTCCTGAGTCATGGAAAAACACGCGTGTGATCACAGGAAGGGAAGATATATGTCCATAGAGTGCCGCATTTCAGCAGATGGAAAAGTACGGGAATTGTATGACGCCTCGACGAAACTGACGTCATATTGTCCTGACGACGTCTCTTCATCACAACTTGATATATTTGAAACAAAGATGGACTGCACATAAATTTCTGTTGTATTTATTTAATCTTGATAAAGACCAAGTGGTCGAAAATTCGATTATTAAAGAGTTTTAATCATATAAAGTGTTTTAAAGAGTTTTGTTCCGTCCTGTTTTTCGATCAATTTTAGGGATTTTGATGAATTGTCTTGTTTTTTAAGATTACAAAAATAGTTCGTTACTATTTCGCCGTCATCAATCCATTTTGACCGTGACCGTACAAAGTTCCCCTTAAGTTTTTGTTGTCTTAATTCTTGTAATTCAGATTGAGGTTGTAGTAGTCTTTCTTTATTATTTTTCATATAAGCAAGTTTCTAAATTTAAAATTTCAGATAATAGTGACTTCTCACACTTATTTCTTTCGTTGGCTCTGTAACTAGAACATGTGATAGTCTTTCCACGTATCTTCATTGAAAGGGCTTCTAAGACAAGTTGATAATTATTGACTAATTGTGTTTGTGACCTATCCATATTTAAGACATACTCTGTGTCGTAAACAGGCAAGCAGTATTGAAGTATAATTTCATCCTTTTTTTTTTAATTGATGCAATGCATTTAATCAATATCATGAAGTAAAGAATTGTTGAACTTTCATAAAGCTTTTCCGTATTTAACATCCGAAAATAGTAATTCAAGCACGTACAGTAATTGAATCAGATTTGTAGCTTAAGTCGATATTACAATTCCTTAAGAATGGCTTCATGTCGCTAGTTTTTAAAAAGAAGTCAAGCCTGCCTTTCTCTAAAGGTGTGAGCCGTTTCAACGTGTACTTAGTTCAGTTTCCCTGTAACTACCTAAAAGGATCTACGAGATTTTTATCATTCATATTACATTGAATTACTTTCCTTGCTTTTTTATTATGATTACAAGATTTTTAATTGTCATAGTCTAAATTGGGATCAAGTACTAAGTTAAAGTCTCCGTATATAATACAATTTTCTGTATTTGAAAGGGAGTCAATTTCACTGAAAAAAGTTGTAAACATGTTTGGATCATTAATATTAGGTGCATACAAAGTGATGAGGTTAAACGTAGTATCGCAAACAATTAGTTCCAGGATTAAAAAAAATCCATTTTCGTCTTTTTTACTATTGAGAATTTAAATGTCTAGCTGCTTTTTAAGTTGTATTGCAACACCTTTTGAGTTAGATGTACCATGGCTAAAGAAACAGCTTCCATTCCACTCAGAGTATATATTTTTTGTTCAATGTATTCAGTGAAGTGAGTTTCGTGTAGGTATAGAATATCCGTATTATTTCTTTGAATGTATTGAATAAATCTTGGCACTTCTCACTATTGTTTAGACCCCGGCAATTGTACAAGTGAATCTTAAAATAATCAACTTTGTAGTTTATGTAGGAAAGTCGTTGCTGAATAGTTGCTTATTGAAAATGGACAAATTCCGCACTTTATAGCAGTACAATGTCGCCTATACACACTCATAGAAACAATTGTGTGAAGAAATATGTAAAAACGAATTTTTGGTGAATAAGATATCTCAAAAATGAAATAATTTATTACGCTTCCGTGTGTACTTATGATTACATGTCAGATTTTTCTGAGGGTGTATCTGAAAACTTTTACTCAACGCGAGTTTAGGAAATTTACTATTCAATTATTATCTTACCTCAAAATGTATCGATTGGAGGTTATTTCTGTCCCCCATGCAGGATACATTCAAAGTCCCATGTAAAATACGACTTTTGAAATCATTTTGTGAGAAGGTGAAATCTCTCATCTTTGGCAAATTAGGCGCACTTTGTTGCATGCATATGTAAAATAGTGTCCCTGGGCAAATTCACCTTCACTCGCAATGCCTACCCCTGATGAAAAAGACCCTATTTCTAATTGCCAAGCTTTGATTGTTGTATTTAGTTGTATAGAACAGTCTATGAGGTAGAGCGTTAAAAAATAAAAGTAGATTAATCAGATAACTGTCACTGTTTATCAAAATCATTAGCCGTGAAAGGCCATTTTTTCATTGGTTATTGCAATTGGAGAAGCAAATCATTGATTGGTTGAACAAGTATTACGTAACAGAGGGCGTGACATTGTAGACAGTATAATAGTTGTCAAAACACACCATTGAAAGTGGGCGGGACAATACAATCATTGATTTTTTTTGCACTTTTTCGATTGAATAGTTTATTTTAAACGACACAACATTAATGTTTAAAAAATATATTAGTTTAGCACTTGAAGCACAAATCAGAAAATTCCGATAATAATTTGTGAAATAAACAGATTAAATAAAGAAAAAGACCTTTCGGTTACCATGGGACGCCACAGTGACATTCACTTCTTGTCCTTCAAGGAATTTGTTGGTCGTTTTGTTTTCCAATAAGATAAGAATTAATTAAAGCAAACAAGGTTTAACCTGGAACGCCGCAGTGGACGTCGCTGATTGTCCTTTAGGTTATCATATAATGGGAAGTATAAAAGATCATCTAAACTCCACATGAACAAGTTGTTACACGTAATAAATAACGTTCAAATATTATTTAACCCTTACTTCCATGCAGATGGGAAGTATAAAAAGATCCTCTAAACTCCACATGATAATTTGAACAAATTGTTACACGTAATAAACACGTAATAAACATCGTGCAAATATTATTCAACCCTTTCTCCCATGCAGACAATATTTTACGCACTTTCGACACATTTTAGAAGGTTTTTTTTATATTGCATAGGGTGTCTTCATCATGGAAAATGTTTGAGGGAAAGATTTCAGAATAATTTACACAATACTATTTTCAATCATCGGTTGCTATTGTATTTATAGTGTATACCTTTGTCTAGAAATATATATCTGAATTGCAGAAAGAACTACTAGAACGTTAGCCCATTTAGTTTTATGTGGTTCCGTCGTCTGCTGCATAAACGTTTGTGTCTTGGTCATATCACCATTTATATCATTTGTAAATGGCCAAAGGCAAGATGCCGATTAGCGAATATAAACTTGAAAAACTTTTCAAATTATGCACCTACGACTAAATAATATGTAGATAGACATCTAAGGTATTTTTGAAACAGTTCCAATTCAAGCTGACTACTCAATTTAATCTGGATCTTTACTGTTCAGTAATGCGAACGCATTTCTTTCGTTCAAATGGGCTCAAATTACTTAATTACTCAATTCTTGAAATATATCGTTTACAATATGTCAGTGCTTTGTACAAATTTAAATACAATAACATAGTGTTTACACCAAAATGAAGAATGTCAAGGACGTTCGGAAATCGGTGGGCTGGAAAGATGTTTGTGAGATTTACCATCTTGTAACCTCCAGTTGTAAAATGTTTTCACTTAACCCTTTCCCTTCTACAGATTCGATAACATACTGGTTAAGATTTTCGATTATGGGGTAGCAGGTCGAAGGTTCGAAACCAAGTGGTAACAGTGGGGTCCGTTATGAAAGGGTCGGTTAGGTAGCCGCCGGCTAGTTACATAATGGTACCAAAAGTCTGTCTGCGTGGTGCCTAGAACAATTAAGACTCGGGAAGTAAAAATATTCAGGACAAAGGTATCTCATAAATCAGAAATGAATGGACCTTTCAATAGTGGACACTATAAAAAACACTTACTTTACTGAAAGATGTATTATGACGCCTCTGCAGCAGACAATTTTAAAAAACATTGTGGCAAAAGGAGAATTTGCTCATAATGAACAATTTTTTCTGTTGTCACAATTTTTTCAATATATTCAAATGGGGGTTGTCTTTGCTTTTTTAAATTATATACATTTTCCTTTAATTTGAGCCAATATGTTTTCAAATGTGTCTGTTGCTGATAAGTTGTATGTCTGATGATTGCTGACTTGTTCAAATTTAGTGTGAAGATGTTTTTCCTTTTTATTCTGATTTTACAAACGTTTTAAACGTCTGAAACACTTTAATAGGATAAATTAGATGGAATGACGTTGAAAAGAAACACGTTTCATACGTTTGGAGAAAGCACTTTTGTAAATGGAGGAAGTGTTCAATCCAAACAATATCTCTCTCTCTCCAACTTCCAAATGTTTCCCGAACTTCAGACGTCGTCTGCTGCAGACACCATTGAAGTCAAATCAGCCCTATGTAACAAGTAAAACGAGACGTACGTACATATTTACCTAAAACCAACGAATGCCGTATAAAAAGAAGACTTGCTTCCAAGAAAAAAGAATATCTTTGTATGTCATTTCACATTTGTCATTCTCATGTTTCGAAAACGATTATATTAAGTTTTAATGAACCAACCTTACATAACAGAACTGCAGTTTATACAAATAATGATACAGGTGTAATACGCCTCAAAGCCAACCCAGCGATAAAACCGTGATGCTCAACAAAGGCGCGATGTATGATCAAACCGTTCAGATTACACTGTCATTCTCATGTTTCGGATTCGACCTTTTTTGTATCCTTGACAGACTGATGTTATTTAACCCTTTCACACACACAACACATCTGCAGCAGACAACTATGTAAACATCTAGGAGAAAATAGTGACACTCTGTACATATAATTGTATAATTGTTGAATAAGAGTCCAAACAATGTGTCAATGTGAGATATTGCTCATATCAAGCTATTTCTTCTATTTCCACAATGTTTTCAAAACGTTTATGCTGTAGAGGCGTCAGAGAGCGTCTGTGTGTGTGTGAAAGGGTTAACCCTTGCCTTTATATAGTCGACAATTGACGTGTCTATAGCAGTCGATATTATAAAACCTGTGTAGGGGAAACCACGAGATATTGCTCTCGATGAACAAGTTCTCCTTAATCCAAGATGGTTTGACGTCTGTATAAATAACGTCTTTAATACGTCCAGATAATAACATTCAGACTTGCAGTATATGTGTATAAGGAATCGGCCGTGGTCGACTTGTTAAGCATCGGGGAGCGTTGGAGTGCCTTTGTGCAATGCACATTCTCTAGCCTAGTACTTGTTTGTTTGCCCAGAGATCATGAATATATGAACTATCGCCGCGATATAACTGGAATAATGTAGAAAACGGCATATAAACCCAATAAAACGACGGTTTCACGTCTGTATAAATACACGTCTGCAATGCATCCAGATAATTACATTCAGTCTTACCTAAGGTGTGTATTAATTTACTAAACATTAAAATAGCCTGTTTTGTCATTCTAAATTAAATACGTGAACTAATATATATGGAGAACGTATTTAAATGTGCGTGAAGTTAGCCGGAGTAGCCGGAACAGCCGGAATAGCCGGAACTCCGGCTACTCCGGCTGTATCAACCAGCCGGAACAGCCGGAGTTCCGGCTACTCCGGCTGCATTAACCAGCCGGAATAGCCGGAGTTCCGGCTACTCCGGCTGTATAAACCGGCCGGATAAGCTGTATTTCCTATTACTTCGACTGTACTTACCAGTCGAATATCATCATTCCGGCTACTCCGGCTGTATTAACCAGCCGGAACTCAGGCTTCTCCGGCTGTATAAACCAGGCGGAACAGCTGGAACTCCGTCTACACTGACTGAATTTACCAGCAGAAACAGTCGAACTCCAGCTACGTCGGCTGTATTAACCAGTCGGAACAGTCGGAACAGCCGGAACTCCGACAACTTCGACTGTATATACCAGCCGGAACTCCGTCTATACCGGAACAGTCGGACCTCCACATGTGGAAGAATTATTTCACCGGCAATTGCTATCAGGTATAATTTACCATATGGAAATAAAGAGTAGCTGTAACTTTAACGCGCTATGACTCTTTAATTAATTAATTCATCGCTTAGGTGCAAACGGCTCCACAAAATATAATTATCTATCTTTAATATGTGGCATTTATTTTTCGAGAAAAATATGATTTAAATGGTCTTTTTTAGGTTAAACAAACGTTGTCAATATCGAATACAGGACAACAGATCACATGGACAAAAGCTCCCATGCTATTTTTGACAGAAGGTCCCATATTATTGTAATAGGGTGGACAAAAGATTCCATGTTATTTTAACAGGGTGGACAAAAGTGCCACACCATTTTGACAGGATGGACAAAAGATCCCATATTGATGAGCCATCCTGGTTTTTGTCTTAAGGTGACAGACAGTAAAGGTGTTGAGTATATTTTCTTCTTATTAAATGATTTCATAGAAAAATAAACCAGAAAAAAACGAAAAGATTAATAAAGTCAAATTTACTCCCTGTTAATAAAAAATTATGAGTAAATATATAGCAAACAAAATATAGCATATGGTAACTACAATTAAGTGTTGAAAATTTAGCATATCATGATAATAAAATAATGAAAAGTGGATATACATGTATTTACAAACAAAACTGCTTTCAAAGTAGTTCATGCAGACAGGGTCTTTCAAATACTATTTGAAAGACCCTGATGCAGACATATTCAATCAACACACAGTCTGGTCATTGTCATTAGTACAGCTATTTATAAAGTTCACACCAATAATATGCTCAATGTTTTATTTTTCACAGTTTATGTAAAGAGTTCAATTAACAACACAATTTAGATTTTGATTGCCTTTAATTCAAAATAGCATGAGATAACTTTGACCCTCTACATTAATTGGCTGTTTACCTTGAAATTCACATCCATAATATGCTCAATGAATAGGAATTGTATATTCATATTGTTTATTCATATGACATTTTTTATTTATGTCAATCTTTTTATTACTGACTGATATATATTATAAGTGGGATCTTTTGTCCACCCTGCCAAAATGATGCGGGAGCTTTTGTCCACCCTGTTAAAATAACATGGGATCCTTTGTCCACACTGTAAAAATGATGTTGGAGCTTTTGTCCACCCTGCCAAAAATAGCATGGGATCTTTTGTCCGGCTCCCGTCAATATCATATAGACAAAGAACAAAATAAAAGTACCCATTCACTTATAATCGATGTATATCAAATATTATTATATATATTTCGTAGTTGCAAACGGTCTCGGATGCGGCACTTCTTCATCTACAATGTAATTTTTATTTTATCAAAATAAATTTAGATTTAGATGGTCTTTTTAAAGATATATTTGTAACTTCATGATTTCGGATTTGTTCGTGAAAGTCTGGCAATACTCCCGATTTTACCCGAAGTTTTATGACCCTCATAAAGTCAATTAGTATCACAAGGGGATCTGAAACGAGTCGCGTATCCCTATTACATAATCATTAATACTATATACATGATCTATACTATAATCTTCAATGTGAAATGATGTATCTTTAACAACTGCGAATAGAAGAGGGTATTATACATTTAGTAACAGAACGTAAATTGGTAATTTACTGCTCTAAAACATTCCTGCCGTAAATGATATAATGCTTTTTGGTCCTCTGGTGTATGTGGGAAAAGGTTACGATAAAATCCACCTGACTATGTTGTGAATTAAAAACTAAAATTCAATCAACTCTGTTGACCGAAATTTACAAATATCAGACTTTACCCATAAATACGCATTTGGACGCATCAATAGTTCACGGGTTTTAGAAACAGTGTATAAATTGGAGACATTAATCATTAATAATTAGAAAATTAATGAATGTTTTCTATTCTATTCAATTGTTATTTAATTAAGTTCAACATCCATGATTTTCCACAATCGTGCATACTTATATGTGTATCGTTAGTCTATTTGTTAGTTTTCATCATGGATATGCTTATGTATATAACATGGAACGTGTGTCAATAAATACTATTAATTTACAGATGTTTTGGTTTTATCCATATTAAGCTATAAACCAGTGTATTTGGCTAACTGCCCGCCACGACTATCCCCGAGGCGTTGATTGTTTTATTACCCCGGTCACAGCGTGTGATCAATGTGTATTGGTAAATAACGGAACCTAACGGAGTTTAACGAATGAATTGTTTCAGAGCGCAGCTAGGCTTATCGATATTTGATATTTATCTGATGATCACAATTCTTCGGTATGGCTGCGTCGGCTGTATTAACCAGCCGGAACAGGCGGAACTCCCTCTACACCAACCGTTTTAAACAGCCGAAACAGCTGGAACATCGTCTTCACCGACTATATTAACAAACCGGAACAGTCGGACCTCCAACTACGTCGGCTGTATTAACCAGCCGGAACAGAGGTAATTCCAGTTACACAAGCTATATTAATCAGCCAAAACAAGCGGAACTCTGGCAACTACGACTGTATTAACCATGCATGCTTCAATCCACCTCCAATCCATCTATCGCGAACAATATGCACGCGAAAACGAGGGTGAAACCACTCTGTCGGCCCAACTCCGGCTGTGTTTTGCAGCCGGCTGCGATACATCCGGGTGGAATCCGGCTAGCGTGTCTAGCGTGTGAACATTGCAGCCAGCTGCGATAAATCCGGGCGGAATCCGGCTAGTGCAACTCGGAGCAAGAGTGTGTCACTTTCACCTGACATATATGTCAGGATGCCAGTTAAACTCTCTACTATCCAGCAATTTGCAGCCGGAGTTAGCGGGAGTTGGGCTGCCAAAACGCCAAATTCATGTGATCATTGCAGCCAGCTGCGATAAATCCGGGCGGAATCCAGCTAGTGCAACTCGGAGCCAGAGTGAGGCACTTTCACGTGACACATGTCACGATGCCAGTTTTAAAAGCTCTCTAACTCGAACAGGACGGGTGCAAAGTCGGGAATATGTCGGGAAATCCCAATTCCGGCTGTGCATGACTGCCGACTGACGGACCTTGGCGAAACCGGATGACATGCGACAGGAAGTCAGTTTGAGGCGCTTTCACCTGGCATACATTAATTCACCGTCCAATCCATCTATCTCGAGCAATAGGCACGCCAAAACGGGAGTGGGAGCCATTCTGTCGGCCCAACTCCGGCTAGGTTTTGCAGCCGGATGCGATAAATCCGGGTAGAATTCGGCTAGCGTGTCTGGGAGCCAGAGTGTGTCACTTTCACCTGACATATGCCAAGATGCCAGTTAAACTCTAATATTAAGCAATATACAGCCGGAGTTGGGCTGTAGACTTTGCCAAACTGCCAACTTCATATGAACATGGCAGCCAGCTGCGATAAATCCGGATGGAATCCGGCTAGTGCGACTCGGAGCCAGACTGAGGTGCTTTCACCTGGCATGATTCAATCCACCGTCCAATCCATCTATCTCGAACAATAGGTACGCCAAAATGGGGGTGAGACCACTCTGTCGGCCCAACTCCGGCTGGGTTTTGCAGCCGGCTGCGATACATCCGGGTGGAATCCGGCTAGCGTGTCTGGGAGCCAGAGTGTGTCACTTTCATTTGACATATATATCAGGATGCCAGTTAAACTCTCTAATTTCCAACCGGAGTTGTCCGGAGTTGGCCGGAGTTGGGCTGCCAGAACGCCAACTTCATGTGGACATTGCAGCCAGCTGCGATAAATCCGGGCGGAATTCGGCTAGTGCAACTCGGAGCCAGAGTGAGGCACTTTCACCTGACACATGTCACGATGCCAGTTAAGCTTTTTAATTCGAACAGGACGGGTGCAAAGTCGGGAATATGTCGGGAAATCCCAACTCCGGCTGGGTTTTGCAGCCGGCTGCGATACATCCGGGTGGAATCCGGCTAGCGTTTCTGGGAGCCAGAGTGTGTCACTTTCACCTGACATATATGTCAGGATGCCAGTTAGACTCTCGAATATCCAGCAATTTCCAGCCGGAGTTAGCCGGAGTTGGGCTGCCAAAACGCCATCTTCATGTGAACATTGCAGCCAGCTGCGATAAATCCGGGCGGAATCCGGCTAGTGCAACTCGGAGCCAGAGTGAGGCACTTTCACCTGACACATGTCACGATGCCAGTTAAGCTCTCTAATTCGAACAGGACGGGTGCAAAGTCGGGAATATGTCGGGAAATCCCAACTCCGGCTGTGCATGGCAGCCGGCTGACGGAATTTGGCGAAACCGGATGTCATGCAACAGTAAGTCAGTTTGCGGCGCTTTCACATGGAATGCTTTAATGTGCCGTCCAAGCCATCTATCTCGAGCAATAGGCACGCCAAAACGAGGGTGGGAGCCACTCTGTCGTCCAACTCCGGCTGGGTTTTACAGCCGGCTGCGATAAATCCGGGTGGAATCCGCCTAGCGTGTCTGGGAGCCAGAGTGTGTCACTTTCACCTGGCATATGCCAGGATGCCAGTTAAACTCTCTAATATCGAGCAATATACACCCGGAGTTGGGCTGTAGACTTGGCCAAACTGACAACTTCATCTGAACATGGCAGCCAGCTGCGTAAATCCGGGTGAAATCCGGCTAGTGTGACTCGGACCCAGACTGAGGCGCTTTCACCTGGCATGCTTCAATCCACCGTCCAATCCATCTATCTCGAACAATAGGCACGCCAAAACGGGGTTGAGACCACTCTGTCGGCCCAACTCCGGCTGGGTTTTGCAGCCGGCTGCGATACATCCGGGTGGAATCCGGCTAGCGTGTCTGGGAGCCAGAGTGTGTCACTTTCATTTGACATATATGTCAGGATGCCAGTTAAACTCTCTAATTTCCAGCCGGAGTTGGGCTGCCAGAACGCCAACTTCATGTGAACATTGCAGCCAGCTGCGATAAATCCGGGCGGAATCCGGCTAGTGCAACTCGGAGCCAGAGTGAGGCACTTTCACCTGACACATGTCACGATGCCAGTTAAGCTTTTTAATTCGAACAGGACGGGTGCAAAGTCGGGAATATGTCGGGAAATCCCAACTCCGGCTGGGTTTTGCAGCCGGCTGCGATACATCCGGGTGGAATCCGGCTAGCGTTTCTGGGAGCCAGAGTGTGTCACTTTCACCTGACATATATGTCAGGATGCCAGTTAGACTCTCGAATATCCAGCAATTTCCAGCCGGAGTTAGCCGGAGTTGGGCTGCCAAAACGCCATCTTCATGTGAACATTGCAGCCAGCTGCGATAAATCCGGGCGGAATCCGGCTAGTGCAACTCGGAGCCAGAGTGAGGCACTTTCACCTGACACATGTCACGATGCCAGTTAAGCTCTCTAATTCGAACAGGACGGGTGCAAAGTCGGGAATATGTCGGGAAATCCCAACTCCGGCTGTGCATGGCAGCCGGCTGACGGAATTTGGCGAAACCGGATGTCATACAACAGGAAGTCAGTTTGCGGCGCTTTCACATGGAATGCTTTAATCTGCCGTCCAAGCCATCTATCTCGAGCAATAGGCACGCCAAACCGAGGGTGGGAGCCACTCTGTCGTCCAACTCCGGCTGGGTTTTACAGCCGGCTGCGATAAATCCGGGTGGAATCCGCCTAGCGTGTCTGGGAGCCAGAGTGTGTCACTTTCACCTGGCATATGCCAGGATGCCAGTTAAACTCTCTAATATCGAGCAATATACACCCGGAGTTGGGCTGTAGACTTGGCCAAACTGACAACTTCATCTGAACATGGCAGCCAGCTGCGATAACTCCGGGTGAAATTCGGCTAGTGTGACTCGGAGCCAGACTGAGGCGCTTTCACCTGGCATGCTTCAATCCACCGTCCAATCCATCTATCTCGAACAATAGGCACGCCAAAACGGGGGTGAGACCACTCTGTCGGCCCAACTCCGGCTGGGTTTTGCAGCCGGCTGCGATACATCCGGGTGGAATCCGGCTAGCGTGTCTGGGAGCCAGAGTGTGTCACTTTCATTTGACATATATGTCAGGATGCCAGTTAAACTCTCTAATTTCCAGCCGGAGTTGGCCGGAGTTGGCCGGAGTTGGGCTGCTAGAACGCCAACTTCATGTGAACATTGCAGCCAGCTGCGATAGATCCGGGCGGAATCCGGCTAGTGCAACTCGGAGCAAGAGTGAGGCACTTTCACCTGACACATGTCACGATGCCAGTTAAGCTTTTTAATTCGAACAGGACGGGTGCAAAGTCGGGAATATGTCGGGAAATCCCAACTCCGGCTGGGTTTTGCAGCCGGCTGCGATACATCCGGGTGGAATCCGGCTAGCGTTTCTGGGAGCCAGAGTGTGTCACTTTCACCTGATATATATGTCAGGATGCCAGTTAGACTCTCGAATATCCAGCAATTTCCAGCCGGAGTTAGCCGGAGTTGGGCTTCCAAAACGCCATCTTCATGTGAACATTGCAGCCAGCTGCGATAAATCCGGGCGGAATCCGGCTAGTGCAACTCGGAGCCAGAGTAAGGCACTTTCACCTGACACATGTCACGATGCCAGTTAAGCTCTCTAATTCGAACAGGACGGGTGCAAAGTCGGGAATATGTCGGGAAATCCCAACTCCGGCTGTGCATGGCAGCCGGCTGACGGAATTTGGCGAAACCGGATGTCATGCAACAGGAAGTCAGTTTGCGGCGCTTTCACATGGAATGCTTCAATCTGCCGTCCAAGCCATCTATCTCGAGCAATAGGCACGCCAAAACGAGGGTGGGAGCCACTCTGTCGTCCAGCTCCGGCTGGGTTTTACAGCCGGCTGCGATAAATCCGGGTGGAATCCGCCTAGCGTGTCTGGAAGCCATAGTGTGTCACTTTCACCTGGCATATGCCAGGATGCCAGTTAAACTCTCTAATATCGAGCAATATACACCCGGAGTTGGGCTGTAGTCTTGGCCAAACTGACAACTTCATCTGAACATGGCAGCCAGCTGCGATAAATCCGGGTGAAATCCGGCTAGTGTGACTCGGAGCCAGACTGAGGTGATTTTACCTGACATGCTTCAATCCACCGTCCAATCCATCTATCTCGAACAATAGAAACGCCAAAACGGGGTTGAGACCACTCTGTCGGCCCAACTCCGGCTGGGTTTTGCAGCCGGCTGCGATACATCCGGGTGGAATCCGGCTAGCGTGTCTGGGAGCCAGAGTGTATATTCATTTGACATATATGTCAGGATGCCAGTTAAACTCTCTAATTTCCAGCCGGAGTTGGCCGGAGTTGGCCGGAGTTGGGCTGCCAGAACGCCAACTTCATGTGAACATTGCAGCCAGCTGCGATAAATCCGGGCGGAATCCGGCTAGTGCAACTCGGAGCCAGAGTGAGGCACTTTCACCTGACACATGTCACGATGCCAGTTAAGCTTTCTAATTCGAACAGGACGGGTGCAAATTCGGGAATATTTCGGGAAATCCCAACTCCGGCTGTGCATGGCAGCCGGCTGACGGAATTTGGCGAAACCGGATGTCATGCAACAGGAAGTCAGTTTGCGGCGCTTTCACATGGAATGCTTCAATCTGCCGTCCAAGCCATCTATCTCGAGCAATAGGCACGCCAAAACGAGGGTGGGAGCCACTCTGTCGTCCAGCTCCGGCTGGGTTTTACAGCCGGCTGCGATAAATCCGGGTGGAATCCGCCTAGCGTGTCTGGAAGCCATAGTGTGTCACTTTCACCTGGCATATGCCAGGATGCCAGTTAAACTCTCTAATATCGAGCAATATACACCCGGAGTTGGGCTGTAGTCTTGGCCAAACTGACAACTTCATCTGAACATGGCAGCCAGCTGCGATAAATCCGGGTGAAATCCGGCTAGTGTGACTCGGAGCCAGACTGAGGTGATTTTACCTGACATGCTTCAATCCACCGTCCAATCCATCTATCTCGAACAATAGAAACGCCAAAACGGGGTTGAGACCACTCTGTCGGCCCAACTCCGGCTGGGTTTTGCAGCCGGCTGCGATACATCCGGGTGGAATCCGGCTAGCGTGTCTGGGAGCCAGAGTGTATATTCATTTGACATATATGTCAGGATGCCAGTTAAACTCTCTAATTTCCAGCCGGAGTTGGCCGGAGTTGGCCGGAGTTGGGCTGCCAGAACGCCAACTTCATGTGAACATTGCAGCCAGCTGCGATAAATCCGGGCGGAATCCGGCTAGTGCAACTCGGAGCCAGAGTGAGGCACTTTCACCTGACACATGTCACGATGCCAGTTAAGCTTTCTAATTCGAACAGGACGGGTGCAAATTCGGGAATATTTCGGGAAATCCCAACTCCGGCTGTGCATGGCAGCCGGCTGACGGAATTTGGCGAAACCGGATGTCATGCAACAAGAAGTGAGTTTGCGGCGCTTTCACCTGACATGCTTCAATCCGCCGTCCAAGCCCTCTATCTCGAGCAATAGGCACGCCAAAACGAGGGTGGGAGCCACTCTGTCGGCCCAACTCCGGCTGGGTTTTACAGCCGGCTGCGATAAATCCGGGTGGAATCCGCCTAGCGTGTCTGGGAGCCAGAGTGTGTCACTTTCACCTGGCATATGCCAGGATATGCCAGGTCGAGTGTAGCTAACCCCAAAAAGCCCGCATTGAAGCCATAATTTAGCTTTATTCATAATGAATGAGACGACTACACATCGTTGCAGAAGGCAACACAGTTATTGAAATGATTTTGTATAAGTTCAATTTATTTCAAAGAAGTGTCTGTGTGTTCCCAGCTCAAGGAAGTTAGAATGAAATTAATAGACTTCTATGGAATAAATATATCCTCTCTGCAGTAGTGAATTTACTATGAATCAAAGTATATGTAGCAACTGCATACTTTGAGCAGTATAATGATCCCTGATAAAAGTAAATATATAATGCCAGATGATGGTAACTTGGTCAAAATATGAGAAGCAGATAATCAAAAGTGATTGTATCTTAAAATTTTAAATTTTGAAATAAAAACAATAACTGATAATGAAACAAATATTTTGATTGGTAACGGAATAGTTGGTTATTGAAAACATGGGATTATCTCTTGATTGAATTGTCCCAAACAATGAAATATATGCAATTCTAAAGAGGCCTACCATATCACAATATACCAGAAGTCAGGGTGACTTATATTATGTAACATTATGCAATCATTTCCGGCCTTGTCACATGTGTGTTGGTTACACACTAATTAACTGGTTTTATAACCCCTTTATTGTGCATACATGTAGGGACTTAAGCTAATTGGCAATTAAAGTCTTCTTATATAACCCTTCTCAACATTCTTAAATTCTGCAGCAGACAAATTCGAAATCATCATTGGCAATAAATTTTGCAAATATATCTATTTATAAGATTGTAAATGTAATTATGATTAAAATAAAAGGCAATTTTTTTTCATAAAAGCAAAAAAATGCTCATGAATCTTGATTGTCAAGCAATTTCTTTTTTCTATTTTTTTTTTATCAAAAGAAGTTTATTATTATTTATATGTCACAGTTGAATTGGACGTATATATTGGCTTATAAGTAGTTAAAAATAAATCTTAAAATAAAATTCCATGTTTAGATATCATGTATCCTCTTATGCTTGAAAAGGATGCATTCATGTATTCACCGCATATTTCATCAATATTCAAATCCAAATCCCTGGTAACAAAATCCTCCTTTCCATATGCTATTTACGATCAACTAATATTTCAAATTGAACAAGTACACGTATATACAAATGAATATTGAACAAGTATATATCACATGCTATATACATATATAGATGGAGACAATTGTAACTGTTTGACGGCTCAAACAAGTGTGAAACAGAAAAAACGATCAACACCTTCACAAAATATTGAAGTAAATATAAATTGTAGTTATAATTACCCTAAAGAGCTTTCATATATATATGTAACATACCGTGCTCGAACTTAATAACCATCGGTTCAAAACAGTTTATTAACTCAATGGTTACATGACAATATGAGCAATAACAAAATACAAACAATATACATTTGAGGCTTATAACATATTATTTAAATAATAAATATTGCAGAACTTTGGCAGTGATATATTCTAAGAATTTGTATCAGAGGGAGAGTACCCTACACATAATGAAGAATCAAAATTCATAAAAATGACTTATGATATATGATACTGTATTAAACAAAAATGATTTTCAAATTTAGTTACGTTTACAATGAGAATTCTCTGTAAATATTACTCAAACGTCAGTTAATTTTTACAAGAATTTCTTTTATAAATAGACATATTTTCTGTATTCTATCGTATTGGTTGTTTTGATATTCATTAATTCATTAAAACTATGGATATTGTGTCTGTTATAGTATTTGCCGTTAAGTAAACGTTTTCTATTTGAGCAAAAATATTGACATTCTAATAAGTAATGATATTCATCACCTACAGCTGAATCGCACAATTGACATTTACGCATATTTAAATCGGTGCCATTCCAACAACCGGTTTCAACAGGAAGTCTGTGGTTACGTGTTCTAAACCGTATTACATATTTTAACATTTTTGTTGGTGTATGTATCAAATAGTTTTCAAATTCGAAATGAATTTTCAACAATTGAATACCAGTCATTGACAAACATGTCTGACAGTAATATAGTGTTCCTGGTGTTAGGAATGACGTTTTTAATTGATGAAAGGAAAACGTGCGTAAAGTGTTTAATTAGTGCACAGGACAGTTATATACTCTATGTTTATGTTCGTAAAATAAAATACATGATTTTGTATCACTGTGTACATTTTTTCATTTCATTCATTTATGTTGGTATGATTACAAAAGGAAATAAAATGGAAACCCGTTGATCTATCCTAAAAAGGGTTCATTTTCCCGACGTTAATTACGTCACATATAAACCCAAGATAAGCCATAATGCACCACAGACGTTCCCAAATTCATTGTTGGGGTGGTTATGTCGTCGGAGGTCACCACAAACTATCACATGTATGCTGGTAACCTCTGGCGCTGTCTAACAGCTCGATCGTAATGTAGAACCAGGACGACTAAAACACTTTTCTGTTTCATTTTTTTTGCAACAGTCTGGTAACCTCTGGCGCGTTGTAACAGCCCGTAAATTGATTCCTAGACATTTCAACAAATAATCGTTATAACAAGACAAGCATGTTTAAAGACTGGTTACCTCTGGCACGGCTTAAAAACGTGAAAATTAATGATCTTTTTTTAAATACGCAAGAGAGACTCGCCTTGACGTGAATCTTGGGCTTCAACCCTACGTTGTGCAAAGGGTATGGAGAAAAAAGGAGACATGAATACAAATAAAAAAATTATTACAAATTCGTAGATGTACAAAACTATTTAATATAAACATGAAATGAAGCAATATTTTTCCTCTAAAAATATTTGACGATCAGACATGTTCATTATCAAGGTCTTGTTTTTGGCTGAATGATTGTTCGGTGTTTTACGCCGCTTTCAACTAACATGCCATCACGGAGTTTCCGGGTCTAAATTACCAGTACTACTGGTCCATTTATCCTGACACAAGCCAGTCCGTCGTAATAGTAACCCCGCAACCTTGAGCGCCAAGGAGGGCAGCCGTTACGACCATTTTCAAAGGCGTTGGTATGACCAGACCGGGGATTCGGAGGCGGACGCTCTACGGTGTGTTCCCGGAATGCCTACTCGACTTAAGTGTATCGCGGAATTAGGGGGCCTTGTAACGGGTAAATTATAGATTTATTTTGTAGATGACTTTGGAACTCTTTTTTATAAACTTTTGATAAAAGTATTAAATATTTAAATATTAAATTTTGTAAATATAATTATCATGTTTTACGTTCTTACAGTTTGATAGCTATTAATTAATTAATAATTAACTTAAATTTAATCCATTATTAATTTGTATATAATTTGGTTTTAACATGTAGCACAAACAAAAAATCATTCAAACACACAAAATATTTGCCCTTTGAATTAAAGCTGTATGTTCTTACAGTTTGATAGCTATTAATGTTGAAGGATGTCACAGTAAACTAAAAAGCCAACATGCCCACCCTAATATATTCACGGCCATACAGATATTTAAAGACGTTCAGAACTACAACGATATCAACATAATTCAGAGAGCTGCAGGTGGAAATACAAGACCACAAACCCAACGGTACCTGAACATTGATCGTCACCTGATAGTTCTCAAAGAGAGATACCAAACTGGAGTGATTGATTTAATGACTGATGTGGACTCAGCATCCCAACTCATCCAGTTGGGAGCTAAACTGTGTGAAAATAGCATCTATCAAATGTATATAATGTGCTATTGTATATATGTATATGTTTTATCTGTGCTATGCATACACAAGAATTTTTACAAATACTCATTTTCTATATTATGTTGATTAATATGATAACAAATAACACTAGTTTAAATTGTATTATTTTGTGTAGTTGTTTATGTAGTTTAAATAATTTTAAACCGATCACAAGTGCAGACGAGAATCAAACTCATGCCAACAGAATAAGCACCCTAACCTGTTTCCTTTTTAGAAAGTGTACCACTTGCAATTGTTGTGGGGAAAGTAGCCTTCGCTTTTAACATGCATTGGCCCATTTTCAACAATACGTTTCAATCACATTTCATCCAAATACCAGTTTTTTTCAACTGTTAAAGTTTTGCAGTGTTTAAATTCAGATTGAAGCGTAATACATACAAAATAATATTTTTTGTTTATAAAAGAAAAAATCTGACCATGTTCAATTATCTTATCAATTAAGTCCACATAAATCTATCGCTTATAACTTCCTTTAAAAGGCCCCCTAATCCTCAATTTTGACCAGGTAGAGATTAAATCGAGTAGGCGTTCCGGGAACAAACCCGCTCTACCACTGCACCCGACCGACGCGGTTGAATTCTTGTTGAATAGATTGTTTAATCAATGTGTTTGATCAATAAACCTGTTGCATGCGACAATGTACACCCATCAGTTGATCACACATATTCAACTCCCCTATGGCATACTCATGTCAAATTAACAGGCATTTGATGAAACTTCACGGAGGCGGTTGATTAAAAAATCTATGCTCGAGGAAGCATTAACCGACACTTTCCTGCAGGTTGAGTTTGAGGAAGTGATATAGGCGTGCTTTCAACAGAGTTTAACTGGCATCCTGGCATATATCAGGTGAAAGTGACACACTCTGGCTCCCAGACACGCTAGCCGGATTTATCGCAGCCTGCTGCAAAACCCAGCCGGAGTTGGGACGACAGAGTGGCTCCCACCTCGTTTTGGCGTGCCTATTGCTCGAGATAGATGGATTGGACGGTGGATTGATGTATGCCAGGTGAAAGCGCCTCAAACTGACTTCCTGTTGCATGACATCCGGTTTCGCCAAGGTCCGTCAGCCGGCAGCCATGCACAGCCGGAGTTGGGATTTCCCGACATATTCCCGACTTTGCACCCGTACTGTTCGAAGTTTAACTGGCATCCTGACATATATGTCAGGTGAAAGTGACACACTCTGGCTTCCAGACACGCTAGCCGGATTCCACCCGGATGTATCGCAGACGGCTGCAAAACCCAGCCGGAGTTGGGCCGACAGAGTGGTCTCACCCCCGTTTTGGCGTGCCTATTGTTCGAGATAGATGGATTGGACGATGGATTGAAGCATGCCAGGTGAAAGCACCTCACTCTGGCTCCGAGTCGCACTAGGCGGATTCCACCCGGAGTTATCGCAGCTGGCTACCATGTTCAGATGAAGTTGGCAGTTTGGCCAAGTCTACAGCCCAACTAAGGCTATTTATTGCTCGATATTAGAGAGTTTAACTGGCATCCTGGCATATGCCAGGTGAAAGTGACACACTCTGGCTCCCAGACACGCTAGGCGGATTCTACCCATATTTATCGCAGCCGGCTGTAAAACCAAGCCGGAGTTGGGCCGACAGAGTGATTCCCACCCTCGTTTTGGCGTGCCTATTGCTCGAGATAGATGGCTTGGACGGCGGATTGAAGCATGTCAGGTGAAAGCGCCGCAAACTGACTTCCTGTTGCATGACATCTGGTTTCGCCAAATTCCGTCAGCCGGCTGCCATGCACAGCCGGAGTTGGGATTTCCCGACATATTCCCGAATTTGCACCCATCCTGTTCGAATTAGAGGGCTTAACTGGCATCGTGACATGTGTCAGATGAAAGTGCCTCACTCTGGCTCCGAGTTGCACTAGTCGGATTCCGCCCGGATTTATCGCAGCTGGCTGCAATCTTCACATGAAGTTGGCGTTTTGGCAGCCCAAATCCGGCTAACTCCGGCTGGAAATTGCTGGATATTCGAGAGTCTAACTGGCATCCTGACAAATATGTCAGGTGAAAGTGACACACTCTGGCTCCCAGAAACGCTAGCCGGATTCCACCCGGATGTATCGCAGCCGGCTGCAAAACCTAGCCGGAGTTGGGATTTCCCGACATAATCTCGACTTTGCACCCGTCCTGTTTGAATAAAAAAGCTTAACTGGCATCGTGACATGTGTCAGGTGAAAGTGCCTCACTCTGGCTCCGAGTTGCACTAGCCGGATTCCGCCCGGATTTATCGCAGCTGGCTGCAATGTTCACATGAAATTGGCGGTCTGGCAGCCCAACTCCGGCCAACTCCGGCCAACTCCGGCTGGAAATTAGAGAGTTTAGCTGGCATCCTGACATATATGTCAAATGAAAGTGACACACTCTGGCTCCCAGACACGCTAGCCGGATTCCACCCGGATGTATCGCAGCCGGCTGCAAAACCCAGCCGGAGTTGGGCCGACAGAGTGGTCTCACTCCCGTTTTGGCATGCCTATTGTTCGAGATAGATGGATTGGATGGTAGATTGAAGCATGTCAGATAAAAGCAGATATTAGAGAGTTTAACTGGCATCCTGGCATATGCCAAGTGAAAGTGACACACTCTGGCTCCCAGACACGCTAGGCGGATTCCACCCGGATTTATCGCAGCCGGCTCTAAAACCCAGCCGGAGTTGGACGACAGAGTGGCTCCCACCCTCGTTTTGGCGTGCCTATTGCTCGAGATAGATGGCTTGGACGGCAGATTGAAGCATGCCAGGTGAAAGCACCGCAAACTGACTTCCTGTTGCATGACATCCGGTTTCGCCAAATTCCGTCAGCCGGCTGCCATGCACAGCCGGAGTTTGGATTTCCCGACATATTCCCGACTTTGCACCCGTCCTGTTCGAATTAGAGAGCTTAACTGGCATCGCGACATGTGTCAGGTGAAAGTGCCTCACTCTGGCTCCGAGTTGCACTAGCCGGATTCCGCCCGGATTTATCGCAGCTGGCTGCAATGTTCACATGAAGATGGCGTTTTGGCAGCCCAACTCCGGCTAACTCCGGCTGGAAATTGCTGGATATTCGAGAGTCTAACTGGCATCCTGACATATATGTCAGGTGAAAGTGACACACTCTGGCTCCCAGAAACGCTAGCCGGATTCCACCCGGATGTATCGCAGCCGGCTGCAAAACCCAGCCGGAGTTGGGATTTCCCGACATATTCCCGACTTTGCACCCGTCCTGTTCGAATTAAAAAGTTTAACTGGCATCGTGACATGTGTCAGGTGAAAGTGCCTCACTCTGGCTCCGAGTTGCACTAGCCGGATTCCGCCCGGATTTATCGCAGCTGGCTGCAATGTTCACATGACGTTGGCGTTCTGGCAGCCCAACTCCGGCCAACTCCGGCCAACTCCGGCTGGAAATTAGAGAGTTTAACTGGCATCCTGACATATATGTCAAATGAAAGTGACACACTCTGGCTCCCAGACACGCTAGCCGGATTCCACCCGGATGTATCGCAGCCGGCTGCAAAACCCAGCCGGAGTTGGGCCAACAGAGTGGTCTCACCCCCGTTTTGGCGTACCTATTGTTCGAGATAGATGGATTGGACGGTAGATTGAAGCATGCTAGGTGAAAGTGCCTCAGTCTGGCTCCGAGTCGCACTAGCCGGATTCCATCCGGATTTATCGCAGCTGGCTGCCATGTTCATATGAATTTGGCAGTTTGGCAAAGTCTACAGCCCAACTCCGGCTGTATATTGCTTGATATTAGAGTTTAACTGGCATCTTGGCATATGCCAGGTGAAAGTGACACACTCTGGCTCCCAGACACGCTAGCCGAATTCTACCCGGATTTATCGCATCCGGCTGCAAAACCTAGCCGGAGTTGGGCCGACAGAATGGCTCCCACTCCCGTTTTGGCGTGCCTATTGCTCGAGATAGATGGATTGGACGGTGAATTAATGTATGCCAGGTGAAAGCGCCTCAAACTGACTTCCTGTCGCATGTCATCCAGTTTCGCCAAGGTCCGTCAGTCGGCAGCCATGCACAGCTGGAATTGGGATTTCCCGACATATTCCCGACTTTGCACCCGTCCTGTTCGAGTTAGAGAGCTTTTAAAACTGGCATCGTGACATGTGTCACGTGAAAGTGCCTCACTCTGGCTCCGAGTTGCACTAGCTGGATTCCGCCCGGATTTATCGCAGCTGGCTGCAATGATCACATGAATTTGGCGTTTTGGCAGCCCAACTCCCGCTAACTCCGGCTGGAAATTGCTGGATAGTAGAGAGTTTAACTGGCATCCTGACATATATGTCAGGTGAAAGTGACACACTCTTGCTCCGAGTTGCACTAGCCGGATTCCGCCCGGATTTATCGCAGCTGGCTGCAATGTTCACACGCTAGACACGCTAGCCAGATTCCACCCGGATGTATCGCAGCCGGCTGCAAAACACAGCCGGAGTTGGGCCGACAGAGTGGTTTCACCCTCGTTTTCGCGTGCATATTGTTCGCGATAGATGGATTGGAGGTGGATTGAAGCATGCATGGTTAATACAGTCGTAGTTGCCAGAGTTCCGCTTGTTTTGGCTGATTAATATAGCTTGTGTAACTGGAATTACCTCTGTTCCGGCTGGTTAATACAGCCGACGTAGTTGGAGGTCCGACTGTTCCGGTTTGTTAATATAGTCGGTGAAGACGATGTTCCAGCTGTTTCGGCTGTTTAAAACGGTTGGTGTAGAGGGAGTTCCGCCTGTTCCGGCTGGTTAATACAGCCGACGCAGCCATACCGAAGAATTGTGATCATCAGATAAATATCAAATATCGATAAGCCTAGTTGCGCTCTGAAACAATTCATTCGTTAAACTCCGTTAGGTTCCGTTATTTACCAATACACATTGATCACACGCTGTGACCGGGGTAAACAAACAATTAACGCCTCGGGGATAGTCGTGGCGGGCAGTTAGCCAAATACACTGGTTTATAGCTTAATATGGATAAAACCAAAACATCTGTAAATTAATAGTATTTATTGACACACGTTCCATGTTATATACATAAGCATATCCATGATGAAAACTAACAAATAGACTAACGATACACATATAAGTATGCACGATTGTGGAAAATCATGGATGTTGAACTTAATTAAATAACAATTGAATAGAATAGAAAACATTCATTAATTTTCTAATTATTAATGATTAATGTCTCCAATTTATACACTGTTTCTAAAACCCGTGAACTATTGATGCGTCCAAATGCGTATTTATGGGTAAAGTCTGATATTTGTAAATTTCGGTCAACAGAGTTGATTGAATTTTAGTTTTTAATTCACAACATAGTCAGGTGGATTTTATCGTAACCTTTTCCCACATACACCAGAGGACCAAAAAGCATTATATCATTTACGGCAGGAATGTTTTAGAGCAGTAAATTACCAATTTACGTTCTGTTACTAAATGTATAATACCCTCTTCTATTCGCAGTTGTTAAAGATACATCATTTCACATTGAAGATTATAGTATAGATCATGTATATAGTATTAATGATTATGTAATAGGGATACGCGACTCGTTTCAGATCCCCTTGTGATACTAATTGACTTTATGAGGGTCATAAAACTTCGGGTAAAATCGGGAGTATTGCCAGACTTTCACGAACAAATCCGAAATCATGAAGTTACAAATATATCTTTAAAAAGACCATCTAAATCTAAATTTATTTTGATAAAATAAAAATTACATTGTAGATGAAGAAGTGCCGCATCCGAGACCGTTTGCAACTACGAAATATATATAATAATATTTGATATACATCGATTATAAGTGAATGGGTACTTTTATTTTGTTCTTTGTCTATATGATATTGACGGGAGCCGGACAAAAGATCCCATGCTATTTTTGGCAGGGTGGACAAAAGCTCCCACATCATTTTTACAGTGTGGACAAAAGATCCCATGTTATTTTAACAGGGTGGACAAAAGCTCCCGCATCATTTTGGCAGGGTGGACAAAAGATCCCACTTATAATATATATCAGTCAGTAATAAAGAGATTGACATGAATAAAATGTCATATGAATAAACAATATGAATATACAATTCCTATTCATTGAGCATATTATGGATGTGAATTTCAAGGTAAACAGCCAATTAATGTAGAGGGTCAAAGTTATCACCTGCTATTTTGAATTAAAGGCAATCAAAATCTAAATTGTGTTGTTAATTGAACTCTTTACATAAACTGTGAAAAATAAAACATTGAGCATATTATTGGTGTGAACTTTATAAATAGCTGTACTAATGACAATGACCAGACTGTGTGTTGATTGAATATGTCTGCATCAGGGTCTTTCAAATAGTATTTGAAAGACCCTGTCTGCATGAACTACTTTGAAAGCAGTTTTGTTTGTAAATACATGTATATGCACTTTTCATTGTTTTATTATCATGATATGCTAAATTTTCAACACTAATTGTAGTTACCATATGCTATATTTTGTTTGCTATATATTTACTCATAATTTTTTATTAACAGGGAGTAAATTTGACTTTATTAATCTTTTCGCTTTTTTCTGGTTTATTTTTCTATGAAATCATTTAATAAGAAGAAAATATACTCAACTACGGAATACTGTTTTGCAACACCTTTATTGTCTGTCACCTTAAGACAAAAACCAGGATGGCTCATCAATATGGGATCTTTTGTCCATCCTGTCAAAATGGTGTGGTACTTTTGTCCACCCTGTTAAAATAACATGGAATCTTTTGTCCACCCTATTACAATAATATGGGACCTTCTGTCAAAAATAGCATGGGAGCTTTTGTCCATGTGATCTGTTGTCCTGTA
This sequence comes from Serripes groenlandicus, assembly GCA_031761405.1. Taxonomy (NCBI): domain Eukaryota; kingdom Metazoa; phylum Mollusca; class Bivalvia; order Cardiida; family Cardiidae; genus Serripes; species Serripes groenlandicus. The sequence continues at coordinate 21,216,384 of JASEVX010000002.1, forward strand.
TTCGATATTGACAACGTTTATTTAACCTAAAAAAAGACCATTTAAATCATATTTTTCTCGAAAAATAAATGCCACATATTAAAGATAGATAATTATAGTTTGTGGAGCCGTTTGCACCTAAGCGATGAATTAATCAATTAAAGAGCCATAGCGCGTTAAAGTTACAGCTACTCTTTATTTCCATATGGTAAATTATACCTGATAGCAATTGCCGGTGAAATAATTCTTCCACATGTGGAGGTCCGACTGTTCCGGTATAGACGGAGTTCCGGCTGGTATATACAGTCGAAGTTGTCGGAGTTCCGGCTGTTCCGGATGGTTAATACAGCCAGCTGTTCCGACTGGTTAATACAGCCGACGTAGCTGGAGTTCGACTGTTTCGGCTGGTAAATTCAGTCAGTGTAGACGGAGTTCCAGCTGTTCCGCCTGGTTTATACAGCCGGAGAAGCCTGAGTTCCGGCTGGTTAATACAGCCGGAGTAGCCGGAATGATGATATTCGACTGGTAAGTACAGTCGAAGTAATAGGAAATACAGCTTATCCGGCCGGTTTATACAGCCGGAGTAGCCGGAACTCCGGCTATTCCGGCTGGTTAATGCAGCCGGAGTAGCAGGAACTCCGGCTGTTCAAGCTAGTTGATACAGCCGGAGTAGCCGGAGTTCCGGCTATTCCGGCTGTTCCGGCTACTCCGGCTAACTTCACGCACATCGTATTTAACTCAACCTTTACAGAGTCCGTCTTCTTTTCAGCTCCCAATACAGAAGGCCTTTGAAAACAGTGTAGGAATAGTTCAGATCGCTTCTAACGAGCAATCTGAAGTCTTCCTGCACTGTTTACCACTCTGTCAGTAATATAAACCTAATTTACCGGTTACTGATAAGTGATGAATTTAGGCTTTCATTTTGGAAGAGTCGAAGAAAATGGTTATGATAGATATATTTTAATTGACTTATACACATACATGTATCTCATCATTTACATACATTTACATAAATACAATTTATACGTAAAAAAAATATTAATCCGAAATAACTTTGAAGTTTCCTGATGTTGGTAGAGCTCAAAAATAGCTTATACTAAATAAAGAAAATTCAACCTTTAACTTAAAGTTGTTTCGGATAATGTGAATTTAACAAGTTGAAAGATATATCATATTTTAAATTCATTTGCCGCACAATTAAACAACTGCAATTATTAAACATCTGCAATGATCTATAATATGTTAGAATATCAACATCGTCCTTCGATATATGACGCTAAACTAATCGAGAAGCTTCGGATGTCATCCCGATTTGACTTGACTTGATCCGCGATAGATATTGCTTATCGAATAGCTTCTGTAGTTTTATGATTTCATGATTTTCTATAGTTTTGAATTGTCGACGTCGTCTGCTGCTGATTTGTAATATTTGGAAATAATTGAAATCTAGTCTATTGGATCAGCTGAGAAAGTGGATTGACAAATGTGGACCAAACACCTTTTCGTATAGAGAAGTCATTTATTACCAAACGAAGACACCTTCTTGAAAATATTCGTCTTCATATTAACATTTGAAAAACAAGGCTAACACAATGAAAAATGAACACTGGAAAGTGATCTGATTTATCTATTTGCCCTTACCTCTTTAAGCGCTGATTTTTCAGCAATAATGACCAATTTTAAAGTTATTTGTATGACCCGGCGGGGATCGGTCCTGCGACCTCCTGCACTGAGGCGGACGCTCTACCACTAAACGACCGATGCGAAGAGAGAAGTCTCGAGCATTTAGTGCAAATTTATATAACATAGCATGGCAGTTTATATTTAGTCATTAGGTACGCTGATGTTCGTATAGCATGGCCCGTTATGGTCGCTACGTGGGTTTCATTACCATAAAACAATGCAAATTGCATAATTATATGCGATATCTGATTTCAACACACTTTCAAAGTCCTTTCGATATCTTCCCCTCTTACATTTATTCTGCAACAAACGACTTCAAAATCGTTTTTGCAAAAATATTAAAAATGATTTTAAATAATAGCGTAATCATTTAATAGGATTGAAAATATTGTAGCAAGTGGAAAAAGTGCTCATTATGAGCAATTTTACCTTTTGATACAACGTTTTCAAATGTCGTCTGATGCGGTTACCTGTGCATCAAATTGTGTTGGCAAGTGGGAAATGGTTATTCAGAATATTATTGTATAATCATAAATAACTCCTTTCATTTGAATGTATGTGTTAATAAAAGTAATATATCATGTTTGTATTAACGGTAACGTGTATGCACAAAGGGAACCATTATATATACCATTTTCTTATCTCATCTTACCATCTCCATTTTTATAATTATTTTCAAGTGGAGAATGCTAACTGCAGTTATGCAAGATGTTATCAAACGAGTTTAAACTCGACATATCAGCAAATCCATTCATTATTTTCTCTTAAGGATTTAATTATCTAGTTACCATTCATTTCTTAGATATGTGTATACATAGTTCAACATATTTAACCCTAGATATTGGGTGATTTAAATGATAAAAGATGTTTTTAAATTATTATTTGGTGATGAATTCACCATGCTATGAATAAATCAAACTTTCTAAAGATGCATACACTTTATCATTTTGATTTATAAAAACGGTGTGTCTCTTGAATTCAAATATTTTAGATGTGTGAAATCTTTCAGCGCAAATTGCAATAAGGAAGGCGAAAAACACAGATTCGAGTTAGTCAGCTGGTAATGAGTTTTCTGACATGAAATCAGCATTATGATTATCAAAATATTCAAAATCTCGTATAACACGAAAATTTGAGTCGCCCGATCTTGAACACGGACTAGTCCACTAGTTCTTTGGAAAGACGCCGCTGTAAAAGTTAAAACGTACATTTATTGATAAATCTGTATTTATCCTGTCGTTTTGTCATGGTAAAGGTTGAGTAGGTAAGTTTTTAGTTGAATTGTGTCACCAAGGGAAAATGCATTTATATGTTTCACTCCACATCTCAAACTTCCAACCTAGTAATGGACAGCCCTTTTGAAACAATAGAAATCAAAAAGCAAATTAAAACCCTTAAAAACGAAAAATCGCCAGGTAATGATCACATATGGGTAACTGCCATTTTAAATTGTCCTCATCTGTTATAGCCATAACAGCAGTAATTCAATGATTGTATTGGTTGCTTTCAATCCATCATCTGTTTTGATATATATATATATACTGAGCCAAACAAGTTACGATACATGAAATTAATTGGATACAATTTTATCGTGGGTCAGTAATATGAATTTGTTTTTAAGTATTTTGAAAATATGGTCTTTGATACATAATTTAAATTGATTATTCTGCTTCAAATTCATTTAAACTTTTTTAAAATCAATAAGAAAATGGACTGATGAAAATGTTAAGTTCTGGAATTTGTTAATACCGGGTGTGACCTCCCTGTGCATTCATTACAGCAGTGCATCGTCTACGCATATAATTGAAAAGTGTTTGAATATCTCGCTGTGGAATGGCATTCCATTCTTGAATATAAAAACCTCCAACTGCGCTAATGTTTGGGGATTGCGACGTCTAATCCGACGGTCCAGGGCATCCCAAAGATGTTCTATTGGGGACAAATCTGGTGAACAAGCAGGCCAATCTAGTACATTAATGTTTTGTTGGGTAAGAAAATTGCTGCATACATGTGCTGTATGGCACCTAGCATTGTCTTGCTGGAACAACGTGACGTTCACGTTAGCGTTAAGAAATGATACGACAACTGGTTTTAAAATTTCGTCTCGATAACGTTGTCCCGTTAGATTCCCACGCTCAATAACCAATGGGGTGCGATTCTGGTAGGATATTCCGCCCCAAACCATGATACTTCCATCACCGTAACGGTCCACCTCGTGCACACAGACGTCAGCATAACGTTCACCGACCCTACGATATACTCTAGCACGTCTATCTCCTCGCATCAAACAAAAACCCGACTCATAAATGAACATTACCGTATTCCATTGATTTCTTGACCAATTCAAGTGTCCGGTGGCCCACTGACGTCTCAAGACGCGATGACGTTGGGTTAATATAGGCCCATAATACGGACGTCTGGCTCTTATACCACGCTCGGCGAGTCTGTTTCGGAATGTTTGAGCACTAATTATGTTGTGTGTACGACCATGTGTTACAGCAGCAGTAACAGTAGATGGAAGAAACCGGTCACGTAAGTGTGACGTCCTGATGTGACGGTCCTGTGCAGGAGTCGTTTCACGGGGCCTACCAGAACGGGGACGGTCATTAACAGAACCAAGGGCACGATAACGGCCTAAAAGTCGGGTTATAGTCAACCTAGACACTCCAAAATGAGCAGCGACGTCAGCGTGACGTAAGTTTGCTTGTTGCATACCAATGGCTATAAGGCGTTGATTTGCATTCAGTCTCGGCATAATTACAGCAGAGAAATATTGAATTTTGCATATGTTTTCACAATGCAGGTACAATATCTGTGAAATGCGTATATTGTTATGTCGATACATGTTCACCATCATGGGTTTCCCGTGCAGTGCGTGCAAAACGTAAAAATCCCTATTGCCAGTAACACGATATTCTACAATAATCGATAATGGTCTGTGAAAACAATCATACGTTTAAGCAATCATGTAGTCACATTACATATAACACAAGTTTAAGCTTTAAGATTTTACAAATGATCTAAGTATGTATCGTTACTTGTTTGGCTCAGTATATATGCAGGAAACTATATTACACCAATTTAAAAATGTACAAAATGTACATATGAATTTCCTCTCCCTTTATTAACATAACAGCTGTTATGCAGTGATTGCAGAGGATGCTCTCAATCCATTCTCTGTTTGTATTTGTATATAGGAAGTTATATTACCCAACAGTTAAATATGCAGGCAATTTTCATTATAATGACAGAAACCAATGACCAAAGGGTATATCTATAATTGCCCATTAGAATGTCCTCTCCCGGTTTCGCCATACAAACTGTGTTCCAAAATAAGACTTGATACAGTATGCCATTGACTGCTGTGTTAACACATGCTGAATCAATACCTGAACACAAATGAGAGGTTTTAAATAAAATTAAATTAAATACTAATGAAAGAATGGGATTGTTTTCCCTTTATAATTGAATAACATATTGAGATAAATAACAATATAATTATAAGAGTCATGTCACATGAACACCAAGCTTTTGGGCTCTGAGACCAGTTTTGATCCAGATCAGTTTGTGCCTCTGTGCAGTCTTATCTGGAGTATTCATTTAAAGCAATAATGGCTCTATCTAAACTGCAGGCATTTAGAAAGCCCCCTTACGAATGGCTATGATATAAAGCAGATGACAAATGTATACAATTTGATCATATTTGCTATGAATTAAAAACCGTTAAAGGTCGGATTTAGTTTTAACCAGCTCGTTTAACATTTAACAGTAAACATGATCAGAACTTTTGGCAAAGAAATCCATCAAACATGGTTAACAGAAGGAATTGTTTCAATCATTCTTGAAGTTCAGAACGACAATTCAACTGTAGACTAGAACAATTACCAGTTGTCATTGGTAAATATTAATTATCGCCAACATTTTCTTCCTGCAAGATTTAAATTCCAATTGAGAGACATGTTGTGCTTCTTAATACTATTTAAGCTTCGAACTCCCCCCGCCCCCTCATTTTTTCCAAAGGTTAACCTGAACAAATGAAAACTTGTGTACGAGTGAGCAAATGTAAGTTTTTAGCTTATGAGGACACAGTATGATGGCAGTGATTTTTTAATGAATTGTAACATTTCATTCTAAATAAACTAATTATAATGGAAATTGACAATTTTTATAATATTTAGATACAAAGTTGTGATGAATATTGAATGAGAGATTAAGTGAAGAAAGATAAAAAATCAGGTGATTTAATTGCTTAAACCTATGATGCATACTACTACCTGCCCTGTGTTCCATAGTCACCAAACCCAAAACCTGTTTTGCGAAACCTATATAGGTTTCGTCGATAATCCGTGCATTAGTCGGTAAACCAAACCTGTTTGACGGGAGTACATGCATAATACAGGTAGGTTTCGTTCCGCTCCATAGACAAAACGTGTTTACGTTGTGTTTACTATGGAACACAGGGCCGATATAATGTTTTAATTGTGTGCTTTGAAATTATCCAAATGAACAAGGTTTTTTTGAAGTTACACATACAGTCAAAGGTCAATGTGTAAGTGAAAGTGTGATAGAAAGACTGAGTAGAAATTACCCTATGTATGATATTTCCTAGACAGGGGACACAAAAATATTACATCCATAAAAAACCTGAAAGCAGAATTAACCCTTCACACAGTAAAAAGGGGAGAAATTGCTCATAATGAGCATTTAACCCTTTTGCACTTATGTTTCAACTAAATTCAAATCGTACTGACACTTTCCTTTATAAATATATTCCATATGTGTATGTGTCAAAAGGGTTAATAAATGAAAGAGTACACACAATGAGCAAATACCTGTTTTAAAATATATGTTCTGATTCAATCAATTAATGATAAAGAAATATAACATGAAAAGTCTGCAATTATTGATCAATTTATTCAACAGATTAACTTCATTGATTCTTTCATAAGCAATTGCAGCTCTTACAAAATAAACATGAATTGAATAAGAATTGCAGCTGTAACAATATAAACATGAATTGAATAAGAACTGCAGCTCTAACAAAATAAACATGAATTGAGTAAGAATTGCATTTAAACAGAACAAAACAACTTGGGGATATAAAGCTACATGTATCAGTATGGCATCTAGCAAAGCATGGCAAAATATATTCATTTTTAATTGTTGTATTGTGACCCTTATCAACAGGTAAACAAACAATCAACCTGTTCTGAAAAATGATGAAAACATCTATTTCATGATAGATGTATACCATATACCATACAAGACTCATACGAGGGGTGTCTCAGAAGTTCGTATATTACATGTATATATGAATATTGCATAGGTACTGCCAACATGAATATTCCTGTAATAATATCGATATGAGAAAATTGTCTTGTGTAAGTGGAACAAAGAACTAGTATTACTGTGTGTCAACTGATCATTTTCACCAGTGCCATGAGTCTATCATTTTGATCAACACAACATTAGGTTATTTTAAGTATTACGATATTCCTGGCAATATTAACTTGATCATTTTTATAGTTCGCGAATGTCGTTAGTCCTTCAGTCCTGACTGACAAAAAAAAGTCTGATATTATAAAAAGTAAACAACATACAAAAACTCAACGATAACAAAAAGACTGTGTTGTCTCAGTATACCTTTAAGTAAGCATCATGCTAGATGTATACCATATACCATACAAGACTCATACGAGGGGTGTCTCAGAAGTTCGTATATTACATGTATATATGAATATTGCATAGGTACTGCCAACATGAATATTCCTGTAATAATATCGATATGAGAAAATTGTCTTGTGTAAGTGGAACAAAGAACTAGTATTACTGTGTGTCAACTGATCATTTTCACCAGTGCCATGAGTCTATCATTTTGATCAACACAACATTAGGTTATTTTAAGTATTACGATATTCCTGGCAATATTAACTTGATCATTTTTATAGTTCGCGAATGTCGTTAGTCCTTCAGTCCTGACTGACAAAAAAAAGTCTGATATTATAAAAAGTAAACAACATACAAAAACTCAACGATAACAAAAAGACTGTGTTGTCTCAGTATACCTTTAAGTAAGCATCATGCTAGATGTATACCATATACCATACAAGACTCATACGAGGGGTGTCTCAGAAGTTCGTATATTACATGTATATATGAATATTGCATAGGTACTGCCAACATGAATATTCCTGTAATAATATCGATATGAGAAAATTGTCTTGTGTAAGTGGAACAAAGAACTAGTATTACTGTGTGTCAACTGATCATTTTCACCAGTGCCATGAGTCTATCATTTTGATCAACACAACATTAGGTTATTTTAAGTATTACGATATTCCTGGCAATATTAACTTGATCATTTTTATAGTTCGCGAATGTCGTTAGTCCTTCAGTCCTGACTGACAAAAAAAAGTCTGATATTATAAAAAGTAAACAACATACAAAAACTCAACGATAACAAAAAGACTGTGTTGTCTCAGTATACCTTTAAGTATAATCTAGCAAAAAGCAGAGCTACGGATATTTGTTTTGGTATACAAATCTTCACTTAAGCGTGTGAAAGACCGGGGTTTGATCACTTAAGACTTGAAAATGCAGAAGTAGCTCCCTCATTTGCACTTAAAAGGTTGCAGCGATAGCATAATGACTCATGCCACAATAATCTAGTACTACTTAATTACCCCCTAAACACGTTGCTATTATAACCGAAATATTGTTGAAAACGGGGTTAAACAAAACAGCACTTAATAGTCATGCGTTCTACTGTGGCAACTACTAAAGTAGTACTGGAAACCAGGCCATCGGAAGACGGAAACTTTGCCAGTTTAGATCGATTTATAACTCTCCAAAGCCATTTCAATGACAAATCTAGGAAAGAAAAGATCCAGATGTTTTCTGTGGTACCTTAATTACCATGGAAATGCAGAGAAAAATCTGAATATTGGTAAAAGCTTTAAGCCGCATTACCAACATCATACAAGCAAAAATGTTAAAAAACCAGTGTCACTTTAAAGAATTAATAGCATCAGCAAGATGTGATGTCTGGGCTTCCTAATCGAATCATACAACATCCAGTATTACGTGCACACCAAAGAAGAAATAGGAATCGTGTTTATTGCGATATTCATTAAGGTGAATATAGTATAGATGAAAACAATTCGACAAAATGTTTGCTCATCATTCAACAAAAGTTGTCTGCTGCAGGGATAAGTTAGGTGCAAAACATTCAACTGTAAGATTGACAGGGTTAGCAAACATTAAACTTAATTTTAAAACTGATGTTTCATCAAATCTGTTACTTCCTATTCAGAGATTTAATTTCTTTTTCCGTAAATTTTTATTTTTCTTAAATAAAGTATATTGTATTTTTTGTATTTTTGGTTTAAGAGTACAGATTCTCTTTCAAATTGTTCTCTTTGTTTTATGAGTTGAATGCTTTATTTAGGAAATAGATCTCATTTTGAGTGATATACCGGCTCGTATATCACGATTGGGAGTTCAGGTGTGTAGTATTTAATCACGAAGGCCGAATGGCCTGAGTGATTAATTTAAACACACCTGAACGACACATCGTGATATAAGAGCCGGTATATCACTCAAAATGAGATCTATTTCAATTCTAGCACTTTTTTATAACTTAAAGGGATACAAATTAAGGGTGAACTATGTTTTGACATGACGTTGTTTTCCTTGATAAAATAACGTGTAGGCTATTCTATCTTTACTCCCCATTGTATTTGTTTAGGTAATATTCGACTTTTTCAACTAACAAAACATTTTGAAATCAGTTATATTAACAGTCTATGAACATTTTATTTTCTTATAACTTTTTCAATTATTCTTAAACTCATCATGAGCAATTTCTTACTGTCTCATTCTAACACAACGTTTTCGACCGCGCCAAAAATGTTGGTAAAAACGTGAATGACGTCATTTAAAACAATAACGTCACTGTTACAATTCAAATTTCCAAACGGCATTTACAACAAAAGCTCGTGACTTCATTCATAAAATGTCAAGCCCAACGTAGTAACGCATGCGCTCTGAGAAACGTTGTATGAAAAATACGCGGGAGGGAATTTCAACAGCCAAAAATAGTTCCGGAAATTTAGAGTGATATACTGCATTTAGATCATGCTCAAATCCTTCTTTGCGCATAGAAGAGAAATTGTCCATAGTGTTAGAATGTATAATTTATTACGCTTCATTGTATAATTTATAATGTTTCATTATATAATTTCTTATGCACCCTTAAATTGTTTCCACATTGTATGTGGATTATATATGGGTTTTGTCATTGTATCACAGATATTATTCGTCTAATTGATTAATCTGCTTATCAATATTTAAATAAAACAATCCCCTGAATACCAGAGTTGTTATTGATTTTATATCGCTACTCCTTCACTATTAATTTTGTGACCCATCCCAATCGGATTGAAAACTTGTATTTAGCGGATATGCTATGTGTGTTTCTTGCTGAAAGCAAATGAAGAATTTACTTTCGTCAAGCCATTTAAATATCTGCAAGCCTGTTTGTGTATTCTACAAACCTTTAATATTAGAAGTGCATTTTGAGTTACCCATAGTCTTAAAAGTGTCTGTACATACTAGAACAAATTACAGCCAAGGAATGAGAGTAGAACCTTTCATGAAAGTGAAAAATAAAAATAAAGTCATAACAGTTTAGATAAGGGAGAGAAGTATGTATGGGGAAAATACAAATAGTGATGAGAGTGGAAACTGAGTGTAAGAGGATAGCATATCATTTCATAGACTCTAATTTCTTCAACCCAGGTGTCAACCTGGTGTTTTAAATGGTGTTATAATATTTTGCATTAGCTCTTAATTGATGCATTAATTTATACATTATATGCTATTCCATGTTTGTATTTACCTATGTTTTCAAAAGAATTCTGATATGCTGTATATTCTTGCCATACACCAAATCAAAATAAAACAACCGGCATACATGTTTTATACCATCCACTGATGGAAATCAATTAAGATGACACATGAAGCTTGCGTAAATTGCTAAATGATTCACATTGGCTTACGTGTAAAGGACAGTACACTTTTTATTGTAAAATATTGTGTCTTTCAACGTGATTCTCAATTGGCCCCCTGACTGTACAATTTGCATATTTCACTCTGTTTAACCAAATTGAAACAAGTCGTTCGATGTATTTGAATAAAACAAGAATTGTCTTCATCAAAGTGGGGTTTAAGTTTATCAGCAAATCAAATTTTAAAAGGTAAACATTTTATTTTTGACGCCCAAAGACTTTAATCTGTACCGAACCCTTACCCGTTGCGACAGGAAGTTAAACAACGTTTACGTACCAGGCTGTATTTTTAAGACAATATTCGTGAATAATTTAGACCCAGAGTAGCACTTAATATATCGATAGTTGCTACCTATTTACGAAAAGACGTAAGATAGTTATAAACAAAAATTAAAGAGCATACTTTGGCCATACAAAATGATTTATAAGTAATTGAATAGACGATAAAAAAGCACTTAATATATCTATAGGTGCTACCTATTTACGGAAAAGCGTAAGATAATTATAAACAAAAATTAAAGAGCATACTTTGGCCATAAAAAATGATTTATTAGTAATTGACTAGACGATAAAAATGTTAACGTCATGTTTTTTGCATAATCAAAACATGTTCGGAATTCGTATTGCTGTCGTTTATTATTACGAAAAGAAAATAATAAAGTAAAGACTTTCAGAAAATCAAGGAATACATTTATGATGAACGAGGTTGAAACATGAGGACCAAGATGATCTTTTATCGATCACCTGCATTATGGCAAAGAAGCAAATATATCAGCCATTATCTAATGCCAACTGGCGACTGCCTTTTTCAACCAGTTGATATGACAGGAACAAATTATGTAAGGGGTCACATTTCTGCTAAACCCTTTCACTATTAGAGACAGTTTCTGACGCCTTCTCAGCAGACGACTTAGGAAATGATTGTTGCCAAAAGAACAAATGCTCATTATGAGAAAGTTTTCCTTTTGCCACACTATTTTATAAATAATTATACTTCGAATGAGTGAGTCTATAGCTCATGTATAGGAATTTGGGGTCTTTCATGTTGATATCACTTTTTTTTTGCGGGAAACGACGTCGCTCCATTTGACCTTACGCCAAGATGAAGTGTTACGGAAATGACGTCACGTCGCTATTGCTGTCGGTTTTTTTGACGAACGGGAGAAACATATTTTGTACTGAGTTCCATTTATTTCTAACTTTTTCGTGCAAATGTTAATTAACACGAAAATAACACGGCACTTTAATGATCTAAATATCGATTTAAAGAAAAAAACTATTAAAAAGACGACGATAATTTTCAATCCGTGTTTTTCATCTCATTTTATACATAACCGAAACGGCGGCCTTCTGATTCCGTTCGAAACAAACAGGTTAAACAAGTTGAATAAACAGACTTGTTCTCAAGTAAGTACCACAAAGTTCATGCATCAACGACCAAGCTAAACGCAGACAAAATCAACCTGCAACACACCTGCAGGAGACAATCTCAAAATCTTCTTTGCATTTAGTTGAGCGATTTCTTCATTTGCAACATGTTTAAGAAATGTTCTGCAATTGGGAAGAGGTTAATTAGTACGTTGTGCATATATCCGTATCATGTTCCTAACTGCCTATTGAAATAATCAGGACAATACTATCTTGTTAGTTTCATCTATATATTGTACTGTATAACTTTACCACCCATACACCTTTGAAAAAGCAATACACATTCCACAAACTTTAAACAACGTAGCGGTGAATTCTAAACTTTCCGGTTGAAACGCCTTAGACAGAAAGTCCGAAAATCGACATTTGGAAGGGGGTTGAAACTAATGACAACAATGTCAACATTCATACGTTCTTAGTCGAATTTCCTCAAAACTGTTCGTCAAAAGCTTCCAGGGTATCCCCAGTCCCAGTGGTTATATTGGGGTGCCCATGGGCTAGGTATCGAAGTAGGAACATCATAATCCGAATGAATGGAGGCGCAAGCTGATCTTGATCTTCGCTTTTAGCCAAGTCCCGAAGATCGGTGTTCTTGTGATACGGCCGTATTATATTTGCTTCAACTAACACAACTATTACCTGTCTAATTAAACACACAAAATCTTTAGTTTCAATCTTTACTACACCCAAATCCCTATTCATTCCTCAGATCTCTTTAAAATAAACTAATCTTTAGATATGACCCCCTAGGTTTGAAATTCTACCCCACTGATAGACGAGATTTAACGATATGAAGTGGGGGTCTCTCTTTAATGTTAAATTAGGCGTGGTTAAGCTAATTTTGATAATAACATATATCGTATTACAGGTGGTCGTGGCATATGTAAGGCGAAAAGTTACATATACGGTATAGTTGATAGTTAAGCACTTTGAGTAAACCCGGCCACCTTCAAATAATGAGGGAAATCATTGTGTAAGTGCAGAGTCGATCGCGAAACTTCGAACATTTAATGCTGAATCAAACAGTCGTCCTACGGTCACAGGCCCAAGTCAGTGGTAATGAAACCGGTTACAGGATAAGAGGTCCCGGTTAGTGGTTATGAGTCGGCCTCTATTTATCGGTAGAGTCCGTTTTTGCAGACACACTGATCTCGGGGTAGCTAAGGAGACTGATCTCATGGTAACTGCGGAGAGTCAGGGCTCAGTATTGTTAATTCTGGTTAGAGACGGCGAAGCGCTCGCTTGTTAAATAAGAGTTGTAGTTTGACCAGTATCACATTGTTGTTGTTTTTTCTAAATTTGCAAGTAAAGACTAAAGAACGAACCTATTGCATTAAAACACTAGTCTTAATTTTACAGAGGTGTTCAGTTCTTTTTTTATTTTAAATATCACAATGGGACACATCGGTAATACTAGACCGTAGTATTACACTATGAGCAAATATAGTTCAAAACAATGTACCCTTGGCCTGTAAACAAACAAAACTGTTTGAAGTAACACACTTTACCTGCCACTAACCACAACATATTTATCAAAGTCTTAGGGTTATCTCTGTATAAACATAAGGTGGCATAACACAGTTGAAAGCTGATTTTCTGTTTCACCCCAACTTTTATTCTCTCAATATTTCTCATAATATCCATACTGGTTCGATAAAAAGGGTTTTCCTGTATCAAGGAGTGCCAGAATTATAAGAAAATGACTGGAAGTCACACTCTCAGTCCATATTATGGAAAGAAGTGGTCACAAAAGTGGTCTGAAACAGGGTGAAAAAAGTAGGCCAGAAAGATCAATTTGACCCTTTATTCCAAAAATCACCCAACAAAAACGCAGGGGTTTAGTGTAAAATTGAAAGGCTGCTAAGACTCTCAAAACGATAGGCAATATGTGGATGCAGTCAGAAATACCACGTTACCAGTTCCTTTTCAAGCAATTTTGGACGCGAAAGCTGGTATTCAAATTTACATCATACGCTAGACAGTGAGAGATCACAATAGATAAACGTGAGCCTTCGGCTTGAAGTTGATTTAAAAACAAGTAAAAAGTATAGCATTAAAGATCAAATCTTAACTTTAATTGTTATAGATATTGTATGTATTTTTACATTCTCACATACAAGGAATTTGATTCAAATTACTTTAAAAATTGTCAACGTCTGGAGGAAAGCTAGATAAATTTTAATATAAGAAAGTACAATACTGAGATAATATGCAAATCTTAGTGGGAAAATAGAAATTAATCATCATGAGAAATTTCTGTTTTTGCCTCACTATGTGTTTACATGTCGCCTGATTCTGATTCACCACTGATCAGTAGTTGTTTGTAAGTGGTAAAGGGATAACCCTTTGTTACATGAAGATGTTTTCTGAAGTATCTGCAGCAGACAATGTGACAAAAAGAAATATTGATCATAATGAGTAATTTCCCCTTTTGTCAACATGTTTTCAACTATATTTAATAATAAATCTTTTAATGTAGAAATTTTCCAAAATGTTGTCTAAATGTTTTCAAAGTGGTCTACTGCATATTTGCTGCTTGTTGGAAAGGGTTAAGAAAACTGATATTACTCTGAAATGTATGTACCTGTATCATTTAAAACTAAAAATATATTTTGTTTTCTTATTGCCAGTTAGGACTACCTATCTGTTTTCAATTCGTTATTTGATGTTGGTGTCTTATGAAACATCTGAAGCATGGATGTGTAAAACATACTGAGAAAAAATAAAATTGCTTTTATTGAACAATTTACTCTTTTCTTTTAGTGCATTTTACTTTATCTCATAATGCAATTGTCTATAATATTCATATATTTCCCACATTCAACAAATCTGCAGCAACACTTTGAAAACATCTGGGAAAAAAATACTGAACAACTCAATTATTTAAGTATAATCATTGAAAAGAGTTGAAAACATTGTGGTAAAAGGAGAAACTGCACATTCTGAGCATTTTTTCCATTTGCACTAATGTTTTCAAAAGCTTTCCTTCACAAATTACATTATACTATCATTTGTTATGATGTTTAATGTTAATGCCCAAAAGCTCTTTGTACTTCTAAGCAAGTATTAGTGTTTAACACTGTCTCACATGTAGATGACTTATAACTTTAACCCTTTTCCTCATATAGACGCTTTCTGATACTTCTGTAGCAGACGGATTTTTGAAAACATAGTGAAATAAGAAAAAATTGTTCAAAACAAGCAATTTCTCCTTTTGCCACAATGTTTTCGACTTTTAGTCATAGGTTATCCATTCAAAATGAAAGAGATTTTCTATTTTTGACAAAATATGTTCAGAGTCGTCTGCTGCAGAATTTTTTTCATATGAGGAAAAGGGTTAAATAACATTGACATGATTGTTGCAAAATTCGCAAAACCGTTCGAGTAATTTCTCTTTTTGTGACGAAGTTTTCAATTGTATACAATAATAATATAACAGTTGATAGATGTTGTACAGGTTTTTGGTGAGTTGTTTTCAAATGAGTCTGCTGTAGTCTGATTTATATGAGAAAAAGCTATATATTGCTACAACTTTTTTAAGAATTTGCTAAATTTTCATTTTTTTTTTGCTTCATGAATGAAATGATAACAGCTATTTTGGGATTTATTTCATATGAGTCAATAAATAAATAAAAACACTTTCAGTTTCAGTGTCAATCAAAATTATCTTATCTTAAGTGTCCTCTTAAATCATTGATTCTCTGAAGTTACCCAATACCGCTGTCCACAATAAGATTGTATTTATTCTTCTCCATGAGCAAAGGCTAAGTTCTGTTCTTAGAGTGCTGTAAGTTTATTAGTCCTAAATTTGCCCCCTCCACATGACTACGCTCAACAACTATCAGATCCATCAAGTTTTTATGGTCTCTGCTTATGAAATTTGTTTCCTTCCCTTGATTATTCACCCTTAGCGCGAAAGTCAAAACTCACCGGCTACAGTAAACCCACTCTCAGCCATGATTTTATCACCAAGCAAAATCTAATTTAGAAATTTCAAAATTCTTAGTTTTGTGTATTTAATTGTTCACTAAATGAGGGGAAATGTAGCCTGTGTAGGTCAGGTTTGGCTTAAGAATGTCATTCAAAGAAGTGAATTAAGGCGTCTTCATATTCTTGTATTGACCTTTACAGTGACATTGCGTCCAACTGCCTGTCATACAAGAGATCTACTTGCTGAAGTTGTCTCCTGTACAGTATACACATATTAGGTTTTCCCTGCTTGGTTGACCATAAATAAAGTGGACTGAATATACCTAAAATATCAATAAAAAACATAGCTAGAAACAAATGTTTGTCATTTTGAGACAAGTATAACCAGTTTCCTGTGTGATAACAAAGTTTTGAATCATATCTTAGAAAATCAGAAAAATATTAACATCTACCCATTGAAATACAATTCTCATGCGATAACATGTGAAGTTGAGAACAATTCACAAGCCCCTTGATGGATTTTAATACATTCAGAATGTGACATGAACATGCGGAATGAGATAAATTATTGATTAACCCATTCTATATTCAATTGTTGAAAATTAGTTTCAACTGTAATTAGATATATTACAAATAGACAATTTATAGAAGACTTGTCAATAACACGCGACTCCCTATCTGTCGACTCCCTATCTATCGCAATAGTAAAACACCGGTATTTATACTAGGATTTTGTTAACTGGATCAACCAGTTTGATAACAGTTTTTAAAAGCACATGACCTAGTGTTCGGTTAGTTAATTTAAGATAAATACAGCCATGGTCTTTGTCTACAAATACTTTTCATTTTGTTGTTGCTTCTTAATGTACTGCTGTAGACTCGTGCGATAGCTAGTTTAGCTTTTTTAAACAATTAGCTAAACCTAGCGGAATCCAGATCACTACTGCCTGTCACGGACACTGACAGTGTACTTACTCTATGTTTCAATAAGCGTGTGGTGCATGCACCTTGATAATTAACTAAGGCTGTAATAGTTTCCATCGTGTAGACGCTTTCTGGCGCCTCTGAAGCTGACTACCTTTGAAAACATGGAAAACATAGTTTCGTACAGAAATAAGTTTGCTGTTAGGCTGATATTTGAAGCTTTTATTTTTAACTCAGACTGTTTATCTGTATCTCTTTAGAGTATAAACACTTGTGCTATAAGACCACTTTACTTCTGACGCGGCTCATAGAACTAAATATCAAATACTGTACAAAACATAATCGAGTGCTTTTAGTTATCGTTTATTCTATTTATCCATTTCAAGTCGGATTTATATGATAATTGTTTATTGGCACTGGTATTTGAATATTAATCTAAAAGGAGTCATTTGAGGAAACACTAACACTAGCCTGTGAATAGCATATTATTGTTGTAAGTAATCATTAATACTCAGCTATTATGTTACTATATTGACTACATTTACTTATTGTTCATTAGTGTAATGTGTCAATTATTCTTTTGTCTCGTTTCCATTGTTAACTATGTTTATCATCGGAACAACACATCATTTGGTAAGTATTTCTCATTTCTGTATTTTCAGACTGTGTTAATTGTTGATCTAAATAAAGACATACAAAAAGACCACGTTCTTATAGGATTCATTGCTTTTGTGACGTATTTCAATCTGATATTGACCTTTTCTTGACCTACATATAGCAAATGCAGAGGGAAATGCACGCACGGTAACAGTTCTTAATTAATATAAAAAGATTTGCGGATGCCATGGGTAATAGTTCCGGGTTTATGTAGTAAAACGTGTTATTTGAAAACTATGCTCAATCTGCATGGATTTAATCCAATAGTAAATCTATATTATTTCGCTTACGTTCGGGAGATGGCCGGACATATCCGATTGAATTTAAATAACTTATAAGTCTAAGGGCAATGGGATCCATAGAAGTAGACACATAGATGGGGTTTTATCAGTTTATTACTCCTATTGGTTTTGAGAAAGCTTATACCTATAAATATTATTACATACAGGGATGTAGATAAGAGGGATAAGCAACTCCACATATACACCTGTTATCTGGTTAAATTTACACACATAGAAATAAAATTGTTCACATTTTCACATTTTGTAGCAAATAAAACTTTGAAGTCACATTTGGAACATAAACAAAACATACATATTCTGAAAGCTTAATATCTCAACTAAAGTTAGAGATACAATGAACAACTGAAATTTCTTTGTATTTTGAACAATAACTGGTTAAAAAGACACAGATA
Organism: Serripes groenlandicus; assembly: GCA_031761405.1. Taxonomy (NCBI): domain Eukaryota; kingdom Metazoa; phylum Mollusca; class Bivalvia; order Cardiida; family Cardiidae; genus Serripes; species Serripes groenlandicus. The sequence continues at coordinate 21,234,747 of JASEVX010000002.1, forward strand.
TTGGGATTTCTGAATTATATTATTATTTTCCAAAAACGAATAAACTGACATTTTTCATAAGGATAACATATTTTCAAAACCTGTAGTATATTAAAATATTTTTATCTACTGCAATAGAAGAATGTTTGAACTTCTAAAAAGTATCTTTGTTATTTTCATATCTTTAATAGTTGTTGAGTTTTACTGGCTACAAATGTTGGCACGGGTGATATTTTAGTATATAATTCAGTCACTTATCCCTCTTATCTACATCCCTGTAACATATGTTCATGTTTGAAATGGTTAATTTTCTTCTGTTTTAAATACATTTCAAAGCATATTTCAACAAGTTTTCATACTTATGAGGACTCTAGAATAATGTGTACAAATCGTTTTAAAAGACTTAACACTGTTGACTCATTATGCACTCTTTTATATTTAAAACATATCTTCACTATTCTAACTCGTTATCTATTGGTGAAGTAAAAATACAGAAGACAAGATCTGATATACGTATATCTGTATTGAATTTGACAGTTTGCAATATTTTGACATCAAATAGTTATTGAGATGATATGAATAAATGTTAAACAATGATTTTACACAAAGAATATACATCACATTACTGAGAAACTTTTTTATTTTTAATTCCGTATTTTTTAAAAAAAAATGAATGCTTCGTAAATCAACCTATTAAATGAACCGTTTCAAAGCAAAATGAAAATCTTTAAAGTTCTTTAACTACGTAAATTAAACTAAATTATGTAGACTTATAGTAAATAGAAATAGTATTATCTCGACGTTTCACATGCTCTTGTAAACTAATACGTTTCCATTGATATGTTCAAGCAATCATTTTTCACTTATTTCAGCTTTAATTCAAAGTCACTAGAGCGAAATAGCAATATAATTCACATGGCAGTTCTAATCACGTTTTCTGTAAGGGATATGGAGTGTTTGCTTCACAGTATCGTTTGTGTACGTCACATTTTGTACATCCCCTTTTGTTCTACTGCCTTTAACTTGGTGAAACATGAACAAAACTGTGTCGTTACGATCACCTGTAATAGAAAAATACATTGGGAAAAAGAACGTTGCCCTGAGTCTGAATTTCCTAAAAAGAAGATATACATACTTGGAAATGCGTCTACGAATTAATGCAATTGAGGCTTTTGGATATTTGCATATAAAGGTATTGTTTGTTTTATATATCAAAAGAAAGTTACATACTTGCAGAGATACCTAGCTGTTCTATTGCCATTTCGGCATCATTTTGTACTCGGGACCTCTTTTTGACTACAACGATATTCAATTTCCCTCTTACATCAACAAATGTACATTTCGGAAGGTTCCATTTAATCGTTTCACATAGCTCTTGACAGTCACGGTCCGCTGGCTGGAGCCTTATAATCTGAGGAGAATATATATAAAGGTGCTGAACTCCATATGGAGATCAAACTTTCGAAACGTTGAAACTTCTACAAATATTGCTAATAGTGACAACACACTAAGTAATAAATAGTTCAACACTATTTAGGCAGTAAATGTTGAAAAACAGTCAATTGAAGGTCATGCAAATATGCGAAATGTGGTTTACTTGATATGTCTACCCAGTTAAAATGAACCATACATAATCAATATTTAGATGTTTATTGTAATGGAAAATGAAATGATTACTCTTTGTGTATCCCATAGCAAAGATTCTAATACGTCAAGACTATTTTTGAACAGTTTTAAAACCTTGACTATACTATCTTTAATCTGGAGTTCAGCACCTTTAATATGAACAACACAAAGAAGAATATGTTTTAACTTAAACAAGTTCATCACACGCTTACAACCTTTAAGACGTGTTTGTGTTTTGAACCATGACATGAAAGTTGGATGTACAGAGGAGCGGACATATAATACCTTGTACTTAAATATCTCTTTCCATTTCGTATCGAGAATTTCAATGACATCGTGAACATAGGTCTGTGATGGCTACAAAATAAAATAAATCTAATTTTCAAAGCACATAAATTGTACAAAAAATAAAGTTTGTATTGTTTTAAAATAGAACAGGAAGGAAAACTGTACATAGTATTCTTGTATAATACAAACGATAACCTATAAGCGAAACTGAATAGTTAATTTAACCTATTCATATACATTAAATATTATATAACATTTACACATTTAACCATGGTTTACGATGCGTCAGATGATGATTTTTTTAGCCTTGTGTTTGCAATAGTTCACGCAGGACATAATGCTTTAAAATGAGTGTTAGCATTGCTGCAAAATGCAAAAATAATTTAAACGCGTTAGAGCGATAAGGTTTGAGGACAAATAGTTTTCCGAATCGGTTACATATATCTGTATCTAAATGCAATTAGAATATTGATAATAGCTTTGTCAGTCACTGATAACGTTAACTGATGCCATTTACCTATGATTTTCCGTTTTGGCGTTCGGTGTTGTGGGATTACCATGACAACTGACTACTCGCTGGTATCAGAATATATGGACCAGTAGTGATAAATTAACCGGGAAACGCCGAGATATAATTGAAACATTGATGATAGGAGCGTAAAACACCATGACAATAAACAAACAAACTGTGACACACGTACATTTATGTTAAGGTTGAAGATGCTGAAAGACGGATCTTGATCAGTTATATTATATAGTACCGTGCTTTATTTCACCGGGCGTTGAAAAAATATATTTAGTTTAGGATTGACGTAAAACTAGATGCCCACTGGCAACATGTCGAGCCCACCCCAAAGGTTTTCACAGACATAGTGCTCTGCCATACAATCGCAACATAGACTGACGAAGAGTTGACCTAATAACAGTTAATTAAGTGCCTTCTGCGATACTGAAGTGGATGTAAACTGTCAAAAGTACAATAACCCATCATTTTGTTTTTATTTTTGAGACACCATATTATTCTGAAGTTTAACATACATCCTTTTAAGTATATTTTGTGTTTAGGCATATTTAACATAGGAATACTTTTACACACCGACACATGTATTGAAATACACATGTACGTATACTGATTTAATAATTAATCCTTAAACAGAATGTCTTTTGGATAATGGAATCTTTTGCGTTTTGCGTTTTGGTAATTCAATCCCACTTTTGGAATGTGGACATTAATTATGTAGAGAAGTGTTTGTCAGGAGTGGTCGAAAGCATAGGAACCATAAGTGAGTGATGTTTGTGTTTAGATCTTATTGAGAAATGTATCAAGCAAATACTAGTAGCCGACACATCATCCAACTTTGGAACAGAAATGACAAATATTGTCTGCTGCATATGCGTCAAAACGCGTCTACAAGCGGGAATGGTTAAGGAGAACAGTCTCCTTTTTTGCAATATTTGTTTTCATTTCTGCCATCATCGCCTCATCATTGTGAACAAATATTCTCAGTAACTTAAGAATCATATGATACATGTTTACTATTTTGACCTTTGACCTCTAAGTGTGACCTTGACATTTAAGGTACGTGCCTGGGTCTTGTGTGCGACACTTCACCTTATCAACATCTAACTTGGGAATCCAATGATGCATGGTGGAGATGTTAGCCGGCAAGGTACAGTCCTTTCAAACATTACTCACACTAAGTATGATGTTGACATTTGATGTACAGGTCTGGGTCTTGTGCGTGACTCGCCGCCTTATCAGTGTTAACGTTTGTACTATTTTCTTTGAAATTATATGATGCATTGTTAAAATGCGGCCCGGACAAGGTACAGTCCTATCAAATAGTAATCATTTTAATATTTGACCTCTAAGTGTGACCTTGACATTTAAGGGACATACCTAGGTCTTGTGCGCGAGATGCCGCGTCATCATGGTGAACGTTTGTGCCAAGTTTCTTGAAAATCCTATGATGCATGGTTAATATGCGGCCCGGACAAGTTTGGAGAGACGGACGCATTTACATACATTTACAGCTATGTCGAGCTCATTGCAAGCGTGTTGGACAATAAAACCGAGTATTGCAGACTCACAATTTAGTATTCTTGTATTTCAAACTGGAACTTCCACAATTGATACACAACGCAATAATGCTTTTAATGTACGAGAATTTAAATGTACTAAAGACATGTTGTTAGCTGTATTAAGACTGAGACCTTTGGTGTATATAATCAATAAAAGCACATGCCGTAAGTATAAATCAAAAGGTATAAACATAAATTACAGCCTTGTATTTTTCTTTAACTATTTTAGTTTGCATACTGCTACTTGACCCATGTACATTTGATGTTTGGGGTGGTGTCTGAAATAAAAAATATATTGCCAATAACGGTATAAGTAATTTTATTCGTGCGAAATGCACGCATATCAAAGCAAACTAGGTACAAATCTTGCATGTACACAGCATATTTTTTATTGTTTAGAATGCATTCTAAGCATATATATAGGGGGTAATGTAATAATATGCTTTCTGTATATTTTACTAAAATTATCTTGGTATGCCTTATATTCTATCAATATATTGGTATTTGGTATATACCTTAGCTGACTTGTATCATCAATACTAAACGGTATTAATGAATAACAGAACTGAAACCAAAGTTGGACAGATCGTTTGAAAAGGGGACAAATAGCTACAGTAAACTACAGTAAAACACATTTACATTCACTGTGCAATTTTGCGTTAGATTTAAAACAAAAGGCTTCCTTGCAGATGCAACTTTATAGCACTTCACAACACTAGAAAATGACATTACTAGAAAGGGGCTATCTCTTACCTCATTGAGTCATGAAAATAGTATATGTAAAAAACGCTTTTTGAATTATAAAGATGTATAAAATATGTATAAAACGATACCCTCTCGGTAATATTTATATCAATTCGTTCAAATAAACCTCCTAAATATTTATATTTTTCAAAGTTCTTCTATACGGTCCTCACGTAATCAACACCAAGAGTTGTAGTTTAACCTTATTCCTGACCATTTCGTCTGGCTATCTCACGTAAAATCTAATAGATATCAGATACTAATTTCACTTATATATTCTGTTCAAATGTGAGATAGTCAGATGTCTTCTGCAAGTGCCATTCCCCATGAATATATTTCGAACTGCGACCCAGAGTTGTTAAATGACCTTGAAAATGTACATTGTGTATTTCAAACATGAAGCGATACTTGATGAAAAAGTATATATAAACTGATAGTAGACTCTGAATCAGATAGTGACACAGTGTCAAATGAATGTCGTGACATTCTTCCTGCCCACGACTCAGAAGATTCTGAGCCAACATATTTGCAAGAAAATGGATTTGACTGTGTTTGCCTTTATGGTTAGCCATGTAGTCCTGATTTTAGTTGGGAGGCGCTTAAAGACTAAAGGTTCAGACAAACTCATTATGTTGGAGGAAAACAATCAACTTTGAAGACTATTGATGCTATTTCCAAATCAATTTATCAGAATTGTTTGGAGCCCGGAATTCATGGAAATCGAAACAGAGTTCCGATTGATTGATTGGGGTTTAACGCCGTTTTCAACAATTTGTCAATCATATCAGGACGGCCAGTTCACTTACTCATATGTTTCTTGTCTTTCTCACACCAGTAATTTATACAACATTCTTTCCAAGCAATTGGCTGCTTTTCTACATAGACTGATAGCCCCATTGGTGGAATACGAATGACTTTTGTCTAACGTCGGAAAGAATCTTGGCCGAGCTGGGGTTCGAACTTACATCCCCTGGATTGACTGCCCGCGTCTTAGCTATCGGGGCTCGGTAACAGAGTTCCGAGAATGCCCTTACATGGTCAGATGTAGACACTATTAAACTACCCCTGACAACTTTGCCTATCATAATGACATTTATTACCAAGTAGGTAGCAGCACAAATGGACTCTTGAATAAAACTGTCCTTTGGTAGGAGTTGTTATGCTTCAGTTATAAAAAGATATATATATATACATGTATATATTATCTATATATATGTTATTGTCATTCTTGAATGTTACACAAGTAGAGCAACAGCGTCAATTTCAGTTACATCCTCACTTTGAATAACTTTAGTAGATCACTTACATAAGGGGAAGAGACACTATCTTCTTTTTTTGGACCATTTATCTGATATGCACGAGACTGATAGATTAATATTGTTATGAACACATTCATAATTGATCTGTTGATATATAGTGTAATACCAGCCTCAGAAAAAATATTAACGCATTCAGATATTAATGCTTGTACATGCATCCTCGACAGAGATATTCCTTTAATGAAAAAGAAAAAGAGATCTAAAAAAATGGTGATTTGTATCGCGCATGGGTGTGCTACACAATCTGGGACACACAGGATTAGTTTATTTAAATTTCCAACTGATCCAAAGAGAAAAAAACACACAGGATTAGTTTATTTCAATTTTCAATTGATCCAAAGAGAAGAAAAGGTTGGACAGATCGATTGAATAGCTGACAAACAGCTAAGTAAAACACATTGAAAGCAAAAGGCTTCCTTGCAGATGCAATTTTATAGCACTTCACAAAACTTGATATGACGTTGCGCAGAAAGAGGCTATCTCTTACCTTATTTAGCCATGAAAATAGTATATATGTCAAAGACGATTGCTTGAATTACAAAGATGTATAAACTATGTATAAAAGGGTACCCTCTCGGTAATTCGTTCAAATGAACGACAGTATTATTTATTTAACGCAAATTATCTTTTTCAAAGTTCTTCAATACAGTGCTCTGGTAATCTTCATTCCTGACAATTTTGTTTGGCTATCGCACGTAAACTCTAAAAGATATCTGATACTCATTTCACTTATGAATTCTGTTTAAAGTGGGAGATAGTCAGATGTCTTCTGCGAGTTCAATTCACCATGAATATATTTCGAACTGCGACCCAGATTTGAATAATGAACTTTAAAATGTACATTGTGTATTTTTGACATGAAGCGATAGTAGATAAAAGAAATATAGTGATAGCAAACTCCGAATCAGATAGTGACACAGTGTCAAATGAATTTTGTGACATTCTTCCTGTCCATGACTCAGAAGATTCTGAGCCAAAACATTTTCAAGAAAAATGGATGTGGCTGTGTTCGCCTTTATGGTAAGCCATGCAGTCATGTTTTCAGTTGGGAGGCGCTTAAAGACTAAAGATTCAGGCAAACTCATTAATTTGGAGGAAAAAAAATCGAATATGAAAACTAGTGATGCTATTTCCAAATCAATTGATCAGAATGGGTTAGAGCCCGGAATTCATGGAAATCAAAACAGAGTTCCGATTGATTGATTGATTGATTGATTGGGGTTTAACGCCGTTTTCAACAATTTCTCAGTCATATCACGACTAGTTCACTTACTCGTATGTTTCTTGTCTTTCTTACACCAGTACTTCATACAACATTCTGTCCAAGCAACTCGCTGCTTTTCCACATAGACTGATAGCCCATTGATGGTAGACGAATGACGCTAGTCGCAATGAATTTTGTCAAACGTTGGAAAGAATCTTAGCCGAGCTGGGGTTCGAACTCACAACCCCTTGATTGACAGCCCGCGTCGCTTCCGATTGAGCTATCGGGGCTCGGTAACAGAGTTCCGAGAATTCCCTTACATTGTCAGATGTAAACAATATTAAACTACCCCTGACAACTTATGCCTGTCATAATGACATTTATTACCAAGTAGGCAGCAGCCCAAATGGACTTTTGAATAAAACTGTCCTTTAGTAGGAACTGTTATGCTTCGGTTATGAAAAGATATACAGGTATATATTATTTATATATATGTTATTGTTATTTTGAATAATAACCTGATGAAGGCTAAATCGCCGAAATGTTAAAAACAGGTGTTGCTGTTGTTTGTATTAAATATTTGATTTATGCTTCAGTTGAAATTATAAATCTAAATTCTTGTTGTAAGGGTCAGATTATTAATCTCTTTCACTGCAATGATTTGAGCGCTATGATATTGCTGGTGTATTTGTATCATAAAATGCATTTACCAGTTTATTTATTTTAATGTCACTTCATATAAAATAAAAGGAATTAAATTATTATGACTAGATGTTGCATACTTTCTAAAACTAGTTTAATGGTTCCAGGTATGAAGTGTGACACACAAAGAGGTGGATCCAGTAATGCGAGAAATAAATCTGACATTTTTTCTGATGAAAATTATAGTATATAACAAAGTTGTGGTCTACTTCTGTTAACTACATTTATAGACATCACTGATGGACGAAGAGTACCTGTAACTTTCTTATGCACAAAAGGTAATATAAGAGTACCTGACCTTTATCTGTACTACAGGAGAAATTGATATGTGGGGATTTGTTTTTTATATTTACGTCCTATACAATTTTATTTGAGTTGGATCATATTAACCGTTTCGAACATACAACAAATATGCAGCAAACGACTTTGAAAACATTTAGTGTAAGGACTTTGGAAACTCTTTATAAACAAAGGAACAACTATTGAATAATGTTGACAACATTTAGATAAAATGAGTATGTATTCATTGTAATATTTGTTTCCGTTTTCCGAGATATATTAACAAATCGTTCAGCAGGGTCGTTTAACAGGGCAAATAGTTAAATATCTGAATGATTCTGTCTTATTGTTAACACCATTTTATAGATGTGACACTTCTTCAGGTAATGTTGAGACACTTCACAGTTGATATCACAGGGGTTATTGTCAGAATAGTTACTAGGACTTCCAAAAACGGGCACAACATCGCACACGTAGTTGATTGTCCAAGCAATTCAGTATCTGGGTCTCTACGGTAAAGAATATGTTCAGGCACGTATGCCACAGAGCATCATGTTGTTGTCAACACAGTTTAAAAGGAGTATCATGACAGGCTGTATGTGCCATGTATGCTAGAAGAAAGACAGTCGTACCTGTGTGATGAAGTGGGAACTCTATTAAAGTGCATACCCCAAACCAATTGTCCACAAACCATCCAACAGTCTATCAAACAGAATATTGACTTTCAAACAAGTGTCTTTTTAATTGAAATATTTAGATTATTTGCCTTGCAATGCCTTGGAACCTTATTCGAATCACTGTCTGATTATACATGTATTCAATCGTTTAGAACCTTTTGCTGTGTCATGTTTTAGTTTAATTATATTTAAAACTTTCCGACGAAATCACCATAAGCCGTAATAAAACTATTTTACTTTACTAAGCAAATATAGACATCAAACTATTAAACTCCGGAAAACACACTGAACAATTATGTACAATGATATAGCTATACAACTGTTGATAGCAGAGTACAATACCATAAGCCGCTATATATATGTAAGACTGTTGAAAGCAGCATGGAAAATCTCGTTCCACGTTATATATTTAAACTGTTGATTGCATATATTAACAGCACCGTCAAGATATATCTATAAAACTGCTGAAAGTATAGTTTACACCATGTGTCGTGATATAACTAGAAAACTTTTGAAATCATAGTAAACCCTGTTCACCATCAAGCCTGGACAGTTGTTTATTTATTTTATGAATGCTGAATTCATTCAGAGATACACGGAAAGTCGAAACAATGATAATGCGCGTCGTCAAATACTACATACCTTCATTTACCTTTGGAATGCATACTTCGCTAGTTTAAACATTTCACACGTATTTGCAGTATTTTTTATGTCTTTTGAGTTAAACGCATTACATATATTGGTGTACTCTGCAAACAATTTATTAAGTCTAACATCTGTAAGAAAAATAATTAATAATCGCTTGAGGAAGTATATCAGTTTTAAAAGACACTATAAATGTTTGCATGTGATGTTTGCAATTATAAAATAACTCAATACCTGTGTATATATTAAATAATACAAATCATGTCCTTCTTCTCGAGTCACACTAAAGTCTTGGTGATTGGATGTGTCGTGATCTGTAACAAAATAAGTATAACGACATATATGTTGATAAACGATTTCAAAAAGTAGTTCACATTACCTGTTTGTGTTGCGTTTCTGTATCACGGGGATGCACTTAGTTTTCATTTACCAGTATTCTGTCCGTCGCGCCGAATTTATTAGTTATAGCTTTCTTTCTGTTGAGTGCGACGCTGATACAGAGTGATCAGGAAAAATAACAGTAAACTGACCATACTTTTTCCGAGTTGTCTTCTTGTTTCCAGTTATTCATGCTCAATTATATTCTCACTTATTTTCAAAGGTATGTATAAATATTGATGGAGATAGTTTGTGACGATCATATGTGCAATGGTTAATCCCAGCTTCCAAGTTATCGCCTATAGATATGTTGCTGGTTCATCCATGATCTCACTTGTTATGCCCTTGCATACAGGTGAAAATAATCAGATTATTACATTTTGATTAGATTCAATATATTATTGTTCGTTCCTAAACGATTAAAACATCCTTTAAGGCATTTTTCAACACAATTTCAACTGTATCACCGGGTGCCAAGAATTTAATGTTGAAAGCCTCTTTCAACAATTTGCAGTTATATGAAGGCAAAGAATACTTATTCATGATCCAATGGGGACAAACCAGAACTAGGCAAGGACATGTGCCTTTTTATGTAGAACGCGTTAATTTGTATAGATCACTTTTGTGAATAACTAACCTGGCGGGGAAATTGAGTCTCGTTTAGATCTTTGGAATTGTAAAACTGCTCGGCTATCAATCCTTAATCTCTTATCTTTCTGTAGTAAAGTAAAGAAATAATTCCAGTAGTTGATACGTGTCCGCGCTCTACCTTATTTCATCTCTTACGATTTCAGTTCCTGACCTTTTTGTGCAAAAATCAGAAACTACTTTTAATGAAAAATGTACGTTTTAAAACTTGATTGTCAAATGTCAGCTGTCTTTAAATGCAAGTTTGACCATGGACATTCCTATCAAACAGAATATTGAATTTTAAACAAGTAACTTTTTAATTGAAATATGTAGATCATTTACCTAGCACTTTCTGTGTACCTTATTCGAATCAATGTCTGATTATACATGTATACAATCGTTTAGAACCTATTTGCTGTGTTATTTTTTAGTTAAATTTTACTTAAACATTTACTACCTACAGACTAGTTCTGACGCCTCTGCTTAGATGAAATTTGAGAAATCATAATAAGCAAGGTTTCATCTTGCCACACTTTTCTAAACTCTATTATTTTTAAATCATTATACTTTATATTCCGTTGATTGTTCATAGTGTTGTCACCGAGATGCTTTCAAAGTTGTCTGCTGCAGATTTGTTGTCTGTAGGAAAGGCAAACATCATTTCGTCTTCCCCGTTTATCTTTTTTTAAATATCTTTCTTCTTTGTTATTCTTTGTAAACGTTCAATTCCATTACATAGCCATTCAGTATGTTGTTCGAACGAAAGGGTTATAACAATCGTATTATGTTGAAAAACAATTGGCTGGTATTCATAACTGTTTGACTGATATCATATACAATTGCATGAATCTTTTTTAAATCATGAAAATAATCTTTTACTGTCTTAACTGTTTATGTATGCATATGTGTGCATATCAACCATGAGCTGTTTATGGTTCAGTTGAAAATTATAACGAAAAGAATTACCTATTAAACTGTATAAATCATAATATAACTCGATTCACCGTGATGAAACCAGCGAGCTTAGTCGAGGCAGACGAAACAATCACAAGCCGTAATAAAAATATTTTAATTTACTAAGCAAATATATACACCAAACTATTAGACTGCTGAAAGCAGACTGAACAATTATGTGCAATGTGCAACTATACAACAGTTGAGAACAGAGAAAAATACCATTAGCCTTTATATATCTGTGGAACATCTCGTTCCACGATATTACTTTAAACTGTTGAATGCATCTATTAACAGCATCAGCCAAGATATATCTATAAAACTGCTGAGTATAGTTTACACCATGTGTCGTGATACAACTACACAACTGTTGAAATCATAGTAAAACACCATTCACAATCATGCCTGGACAATTGTTTATTTATTTTAAGAATGCTGATTGTATTCATAGATACACGGATAGTCGAAAGCAGTGATAATGCGCGTCGTCAAAGACTGCCAACGAGTAAAAACAAGTGTTTGCGTAGATTTACCTTCGGAATGTATAAATCGCTAGTTTATACGTACCACACGTATTTGGAGTATTTTGATGTCTTTTGAGTTAAACGCTATAACAGAGATTGGTGTCCTCTACAAACGATGGATTAAGTAAACAATCTGTAAGCCAACTAATCAATAATCGCTTGTACGAGTATATAAGTGTTAAAAGACACTATAAGCAATTATAAAATAATTCAATACCTGTGTATATATATCATCTGCTTGATATTTTACACTTAAGTCAAGGTAATTGAGTGTGTCGTGATCTGTAAATAGATAAGTAAAGACAGAGTATTTGTTGATAAATTATTTCAAAAGTTAGTTCACATTTCCTGTTTGGGTTGTGTATCTGTATCACAGGGATACACTTTATTTATCATTTATCCGACTTCTGCCCGTCACGCTGAATTTATAAGTTATAGCTTTGTTTCTGTTGAGTGCGACGCTGATACAGAGTGATCAGAAAATATAACAGTACACTGACCATACCTTATAGGAGTTATCTCCTTTTTTACTTCTCATTTATATTCTCACTTAGTTGCCAAGGTATCAATTTCAAACAATGTATAAATATTAATGAAGATAGTTTGTGACGTTCATATGTGCAGTGGTTTAATCCCAGCTTCCAAGTTATCTCCTTTTGATATGTTGTTGGTCCATCCATTATCTCACGTTTTATCTTCTTGCATGCAGAGCAAAATAATCAGAGAATAACATTTTGATTAAATTCAATATCAATGTTCGAACCTAAACGATTAACCGTCATCGGGTGCCCAGAAGTTTAGGTTGAAAGCCCCTTTCAACGGTTTCCAGTTATATGATGCCGACGAAACACTTATTCATGATCATGTCGACAAACCAGTACTAGTCCAAGTGCCTTATTATATATTCAAAGATCGCGTATTGTACAGATCACTTTTGTGAATAACTGACCTGGCTGAGAAATTGAATCTCCGATGTGTCTTCGGCATTGTACAACTTCTGGGCTTTCATAACGTTTTCTGTTCCTCACCTTTTTCTGCAAAATTCAGAATCTACTTTAAATGGAAGATATACTTTTTAAAACCTGTTTGTCAAATGTCAACTGTCTTTAAATGCAAATTTGACCACACATGTATTAATGCAATGGCTTAGGGCAAACTAGGAAAACTGTTATTAAGAAATGTATTCACGATTTTAAATAAAGATTTTTCTTGCAGAATGCGACGTCATAATAAATTGAATAGTATACAAAACGTTGGTTGCTCAGTACATGCTATTACTATTTACAATCGTTACAGAAGCCAATATGAATCACTTGAAAAACATGGCCACCGGGCGGCATCAGAATAAATATGGCACATTAACAAAGTGAAAACAAGGCCTACCCAAAATAGTGTTAGAACTGATATAATGCCTAACATTTAATGTTGTAATATGACCTTGACATTTAAAAATTACAACCAATGTGATGTAGCATATTCCATCTCTCAATAGTGATCGAAATATTATAAAATACAATGAAACACACCCAAATCACTGTTGAAAGAATGTAGCTGATCAAATAATTTAATGCACATAAACAACGGAAAAGGTGAACTGTTATACGGTCAATCATCTTTCTTTAAAATATACATTATCATATCTAGTGAAATAGATATGTTTCAATGTAAACAGCCCTGTGTTCCATAGTCATGAAACTCAAAACCTGTTTTGCGAAACCTATATAGGTTTTGTCGATATACCGTTCCTTAGTCGGTTAACCAAACATGTTCTACATGTTTTCCATTCATAAAACAGGTAGGTTTCGTTCCGTTTGATAGGCATAGCTTAAACTGTTTGTGTTGTGTTTACTATGGAACACAAGGCAGATACATGTTGCCAATGACGTAATGAATTTAAAAAGAAAAAACGAACAGATATAGCTTAAGTTTATTATTAAAAGAAATCGATACCTGTTCATAAATATATTCATATTCTAATGCTTGTAAATCTGTTTGTAGTCTACCTCTGACAAACGGACGTATTTTCAGGTCAAGTTCTGTAAATATACAAGTATTAGTTCATAATTGTTGACAACATCGTTTTACAGTACATAAATCCCATAGATGGTTGCCCACTTCACCTGAATGTTGTTGTTGTAACAAGGTGTATGTTATACTTAATTAACACTTAGAAGTGAGCAAAGACTTGAACAAATGTGATTACATTCTATTTATAATATTCATTTGAACGGACTTTTGAAATAAAATTTCAGTCCCATTATCAACAATATATTCATTGTATTGCCGCGTTGCGAAAATACTGAGCGTTTGTTGAAGCGTACCATTTCATTTGATGGAACAACGAGCAACTGCTCGTGAATATTTAGGGTTAACAAGATACGTACTGTCATGTTTTGTCTCGAGATCTAATATATGAACAGCAGAGCGTTTTGTTCTGATTCCAATGAAATTTTCTTTATCTTACTGCAGATAGAACGAATCACATTTGCGCATAACTGACCTGACATAGATTCTGAGTCTCTTATAAAAGTTCTGACTATCTATGTCTCTTTGTAAAGGGTTTCCAAACATGGGTTTCCAAACGGCGACGAAACACTTATTTGTAATCCAATGGTGACAAATCGGTACAAGGCAAGGACATGTGCCTGTTTATATTTTCAAAGATCGCGTATTGTACAGATCACTTTTGCGAATAACTGACCTGGCTTTGGGAATTGTGCAACTAGGAATTCAATCCGTCCGATTGTTTTGTTCTGTAATAAAGTAAAGACACTATTGGCAGAGGTTGATGCATTCTACATTGTTTAATCTTTAACGTTTTCAGTTCAGGACCTTTTTCCGGAAAAATCAGAGACTATTTTTAATGGAAGATGTGCTTTTAAAAACTGGATTGTCAGATTTCAACTGTCTTTAAATGTAAATTTTACAAAGGACAGTGTGTGGTCAAACATTTACCTTCTACCCTGCATTCGTTTGTTTAAATAATTCGCTTTTTAAATGACATATAATTTCTTTGTTGAGGGTACACAGGTCTTAATGCAATTGATTAGATCAAACAAGTAAAACTGTTATTAAGATATGTATTTACGAAGAATGTTCTTGCTAAAGGCGACGTCATAATGCCGTTACCTCCAAAGCCTTGCCACACTATTCTTAAACCATTATAAATATCACATATATTGTATTTGTCAGTCAATTTATAACATATGTGTGATGTATGTAAGCCTAACATTGAATTTGAATAAAATCAGGTTTATTTTTTAAAAGTTGATTTGTATTAAAATATTAACACAACTCCTATTACTAGCACCGCTCGTATATGCGTGCTGTTCACACACACTTATAGCATATATACAACCATATTTACATTTCCGAATGTCCAATTTGTCATCACACGTGACGTTTTAGACCAAGGTGAGCTATTGGGATTATTGACATGAATTTGTTTGACAGCTTTCTACAAACCGTTTAGCCAAATTAACCAAACCTTAAATGAATTTGCATTGGTTGTCCTTTTCCCCTTGCGTTGAAATAATTAAATATTATATAGAACGTTGGTTGCTCCAGTACCTGATGTTAATATTTACTAACTTTTCGCAAGCCAATATGAATCACTTGAAAAACATGGCATCAAGGCGGCATCAGACACAAAATGAAAACAAGGCCACCCCAAGATAAAGGTATAACTGATATAATGCCTAAAATCTAATCTTGTAATATAACCTTGACATTTGAGATTTCAACCGATGTGATGTAGCATATTTTATCTCTAAATAGTGATCGAAATATTATTAAATACAGTGAAACACATCGAAATCACTGTTCAGATAATGTGGCTGATCAAATCATTTAATGCACATAAACAAGGGAAAAGGTGAACTTTTATACGGGTCCATCATTTTTCTATAAAATATACATTATCTAATGAAATAAATGTGTTTAAATGTAAACAGATACATGTTGCAAATGGCGTAATGAATTTTAAAAGAAAACACGAACACATATAGCTAGCTTTATGTTATTATGAAAAGAAATCGATACCTTTTCAATTATTATTTTTTCTAATTCTAGTACAACTTCCTGTATTTCACCGCTGAGGTCGGCACGTATCTTCAGGTCGCGTTCTGTAAATATATAAGTACATCGTTTTACAGTACATAATCCCCAAAGATGGTCGCCTACTTTACCTGAATTTCATTTATTTTAATATTGTAACAAGGTTTATGATATACTTAATTAACACTAGAAGTGACCATAGACTTGGCAAGTGATTATGTTCCATTTATAATTTTTATTTGAAGGAACTTTTGGAATACAATTTTAGTCCCATTTCCAACAATATATCCATTGTATCAACGCGTTACGAAAGTACCTCACCTTACCTAATCGAGCGTTGGTTGTAGCGTACAATTTCATTTGATAGAACAACGAGGAACTGCTCGTGAATGTTTAGGGTAAATAAGATACGTACTTTAATGTTGTGTATCGAGATATAATGTATAAACAGCAAAGCATTTCGGTCTGATTTCACTGAAATAATATGAAATGATCTTACTGCAGATAGAACGAATCCATTTCGCATAACTCACCTGACATATATTCTGAGTCTCTCATAAATGTTCTGAATGTCTCTTTGTGGAGGCTTTCCAAACAAGCCTCTGTAATTTCTGTTAATTTAGTCACACATTTGACAGTAGTTCGTTTAGCACTTAGTGTTTCAGTTGCTTCGGCTGTCATTATCTGAATATACTTTAAGCCGTTTATAAGTTCATCATGCAATGGTTGAACCCCTTTTGTAGCTGTTTCGTTCTTTATCACATGTTTGCATCGATTGGATAATTCTAACATTTCGTCAATTGAGCTTTTTATTTCTTGTTTACGTATACTTATTGACGTCATTGCTTCGTTATTGACACGTATGTAGTCTTCCATAGTTGGTATTAGAGGGTCACTTGAGAGCTAAAATAAATTTAATCAAAATGTACACTGTATTTTCTTTTTATTTCCATCCACCTACAACAATTTTTCATCATATCAGGGCGTTCGTTGAGAGTTACCAGTACAACAGGTCAATTTAACCTCACCAATCCAGTCTGTCGAAATGAGGATAAAGTACGAACTTTCATTTCAAATAATACGTATTGCATGGCCACGGATCGAACACGCGACCACCCGCCTCCAAGACAGATGATATACTACTACACCACCGAGGCGGTGTACCTTGTACAATAAAGTAATTAAAAAAAATGGTAAAGAATTATTATCTTTTGTGTCATTTATTGTTTTTTTTTAGCATAAAACATTGTTCGGTCGTATTGCATCATCCGGCGTATATCGATTATTGTACCATTAGTGTACAATTGTTTCCCATCTTTTAAAAGTTAGCCATTATTTCAGTACCTACTTTAAATTGTCAAATAATTTAACATGATATTTAATGAAAAATACTGAATGTTAATTAAAGCGCTTTAGATTGAAACTTAAACATTCGATGTATTACTTAAAATCATCAAAATGATTTGTACATGTAAATTCGCAACATAGTATGTAGTTATTTTCAGATAAATCAGTATAACATAACTTCTAAAATCGTACATATTAAATATCTTAAAATTGTTACGTGAGCTGTACTAGTTGATTCCCTCGTAACATTTTGAAGTGTTATGGGTTACATCAAGCCAGAACCTACATTCTGTAGTTCGCTTACTCGCTTAAATTGACGAAGCTTCTAGCGAACGGCCATGCATGAAAGGCGACTATAACAGTATTCAATACTGCCATTAACTGTAAAATATGCAAAGGTCGGATTAAGTGTGAGGAGGCTTATTGCCTCGAAATGAACCGTTTTAAAAGTATTACAGATTACCTTACGAATCTTTGATAAAGATGATTGTGTTTTATCTGTTAGTGGAATGCAAGTTAACATTTTACTTATGACGTCAGTGCAGTCCTTGAATGTTGAATGATGATCCTCTCCAAATAAAGGATTATGCATGATGTCATTGCATACGTCTTTAGCCTGCAATTTAAGTAATAATTAACAGCATCACACACAAACTATTTCTAAACATTGTTTGTTTGTTTGTTTTATTTGTGTTCTACGCCATTTTCAACATTATTTCAGTTATATCATGGCAACAGTTCGCTAATTCATAATCCCTGGGAAAATTAACCAGTTCTATACTAGGAAATGTGCCTTGCCCAAGCGCAATGACAACAGGACCACTGCAACTAGAAATAGAACCCTGGACGTACGTTTCCAAATCCGCAGCGCTATTCACTTGGCCAGAGTAGATTCATCAGAGCAGTGGCAATGATAACATCTTCGAATATAACTGTCATTATGAACATTTTAGCAGCATTTTAGTTTCGGGAAACATCTCAATTTGTTAAATATTTTGAAACGAAATCGGTTGGATTTGTGATTTTCAAGTCAGCCGTATTACGTTAACATATATAAGCTTTCTTATTGTCATAAAACGTCACAATAAAAATGATACAAAAATAATTGGGATCGCCCTGGATAGTTCACCTTAATATTGTCCTAGTGACCTTATTTCTTACAACCAAAATTCAATATTGACCAAATATTCAAAATATGACAATATAACATTACAATGATGTCTAGTAGACAATATAATATATATCCGAAAAGATTGCTTGACATGTTCTATAGTAATTAACATGTTTTTCGAATAAGTAACCCAACGTCCCTAGTTTTGGACCCAGAGCAACTCAGATTTAGTCAATTGGCATTCGATGTAGATGGATGTAGATGAATGTTCTGATAACATATCATAAATATTGGTTGAAAAATGTGGAGAATACTATGATCACAAAACTATTAATTAAATCACAAATATTGACTAATTTTCGAAAGTGATGAACGTTCATTAAAATAAAGTGGATGATTCTATGGTGTATACAGAGTTCACAAGCGTTTTCCAGAATTGTCAAGTTGCCAACTTGAAAGAGAATAGACTAAGATGGCAGTTCATTGAAGATTGGACATGCAATGTAGTATATAGATTGTTTACAAAGCTTTTCAAAATAATTATATTATGACCTAGATTTGTTACCACTCGCTATTCATTTTATAAATTTACCAATAGTTCATGGAGATAAACTTTTCGATACACTTTGATTGTACTGTTGCCTAAAACTGTACCTAAATTTGACACACTGATGGTTTTCCGACTTATGATCTTGTGGCCAGATATTGACCCCTGGTGTTTTAGATGACCAATAGTTGATAGAGATGGATGTACTAAAGAATGTCATGATTACGGGGAAGTATATGTAGCCATTTAAATGTTAACATGCTTCTTTTCTAAAGAGTGATGTAAATACCTATTGTTTACACCCACATGACCAGGTTTTGAACTAATCGAGATGTAGTTGCTCTGATGAATGTCCATCAAGGCATAAAAAATCCTCTAAACTGTTCACACAAAGAAATTGTTGAGGTAAACGATACACGATATGCGGACTACGAACACAGGTTGATAAAAATAGCTCTCATCGAATAAAAGCCATAATTACATGGAATGCTATTATTTGAATATTCAAATTAAGGTTTATTTCCTGCACATTTAAGTTAGAGGCTTACCTTGATAAAAATTGTTGGTGATATTGTCTCTCGAAAATCCCAGTTGTTGACAATCACACTAATAAGACCAGGTAAATCTGTATCCACTGATTTTTGGATCCCTAGGTATCTGTTTGGTGGCATAAAACACTTTGCAAACTCCCATGGATGTGACCAGCAGTCTTTAGGATTAGTGTTAACAAAGGAAGGATTCTGTGTAGCATGTGATAGTTTTATCAAATCTTTTAATTTCTTATTTGTGCACGTTTTAATCTGACAGGTTGCACATGTGTTAAAGTTACAAGACGAGCAGGCGGTTGAAATCTTCTGGATGAGTGATTTGTGACTTGTTTTATTCTTTGTTTCCACAAATTCTTTTACGGCGTCCTTTGCAAAGTCCAACGTCAGTGCACACTTCACCCAGTTATTGTACAAAGGATTGCTAGATTTATAGCCAAAGGCATTTATCATCATTGGTTATTGGAAATCTTAAATGAAATAAATAAAACATACATGCATGTTTGCCGGAAAAGCCAGTTAAGCCGAAGTTTCGGCTACCCCATCTGTTCTGATTAGCAGGCGCTCCGACCAGTCAATTGCAATTCAAGATCAAAAGCATAATGTTACCATGAAATGCTGTCTAATTAATCATCAATTCTCTTAAATTATCAAAACGAGGCGTTTCCATTTATAATATGTATTAATAAAGTACAGACTTATTACAAGTGTTAATAAAGACCTGCCACTGCAAGTATGCTAAGGGTTCCTACGGATACAGTTTCTGAAACGTTCTTACTGCTGAAAAGTTTTAAACAGTGGTTAGCTTATGATGGTTATGTAATATAATTGAATCGTGAGAAGACAGAATTATACTTCTTGTTAGTGGATGATCATTTTTTCTGAAGTTTTGTATTAAAGTCATATACAAACGGATAGGAAATAAGGGGTATTTGTGAGATACATTGTGTTAACTGTTTAATACCTTTAGTCTTTTCGATCAATTCAAGAACGTATGCCTAACGATTTATCTTATAATACTTTTAAATCTTACTCACTTACATATCGAAGGTATATTTTGGATACTTTTAGTATGCACTAAAATAAATAGTCTCACAACTTTCCGGACAACCCTTGACAATCTAGCAAGCGCACTGATCATTTTCTTTTAAGGATAACGTATGTATCGTATATGAGCATGCAAGGGATGATGCAGAGATAGTTTTAATAATGTTAGCACTACTCATATTTTTCATAAATTTAATTGTTACAAACAGAATCTACTTTTAATAAACATGAAAACTTTCTTTATAGTTGATCGGGTTGGAACGGAGTATCGACATTGTGGTTGTTCACTTTTCATAGCGGAAACAGTTTAAGATCCATGATAAATTAAAATTGATAATTTGTACACATAATGTATCAAGAAGCCTATAGGTTTAAAGACCTACACGTATGAGTGTTGAACTAAACCGGTCAAATATAATGCGTAGCTAATGAATAATATTTTATTGTAATATTTGATTGTTTCTATCAATGTCAGAAATGTTGCATCAATGCTTTTGTTATCTTCAACATTTCATACAATGTCAAGTATACATCACAATTATACATCACCAGCTGACTTATGCGTTATAATGTCTATAGATCCTTTACCATTTTCTGTTTTGTTATACCATATCCGATTATCTAGTGATTTTCCTCATGTTTTCCATTTGAAGTCAATATTTAAATGACGTGTATTGAGTGAGCAACGACATATTATACAATTTCGATTAGGAACTTCCTACGGTCAGGGTCAAAGATCACATATACTATCATGCTATTTTTGCTTGTCAAAGACAAATTTCATGGGTGATGCGGCTCTACTCGGTATTCCTTTAGACTGTTTAACAGACTGTTATTTATGCGATTTAACATATATCGAAGATTTTGTACAGAGTACAATTCCATACAAATGACGTCTGTGTCACTAAGCGCACTCATATTATTTAAGCTTTTCATTCACCAGGATAAGTACGTGGAAACCCCCTCTCCGGTTGGGTCCGATTCTATTCAAATTTTTGATCTGGTAGATCTGATCTGTATTTGTTTGGACACACCATTATGGAAAACCCCATCATACCTTCGTTTAGAAAACTTTCCAATGACTTTATTGTGTAAAACTGTCATTAACTATGGAAAGTCAACGACCCTCGGGTAAGGATGATTCATTCAAAACTGCTGATCATGGCACATTTTCAGTCACTCAGTTTATTTTAAAGGCAAATGATTGCACTTGATATGTTTAATGCTCGGCCCAATGTGTTTTGTTCAACCTTTAGGGCATTACTACCTCTACTACTGCGTTTGGTTCTCAACTGTGTTAGAGTTTAGTGTGTTGTTTAATATTTTCCGCCGCTTTTCACAATTCTGAAGTTATATCACGGCTTGTACTTTTTAAGTTAACAGTACTATTGGGCCATTTATCCTGAAACCAGCCAGGCAGTCGTAATGCTTACCCCGCAACTCTGAGCGCCAAGAAGGGCAGCCATTGCTACCATTTTTTAAGATGTTGGTATGACCCAACCTGGTATCAAACCCGTTGCTCCTTTTATCATCTGTCATTTATTGTGCGTATGAAGGATAATAACAAAACGAAAAATGAGCATATGCGATTTCTTTCTATGTAGAACTACTCGCACCTGAGGCGGATTCTCTACCACATCACCGCTGAGGCGGTCCACTGTGTTACATATTTCTTCTCAATCATACTTTTCTAAACTCTGTTACTACCTTCAATTACGACAATATTTTATGGATTCATATAGGTTAAACATATTATCATGCAAGTACACTGACAATTTGAAATCAAGGATTGTGCAAGCCGGAATGTACATGCTGAAAGGTACATGCTGGTTTCAAATAAGATGTTAACAACTTGTTATTTTTTAATGTGTGCAACTAAACATGTGTTTTCAGATTGAAATTGTGGGAGTTTGGTGGCGCAACCCTTGATCAGAAGTTAGATGCGTCGGGCAATATGAAATAAACTATACTAACATTCATTCGAAAGGGCTGATGTTGACCCATGTTTGGCAAATTTTCCTCATTCTGTACATGTTTATTCAGAAATAAATCTATGGCATAGATCTAGAGATGCAAGTCCCCTGAAATCATTTTTTGTGGGGAGCTGTAATGTGCTTGTCAGACGATCTAGACAATTTCTATTATTTGTGCAACTAGACTAGGTTGTTTTGATTGAATTTGTAGGGGTTTGGGGGCGCCTGATCAGAATTTATATGTATATGCGTAGGGCAAAAAGAAAAAAAAATCTAACATTCATTCAAAATACCTGATGGTGATTCACTCGTCAGTGTGGCAAATAATCTCCTTTAAAGAAGGTTTCTAGACATATGTATGTTATTTTAAAGTTCCGTTATACCAATAGTGTTGCTTTGATTTAAACCTTTTACAGTTGTTCGAAATGTTCAGTTGACAAATATTGTAAGTTAAGAAGAGCACGGTTGTTATCTTTGTTATGTTATTTGGCAGTAAATTATTCGAATTGGCATTGTATTTAAAATGGCTGTATGTTTTTCTTTTGACAGGTACTATCCGCTTGTGACAGCATTTGTCAAACCGTCTGCTAAATATTCAAGGCCAGCTGTTTAAGATCTTATTTATGCGTGCTTATATTGGACATATTTTCATTATGCTCAATCGTAGGCCATATTTATTAAAAAGACAAAGCCTGCTCAAGGGTGACGGAAATAATTCAGTCAATCTCTATGAAAATCTCCCTTCTACAGGCACATAGTTAAGACCATTAATATCGCCCCGAAATGGAGGAATCTAAGAGGAAAAACCAGCACAAACAATGAAAAGACAGAGAACTTGCAAGCACAGTTTGTTTCATGATGTCTATGCTGGCCATAATCATTTAACTAATCTAATACTCTGTGTTTGGCAAGTACCAACAACAAAGGGGGGATAAACTTATATAACAAGCATAGACATAGACAGATATCAAATGATACCGTGTTAAGGTTGATTTTACACAGTGTTATGTCAACAAGCACATGTAGTTTCCTTTGTCTGTTAACTGTATCTACCACCAATAATGACCAATAATGCCGGAAAAGACTTATCAACCTCCTCCATCAAGGTAACTAGTGTTCCTAGATGAGATGTGAAACACATCCGTTTGTTTTAATCATAGGCCTTATGTTGATTAAGGTAAGAGCATTCTGACCTGTTTCGTCTCTGCATAGTCTTATCATGGTAAAGGATCCTTTTGACTGCCTGTTTAATTAACAGTGTATATAAGTGTGAATAGATGAATGATGGTTCCTTTGTTGTATAATCAAATTCATCATAATAAACAGAACAGTCAGCATTCTATATCTGGATCGACACTTTATTCACACTGACAGGATATTTTAACGTCAAAACAGTAGTCACTTTGGTGCCTAAACCCGTAAATTTCATTTAGAGATATGGTAAACATTAGTACATTTTTCGAAATACGCCTCATAAATCACTTTATGTGATAAAAAGAATATTTCATTCGTGTTAATTTACTATCACTTTTAATAAACTCGTTAACTAAGCTGAATATGACGCTCGCCAAGGCTCGCAACATATTATCTTAGTAAATTCGTTTAATAAAATTGATAATAAATGAAATATCTTCTGTGTATTAAGACGAACAATGCAGAATCAAGTGAGACAGCTAAATATGAGCTGTCTAAACTGAATCTACATTTTTTTGGAAATACCTTAAAATTGCCTTTGGCACAGAAAGAGTTAAATGAAAAGAATGTTATGCTATAGGATTTACTTGTAAGAGTGTTTGTTTTAAAATTTGAAATAACTTTAGTTAATACATCTATTGTATATGTGTCTCTGAACAGATCATTAGATTGATGATGTTAACATTATTCTTTGAGAAATTGGTATCTGGCTGTCTTTTACTAAGCAGACATAAACAATGTTTATAGTATCTTGCCAGAAAGTGTATCCAGATTGACAGAGTCACCTATTGGTCTCTGCACAGTATAATTGTATTAATGATGAAGCCTGAATTTAGTGGTGCAGCCCCATATGAGAATGGAATATCAGTATAAAAAGATATATAAACTAAATCCTTTCTCACATAAAACAAATATGCAACAGACCATTTTGAAAACATCTTAACAAAATATATGGAAAATCTCCATTTTATATATGTATTAAGAGCAGTCACGTTTATAACATGATGTCCATGCATTTGTATAATGATACACAATTTATTTAAAAATGGATCATGGTACAGAACACAAATCAGAGTTGCACAACAATCTGCGCATGCCCTACACAAAGTTTGTATTGTGTCCAATCAGTTAGAATTATCTGCAAGTGAAAACTGTAAGCTCTAGTGGGATCAATTCTAAATTATAATGCATCTGTTTGGGGATTTTGTGACGCCAAAAAAGTCGAGCAAATTCACTGTAAATTCATGAGAAAAGTATTAAAGGTAAAACAATCTAAAAATAGCTATGGTTTGTATAGAGAACTTGGTCGGTATCCAATGAAAACGGCAAGAGAATTAATAATAATTAAATTTTGGTTATATATTTTGAAATAAACCAATCCTTTGATAATCAATATCTACAAAATGCTAAAGGATGATGCAAACAATGGTTTAACATACAGTGGTTTAAACTGGGCACATCACGTTAAATCCATATTACAACACATTGGTCTGGGAAATCTGTGGATGTAACAAAACCCAGATAGTATCAAATACGTCTACATCAAACAGAGAATACTAGATAAACACTCTTAATACAACAATATAAATAACTCCCAAAGATTATCTCACTATATTTATTTAAACAAAATTTTGAAATAGAAATGTATCTTATCAAAAATCTTGATTCAAAATATCAAACTACTCAAGCGAAATTCAGGTTATATTCTAACAATCTTGCCATAAAAACTGGCAGGTATACCAATATAGATAGACAGCAACGCACATGTACACAGTGTAATAAGGATATGACAGAAGCTCCTTAACATTTTCTACTTGTTTGTACCAAGTATGGGGAACTAAGACATACATTGCTTAAATCATATGATTGTAAATGGCCTTCTATAGACAAATTTAATACATTAATGTCATCAAACTCAATAACAGAAATTAACAGGTTAGCTAGATTTATTTATCTGTCTTTTACGGAAAGAGATTAGCTGTAAAAGATATTGTAATATAGATATACATGTACCCTATGATATAAAATATGTTTATTTGTTTTTCTGGTAAAGAGTTCATGTCATTAACACTTTGTATACATTTGTATGGCTATACATATTGTTAATGTTTAACGCCAATACATATTATGTTATGATATAATATGTATAAAGATAATTGTTTACAGATTTGCTTCAGAAAGAATAATTAAGGCCTACCAATCACTAACACTAGTATAGTTAATCAAAAACACTTTAAACAAATATCTTATTTCCAATCGGGATAAAGTCGTTATGTTGATCAATTAATTAGGTCCAATTATTACGTTGATCAAAGGCTAGTAAGTCAAACTGGTAAAATATCAATCATCTGTAAAAATAAAAAGGATTTCAATATCGACATGAATGTAACAATATAATTTGTTTGTTTAATTGGGGTATACGCCTTTTTCAACATTATATTAGTTATATCACGACGACAGTTCACATATTCATGATACCTGGGAAGACAAACCAATACTTTGCTAGGAAATGTGCCTTGCCCATGGGCATTCCACCGTGACAGTCGTGCCACGACTGGGGATCGAACCCGGGAGGCCCGGTCCCAAATCCCCGACGCTAACCACTCGACCATGGGGATTCCGTGAATGATGAAAAGGTATTTTTCCAAACATTCTCCATTTTCTAAGTTTTGTTTTTAAACACCAAAAGCTTGTGATTCTTCCTTAGGGGAACATTTGAGACGCGATATCAATTAAGGGTTGATGAACATTTGAGACGCAATACCAATATAGGGTTGATGAAAATTTGAGACGCGATATCAATATAGGGTTGATGAACATTTGGTGACGTCGGTTTTACGTAACTAGACCTTCTGAATTGGATTGGTGTGTGTGGTATGTATTTCCAGATTCCAGATTCCGACGATTTCAATTTCATAATATTTGTGTTACGTCTAGTTGTTCATAGTTATAAATAAAGAATGCAATCTTGAATCTAATATATCAATACGTTAACTGACTACTAAGAAGCGAAGAAATTGTGTCGTAGTCTTAATGCATTTACTATTTGACTTGCTAAACAGTACCTTCTCACTGTCAGATGTTGCCGTAACTCTTATGTGTACGAATTATATTTTTCTGATTCAAACATTCCTCTTAAGTCATACTAACTGAAGTTAATAAAATTGCGAAAATGTACGAGTTTTCTAAAACAAAAAAGGCTGTTTGGCTTTCACTTTAAATCGTTTATATTTTGAGATTTTATAAAATGCATTGAACGAAACGAACTTAATTTCAGCCACACAACTCGTGTACGTTCCAAGTGAGCGAAATAAATCGATTAAAATGAAAGGAACGGGAATAAAGGAGAGTAAATGAGCATTACATATGAGAAGGTCAACACAAGGGGCACTGTTTCTGGAAACATTTATGTTGACATATAGGAGGTCATAAAATGTGTACATTCACTGCCAAACACAATTAATGGTAAATACCCCACATAACAAAGATTGCCGGAAAGTGAACTGATATAAAGGTAGAATGACTGGTTGTGTGGGTTTATTTTGTATGATTGATGTATAAACTGCAACATAACGAGAACATTTTAACGGCACTTAAGTCAGGCAATCGAGAATATATGTATAAGTTAAAAAGATCAAAACTTGCGTGTAACTGATGCAATTGAAAGGAAATTA
This sequence comes from Serripes groenlandicus, assembly GCA_031761405.1. NCBI lineage: Eukaryota > Metazoa > Mollusca > Bivalvia > Cardiida > Cardiidae > Serripes > Serripes groenlandicus. The sequence goes on from JASEVX010000002.1 coordinate 21,262,272, forward strand.
CAATACCATATTTCCTTATGGTTTTAAATATAAAACTGTCGTATGACCATTTTCAAGTAAGTGTACAGTTTAAACGCGAGTTTTGCCTAAGAAGTATTTATAACTGTGCTGAAAAGGTATTAGTAGGTTTAAACTTGTCTGTCTTTCTTATACCAGTACTCAACGCAACATTATTCGAAATTAACTTGCTACCTTTCAAAATATTATTTAATTGAATACGTATGACGAATGTGGCAATGCCTTGTTTATCTCGAAAGAATAATGCCACAACGGTATCGATTTATTTTAATTTTTCATTATAATCCTAGTAAATATCCATTCGTCTGACGATTTCGGGAGTTAGATATGTATTATGTGTTAAAATGCGCAAGTCCGCCCTTGAGGTTTGTTTTATTAATCGCACATCAAATAAAGATTTACAATTACGTAACCACACTTGAATGTTTGCACAATAAAATATATTCATAATTAGTGAAGTGAAGAGTTTAAAGTTTTATATGCAGCAGGTATACTTTTGAAAGACAAAGCGTGTGTTACAATTGCAACATAACCTTTTAATATGGCTCTTACTAGAACTTAACAGCTACATTTACACGAATATTCCTTAACAAAATAGCATTTTATTTATCAGAAAAGAAGAAATAGTTACACCGATGTGGTCCATTAGATATGAACAAGCATTTCAAAGAAAAACAGACGACTGAGCACTTTGTGCCTCCTTGCCAGAACAGAAGACACATACAGAAACTCGGTTCAATTACATTCATTAACAATATCCAGGTATCAGAATTACAACCTACCCCAAAGTTGACTAAAATCCAACAGGTATTACGTGATATAGTCCACGTGTTATCTTCCTGTCCATTAAAAGTTGACTGACTTGTAATACGCCTACTTCGGGATGATTGACATTTGCTAAATATATTTACATAGAGTCCCACAATAACGGATCACTACAGAGTGTTAACCTTCCATTAAGTTACAAAACGTAAACACGCACAGGATATCATGAATAAATGTACATCAGAAAGTAAGAAACTAAAGAATATAGTTTATACTTAAAAAGTTTTATCTCTTTCTTATGATTCTCAAATTGACTTGAATAGCTGCTTGTTTAATGTATGTTTCAATACAAATTATCTTAAATATGTATTTGTTTTAAAAAGAGCGACATACAAAGTAATACTCTGTATTTACATCACATCATTGTACAATGCAATAAAGTTTTTAAAACACCAAATTATGAGATAAACAGTAAAATGGGGAATAGTTACAACTCATGGAAAATGTGCATGGACTCTATTTCGTACAGTTTTGAGACAAGAGGGTGATTGAGCACATAAAAACAGGCGAGACGCTACGGTCGTATAACTTCGTTTTAACATAAAATAGTATTTCGAATGATTTATTAAGCATTGTGACCGCGTTTAATTTATCATGCTGTCAAAATAAATAACTTAAAGCTAAATTTTCATATTCGCGCTTTAAATTGTAACCACTTAATAACTGGATAAATGGTACTTTTCACGATATTTTGTGAGGCTCCCATAGTGTTGGGGACACCTCTGTCTCCTTCGTTATCCGATGTAGGGCGGGTTTATGTACCTTATTTGTTTTTTGTTTTTTTAAGATAATAAGAAAACAATTAAGTATAATAAAATGTCCAATATCGCGAGCATATTAGATGCTCAAAGGGTTTCAGTATATTTTTAAAATGTTCAAGATAACAAAGATGATTATCATGCACATTTTTCATTTATCCAGATTTTATGTGGTGGCAGTTCTGAACACTTACAAGAATTTGTCCCCATTACGTTAATTTTTGGATTTCATGATAAACTCAAAACAATCAGGGAATTTAATAGTTAACGTGAAATCCTCTATTCCTTTAGCAAAAGTTTTCACGAAAATAAATTGTAAACAAAATAAGAATTGGGTCATAAATGTGCAATAAATTGCTTTTGGATACATTAACATGCATACCTCAAATGTATGTAGTGATACCATTATTAAAATATTTAATATATGAAGTATTAAATCGTAAATACATCAATTGATTTTTAGGTATCTCCAAAATACCGTTCGTTTTACTATGTTTACTGACAAAATAGTTTAACGTTACTTCTACGTTATTGATATACCGTTCTCAATGAAATGTCTTTCCCTGGACGCTGATGCCTCCCAAAATTATAACTTGAACAACTGTTTGTAAGCGTTACATACAATTTTACAGCAATCATTCCCATTAATATTTTAATCCTATTGGAAGAAGATGAATCACTATGCACTTCACACAATACATGCGACCAATCGTCTGAAAGAATTAATGATCGAGCGGAGATTTGAACCCTCGGCCACAAGACGAACAGCCCTTGTCATTACCGACTAAGCTGTCTCGGTTCTACGGATTGAGAATTATGGTAGCCAATGAATGATCATCAGAATATGGAAATGCAGGGTGTTTAGCATTCATTGGTATATTGTATTTATAACAAATACCACGTTTTCAAATATCGAGTTAATGAAACTTTGAGACTGTTTATTTGGTATGGTAAAATTAATAGAAAAATATTCATATGGGTGATATGATTTTTAAATAAAGCGGATACTTATGTTTTCTCATATAAGCTATCTTTTTTTCTCTTCCTCTTCCTCTTTCTCTATATATAGTTCACCTTTCACCTTTGGCGATAATTATAAATCAATATGACGTTTAATAATAAGTAATTTGAAACTTATCATTAGTTCAAGGTAAAGAAGTATATCAACCAGAACCAGTTCCAATAACAGTTCCTGAAGCACCGGAATCACCAGTGAGTCAATGGAGAACGGTTAATTTTGAAACGGTAATGTATACATGTAACACATTCTTTAGCGCCTTAACTTAACATATGTATTACACTTTTGCCATTCTGGTGATTACAAACAAAAATCACTCACTATTTCTCTCAGTCAATCACTCATTCACTCACTCACCCACTCACAAACTGGCTCTGACAACGATGTAAGCTTTTATCATATTTTGGTTCTGTGAATTCACTGGTTTCGAAGTCCCAAACCTGAAATAACAGTATTTAATCGATGCAACACAAGATTTGAATAATAATGTATTAAAATATTGAAAAGGCATATAATTATGTTGTTTTAACTGTAATCAAGTCTATTATTGCGTGGTCGCTTTTCCCGTTGAGGTCTTATGGCATTTCCCATTAGTATTGAAATTAAAATAAGTGATACTTTAATATATTGACTTTTTCAATTGTCTGCCTGTCAATTCCGAGCATTATTTCAATTATATATTAAGGATTTTTAGAAACCACTGTCTTGGAAATAGTTTATTTTAAGAGTAACTTCTCTATTTGTACATCTATCTGATCAGCATCTTAAACTTGGTTATATGAAAAAAGAACAAAGTGGGCTTGGATAAATAGTTATTGGCAGGACAAGTGTGTTCCTTGAAACATTTTTGTGTGGATGGGCGAAGATTCATGAATGACTGGAATCAATGAATAAATAGTTGCATGAATGTTTAGAATGATTTAGTGGTATGTTATGTATGTGTGTTACTATTTACATTACGATATATATATATATCTCTTTATAATCAATTTTTATTTTTAATCGACTCTTTCCATTTTATTACCCACATGTCAGATCTGGTTATATTGTAGAAACTTTGTCACTTCATGAAATATCTACACATTGGGTTTTTTTAACAAAATACGCTTGAATCTATGAGTATTTCATATATTGTATACGTTTCAGTGAAATAAATATAGATTTAATAGTTGCCTGTGCAATAAGGAATCTTATTTTTAGGACGAGTACCGCATATGTTTTTTGGGTATATCAGATTTAATATTCACATAGTATCTAACAATTTACTTAACAGGCAGAAACGGATCTTAAAAAGGATCTGAAAAGGCACAAAGAGACCAGATTGAGTATTGTGCTAATTGGACAAACTGGCGCAGGAAAATCTTTATTGATCAACTCGATATATTCCATTTCCAAGGGTCGTATTGTAGACATTTCAACCTCAAAGTCAGATGATCTATCTGGGGTTGGAACATATCACGTAATGTATTTTGACATTCTTTATTTTACAAAATGTACTGACTTACGACAACTCTTTCTTAACAACTTAGATAAACATTTACCAAAGTTGAACATAACTATATAAATAACTTGTATACTCCTTCAGGTTGAAATATATCGTAAAAGGCTGTGTGGCTCACATGTGCATGTATTGTTGTTGGTTTAGCTATTGTGATCACTCACAGTCCGTCTTCGTCGTAGCTATCGTCGGTCCAACCTGTACCTGCTTCTCCTAAACCAATGTAACGATTATACAACAGCTTAAGAGCAATGTCCCTTATGTTTTTCACCTTCATTATAGCTCACAAAATTTAATTATACCGAGATTTGTGATTGCTGCGGCAACAGAAAAAGGGGAAAACCCAAAGCTTTAACAAATATTCGTGTGCACAAAAAAAACTGGCCCAATTTGGAAATAATCTTGCACAAGACTTCGTTGAGTGACCCTCTTATATGACTGTTTAAATTATTCCGATCCGTATCAGAACGTAGCTGGCCGGTTCGAGGCTTGTTTTTTCCTATATGTGTATTGTAAAGCAAATAGAAATCGTGCTGTCCATGAGTACTGGCACGATTTAAAAATAAGGTGATCCTTTACCAAGATTTTTTAATTGTTAAAAGATATTCTTGTCCAAAATAATTTGCACTAACGTAGCTATCGTCGGTCCAACATATACCTGCTTCACCTAAACCAATGTAACGATTACACAACAGCTTAAGGGCAATGTTCCTTATGTGTTCCCCCTTCATTATAGTTCACACAATTTAATTATACCGACATTGTGGTTGCTGCGGCAACAGTAAAAGTGGAAAACCCAAAGCTTCAGCAAATATTCTTGTGCAAAAAAACTGGCCCAATTTGGAAATAATCTTGCACAAGACTTCGTTGAGTGATCCTCTTATATGACTGTTTAAATTATTCCGATCCGTAAAAGAACATAACTTGCCGGTTCGGGGCTTGTTTTCGCTATATGTGTATTGTAAAAATATAGAAATCGTGCTGTCCAAGAGTACTGGCACGATTTGAAAATAAGGGAATCCTTTACCAAGATTTTTTAATTTTTAAAAAATATTCTTGTCCAAAAATAATTTGCACTAACGTACTTTGCGTGACCCCCTACCATGATTGCACAAATAATTACGATCCCTTCAAAAGAAGTAGACCGCTAGTGAGAGGGGCGTGTTTTCCTTTCATGTATATGGTAAAAATATGTTATTGTACAAAAGTCCTGACCGGATGTTTTCCTTATAATTATTTATATGTAGAGAGAACATTAAAAATAATCTTGACCAAAAGTAAGGATCCGATTTGAAAACAATTTGCTTCAAATAGTCTCTTGTTTTAATTATTCTGATCCGTTGATAACTATGGCTACACAGGGTGGGGCTTGTTTTTCGGAACCCTGAGTGTCAAGGATAAACGCTTATATAACCATTTTACGTCTGTGATTGAATTTGTGCATACCAATTTACTGCTTTGTTTCAGAGTATTTCTCACATTATTTTACTTTTTACTGAGATCACTAGTACGCCTTTAATACAATATGAACATCACACATGCCAGAATAGGTGTTTATAACACATGTTTCAGTTTGTTGACTTTCCATCAACGGATGAAGATATGTTTACAAACATTCACATCTTCGATACAATGGGATTTACCGGTATAGTTGGTAGTAAATCTGATGACGGAATAACCGACGCTGACTTACAAGCGGTTTGCGAAGGTCGAGTTAAAGACCAACATAAGGTATGTAGTATGCAACAATATGCAACAATATTTTATTTTCGCTTGACGAATTTATTACCGTACAAATTTCACCAGTTTAAAACCCATACTTTGGTACTGTATTCCTGCCAATGCTGAATTATTAAAATGGAATAATCCAAGTTTGATTTGGATATTGAGGAGTCTATTATCAATTCCAGAAGCATCAAGATGAAACGTTTGAGTTATGAGGGGAAGAGTAACGAGTCTGTTTAGAAATCAGGGATGTGTCGGCTCACGTGGCTCCAAACTGGTTGCACATAATTCACCAATTATGTTCCACCATCCAGCAGTTAACGGTGTTATAAGTTATATCAATACATTTCAACTCAATTGCATAAGACATTCGGCAAAAAAAAACCTATTAGAGTTACATACTACACATATTAATATAAATAACTGCTTTTGGAAAAGTAATATCAGTAACATCCTACAATACAATGTATGTGTGTTTCAGGTTTATAGTTCGATGTGATCAATGGGTCTTGTATTATGACCATGGTGTCTATGATTAAAACAGAAATTTCTCACATACCAAATATCCAATTTATCCAGATCTACAAACATGTTTAAACGATAGCATCTTCGAAATTGTGTAATTAAATTCAGTCAATGAAACACTAACATTGTCATGACAATCGAAAATTATTAACACATTCTTGCTAATTTGTTCTTAGTTGTTAAACATATTTATCAGACTCTGTTCTTTCTCCATTCTTATGAAAACAGATAAACCTAATTAGTTTTTTTCCGAAACCAAAAGCAACATTACATTATTCACTCAACAGCACAAAAACAGAAAAGCACCGCTAAAACAAGAACTGTGTTTACAAAGCACCGAGCCCCCAACCATATGCTTGTCAATTAATGGTGTTTCAGACTATCTTGAAACCAGCTACTGTTTCATAATAAACATATGTTCCAACTTTTCTAAAAGGCATTTAATTTTTCAAAACGGGACAAAATTCGAAAATGATAATAGTTGTATCAGATTGCCCTCTAAAAGGGATAGATGAAGGATATTAAAACTTCACTATAATTTATCAATAACTCATCTCCTAACAGTATGCAGAAAATTCGTTTGACATTCATGGATTGAAAATGACATCATTCACGAAGGGCAGTGATTCAACACCAATATCGTACAGAACTTGTTCCAAATCGACTGAAGTGCATATTATTTTTTAGTCCATTCTAATGAATTCAAATACACATAGCAGTGATGGTTAAACAGGTGGTAAATCACTCTGCAAAATAATGCATATGCGCCCCACAGTAAACAAAAACAACAGTTTCAAAGTTTATTAAAAGGCCCAAACCTCCATCAATATTGAACAACATCTGTTAGTTTAAACTTAATTAGTTAGTATCTATTGCGAAACAGGGTTCAGCTTATGATAATCATGCTCGATGTTTGCTTCCTGCAAACTTTACTAGAAATCGCGCTGTTTGTGTTGAAAAATCAAAAAGGCGATTATTTGCTAACACTTTTCAATTGAGACACACAGCTTATTAACTTCAAATCGTACCAAGACTCTTAGTCAAAGAAGATGTATTGTAAAATGAGATGTTTATCAAGAAGGAACATATAAATCTGAAAAGAAAAAACTGTGGGTCAGCTAGTTTTTCATTTTAAACAGAAATAAGACGGTTAAAACAATAAAATGGTTGAAAATTATAGGAAATCTTCAAAGCCATTTGCACTTCAAAATGGGTATTACTCTGGAATAATAATTCGGACCAAAATACGAGTCGACTATTTGTTTTAACGATAAATCTATGTTTCGAATGTCAAGACCCTACTAAAGGCAGTTTATAAGTTATGGCATATTTCATAAAAGCATGATGTTACCTGATGGACTTAATGGCCGTTCAAAAGACAATTTTTTAAGAAGGATGTTTCAATTATTCATGGGTATTATTCCTCAATTGAAATCAATTCCGTTGATTTACATGTGTTTGTTTTGCCTCATGCAAATTAATTCGCATTGTTTTGTTTTATATAAAAGGTGCTATACAGAACGTATTTTGAATCACTTACTCAAATGGTTACTTAAATGCTCTATTCATTTTTGACAATATGAATATGGATCTAAAGATGCTCAACGTTTCCCCAGCTGTATTTAAACAGCGAGGATTACAATCGTCAAATTGTATTACTTCGATAAGCATCGCTTCTTATAGGAACAATATCCTTATATGTGACACAGAAAGAGTGAAATATGAGAACTGCATAAAAAAAGACTTAATACAAACATAAAATAATAAGTTTTCAGATCCACTTGCCAATATTCTACCTTTTTATGACTAACGTAAGCAGTCATGAATTACATAAAACAGACACAGCGTCATAACAAAAAGGGCACATATGGTCATGTTCAGCAATAGTTTGATATCTTTCAATTGAATTCAATTCTAATAAACACATAAACAAGCTTTCCACGGGGCCGTTTCAATTTACAAACAAGAGGGCCATGACGGCCATGGATCGTTCATCTGATTTATTAATAAAGAATTGTCAATGTTCTCGCTCTATGTATACAATGAAAACAAGCAACGGTCCCTGGTGGCCATGTTTTTTAACAAATCTGAATAAGTTCAACAGCCTTGGTAAAGGATCACCCAAGGAACATTTTCTGACAGGTTATATCAAAATCAGCCCTATACTTTTGACAGGAAGTTATATAAAGTTATCACTATATATTCATGTAAGGAAAACAAGCCCTTCCTAGCCTTATTTGGTACAAGGTCACCCAAGAAACATCTGTGCTAAATTATTTTCAAATCGGGCTTTCCTGTTGGCCATGGTTTTCAACGGATCATTATAATTTTAATTGTCTGGGTACAGGGTCAAATCTGGCCGGTTTTTTTTGTAGAAAAATGTGTTTTAAGTTTTCAACACTGGGAGTAAAAGGTTACCAAATAAAACATTGTGACACATTTTTTCCAATCGGGCCATACTTTTGGACAAGAAGATATTTTATATACATATAAGGAAAACAAGCCCCGCCCCCTGGGTGTTATGTTATACAACGTATTAGAATAATTTGAACAATCTTGATAGAGGGTCACCATAGAAACATTTGTGCAAAATTATTTTCAAATCGGGTCAGTGCGTTTGGACAAGAAGATGTTTTTATTTTGCACTAAACACATATAAGGAAAACAGGCTCGACGGCCATGTTCTTCAACGGATCGAAATAATTTGAACAATCTTGGTAGCAGGGTCACCCAATTATCCTTTTCGCAAAATACTTTTCAAATCGGGCTAGTGATTTTGGACAAGAAGATTTTTAAAGTATTGGCATAGTTCCTATTTATTGATGCCGCGGCTACCAAAGCTCTGCATGGAATTAAATTCTTAGAACAACTTTGAAAGAGCACCACCTAAGTATTATTCCTGTGTTATTATTTATAAGTTGGTTCATTGTTTTAGGAGGAAGATTTGTTTGTAGGAAAATGTGAACTGACGGCGACCACGACAGACGCCGGACGGTGATTGATCACATAGCTCACTCCACACTTAGTGCTACGGTGAGCTAAGAATGTCTGAATAATAACTGGTTTTCTTTTTTGAATAATTTCTAAGTCTACTTCTGGCCGTACCTAGTTTACTTTCATGTTTATATAGTCTATCTGTTAAATATATGAAAACATCAACTGCGCGGGCACATTTCTCACGATCCCAGGGTGCACTTTGCTTGTAAAAGTATGATACCGATAGGTTACATCAGCTAAACCAAACATATGTGAAACGTCATTAAATTTCTTCAAAAAACGATTTCTGTCGACGAATATATCTATGGGAAATTTGTCGACGCCAACGTGTCTGTACTTGGTAGATAAAAACATATTGTTGTCGTTCTTTTGGTGCAATCCAAATTGCCTATCATGTTTGTGAAATTTACTTTTGATGTACATTGTATCGTCTACACACATGCAAATTATTTGCATTCGTGATATGGAAAACAAGTGAATGAGGTGATTTTACTGTGAAAACGGAATTGTGTTCTTGCGCCAATTGTTCATGTTACTGAATTTGTTTAAAAGGTATGATAACGACACCATTAATGAATCGTTTTCTACGTTATATTTTAAATTTCGGCTCATGTAAAACGTCAAACGTTATGCAAAAAAACATGCACAAAGTGTTAAAGGTAATCTCACATCATATTACGTTTACATATTAGAAACATATTGTCATTTATGAACTCGTTAAATTATTAATATCAGACCTTTATACAAAGACTTGTTTGACCTTGAATAAGCAAATATCTAACATTTAAACAGTCATATATACAGACATACGTGCTTTTTACATGATACCATGGTTTGTGATTTGTGTCAAGCTGGCTTGTGTTGAAAAAGACAGTCGTCACACGGTTTACTATATGTGCTTGCATATGTTCGTGCGTGTGTTTTGTCTGTGTGTGCAGTCGATTCTTGTCAGCAATATCATTTTTTCTTGCATCAGTAGAGTTCAAAAACTTTAACAATATCGTTAATTGATAAAATGACGTGCCACGTACTCTCCCCAACTGTAGCTCAAACGTTAAGTTCACAGTTCAAGGTTAAAATTTAAAAATGAGTAAAATATTACTTGTTCGAATTATAACTGGTCAATTGTATAGTGCGTTTTCGTTTAAATAACTTGTGTATACGAGATAGATAAATGGTGGTTTGTCACATAGAAAGTCACAATTATGGTTCAAATGTCAAGGTTATAATTCAAGGTAAAGTGTCTAAAAGCGTAAATTATTACTATATTTAAACACTTAAATAGATGATTTTTAAATGATAGCCATAGATGTTCATCTTTTAAAGACAATAGGTCAAGTGGAAAGCTACGTTCGAATCTCGAAAATGAAGGTAACAATTAAACTTCAAAGGTTTACGTGCTAAATATTATAACTTAAGAATGAACCTATTTTCAAATAACTTGGTTCATCGTTATGGACTACAGTTTAAAGACCAATATTACAAGAGATATAGCATGTAAATCACATTATGCTTGTGTAAGCACAATGCATCAATAATAATTCTCACACAATAAGAAACAAATCGGATTGTTACCAGAAGACACCCTCGTGACATAATATGTATTTGATTATTTTGCACTTGATAGTGTTATATTCCTTTGTCTTACTTTGAGACTTTGAACGACTAAACGATTACACTTTAATTTCAACTTGATACTACTTCCATTTGTTTAAGCAAAAAAAAGATAGTGCATTTCTTCTGCTGTTGAGTATAGTTATAGTTATGAGTCTTCCATCTTAATTGTCTTTGACAAAATAAATAAAAGATATCTTAAAAGTCCAAATTTGTTATTTCGATTTAGTCACCGTCAGCCTGATTTTACACTTTTTGAGGCAATACTGTAAACCTAAATCAGCCGAATGCATATCAATGACCTATAAATCTATATGACACGACATATATGAGTTCAAATTGAGAATTTGAAGGTTATTGGTTAAAAACAAAAATAAATTATAATAAATTTACTTCAGTTTAATGCAGGGGCAGCATCTGCTGATGTACCTATTGAAAAGAATATACCGAAGTGTGTTGTAATCGTGGTAAGCGCTGAAGAATTAGGAAGGTGTACAGATAACGTTGAAACGGCAATTCATCAAAAAATGAATCAGATTTACAAACTTGTGCCACAAGGTAAGATCTTTTCCGTCCACAACAACGAGTCTCATCAATATCCGGCTCTTGGACAAATACATAAGGTTTTTTTAACACAATATATCATACAGACCAAATAACTATACATGAAACAACATAGTTTAATCAAACTCCTTTGACCATTTCGAAAAAGGCGGTGATTTAACATAAAGTGTACTCCTAAAATGTACTCATATTGTACATAAAAAAGACGATTATAATAATTAATTAAGATTATGTTAGTACCCGATTTTCATGGGAAGCAGCCTTTCGTTAATTGATGCATTGGTCATGTGACGTACTAAGGGGTCACATGACCGATTAATCCAATTGACCTATGGCCCGACTCTTCAGAGTTAAGCACATTTGGTTAATCACGTGACTACACTTATCTACAGCCTAGGGCACAATGGATCGTACGAAATTTTGTCGTGGTAGACACATAACAAATTTGACGTGGCCAGATCTTGCAACATGCCCCAAATATATTTCGAGTGGTCACAAGGGCTACGACAAACTAAAGATAGTTTGGCGATGGAGACGGAACAGAGAAAAAAAGATATATCGTGTATCGCAAGTCAGTCGTGCGACAGTCGTGGGACCAACGTGATGGTCGTGGGGGCTGTTTTTGCACGTGATCAGATTGTTTTTCCCTCGTGTTATTCGCGTGCGACAGTGGTGCGACTGTTGCAAGACTATCACACAACATTCGTTGGTCACTCGTGGGACGCTCACGCGTCCGTCTCCCGACTATATAACGAGGCCCGGTCTGCTGCCTGCCATTTGCCCTCGAGACTTTTCAGTGGAAACATCTGTCCGAGTTTGACATGTGTTACCTTATCTTATTCAACTGTTTGCAAATTTAATCAGAGTGTGTATCCAGGATGCCTACCAAGAAGAAAAGCAACAAGAGAAAATTGGTTATAGTGGCTGATGTGTACCAGACAGAGGAGCCCCTACCCCAAGCTGATAAAGATGATGCCACGGATGACTACTCGGTGAAAGCCGGTTGATTGAGGAGATATCGTGTATGAATCGTGTATTGGTCGAGATGATTGAGTACAGATCGGACTAGGTGTCGGGTTGAAGTCGATGAAGAGCCTTGAATGGTCGTGTACGATCGAGAGGCGGTCAGAAAGAAGTCGTGTACAAGCCTCATCAAGCAGTACACGACCAATTCATGACCCCCTTCGACCTTATCGGGTCGATATCGGGTAGAGATCGGGAAAGTATCATGTAGGGATAGTGTATGTGTTGAGATGATCGAGTAGATATCGGAGTTGTTGTCGGATTGGAGTCGCGAATGGTCTAGTGGGGTCTTGTACGATACAGTAGCGGTCGGGAAGAAGTCGTTGACAAGCAGTTGGTCAGGGAATTTTGGCGAACGGGACTATCGAGATGATCTGATCGGCAGTGGGAACCTACCATTATAATTGTTCGGCACCTATTTTAAACTATATTAAATTATCTTCCAAATTAACAATTGGTTTATAAAACTAAATTAATTCTTTAGAGTTCTTTATGTTCTTTAATTTTTTGATAGAGTTATTTCTGGTCCCTTTGTGTGATAAGTTTGATAGGCATCATAGTTAATAGGAATCATTATAAATAGGCATTGTTGAAAATGATTTTTTCATAAAAGAAAGACATATGGCGTTTTCCCATAACATCAACACTTTATTGAATACATGTTATATTCGAAATTTAAATATTTTAAGTATAGAGTTAACAAGTTATAAAGTGCACAGTTCACAAGTTTTCGGATAATAGCATCCTGCCTTGGGAGCCTTCCTTGCTCACTATTGTAAACGTTTTTCAGATAAAGGCGGATCCGTTTCCCTTCTTTGGTGACTTGGGGCCCGATCACCTGGTTGAACTTGTCCGTGGCATTTTGCCGCCAGGCTCCCGGAACGGCATTTCCATTCCATCCTTCTGGTCAAGGTCGGCAACAGGAACTTGTAGTTGCTGCCAACCACTTCCATCAGGACTATGGAGAAGTAACCCTTGTAATTATAGTGCCTGGTGCCGGTGCTCATAGGTGCCTTGAAGGCCACATGTTTGCCATCGATAGACCCACAGCAATGGTGAAAGTTACACCGGACTCGAAATCGGTTTGCCACTTGGCGCCATCCATTAGGTGTGCTGGGGTCTTCGTCGTCTCGCCAACGTACTCATCAACGATGGCCTGGGCAACATCTGTAATGAACCCTGAGATGGTGTTGTGGGGGACACGTAAGGATTATGCCAGGCTACGATAACTGTTACCAGTGGCCATATAGCGCAGGATGATGTCCTTCTTTAGCCCGGGCTTAAGAATAGTGCGGCAGCCTCGCAGTCGCCCCTTGGTGATGCGAGGGGCGACCAACAGCAACAGCTCCTGAAACATGCCAGGTTCAATCCTCATGAATCCCACGTAGTCAACGGTAGATTCCAGCTCTAACGCTTGCATCAGATTACTGCCCAAACATCAGGCGCCGCTCGGTCTACAGCCGAATCCACCAATGTCGGGGGTTTTGCCGGTTCCTGCGCTGCCCCTTGGCCCGGATCAATGCCAACAACACTATATAACGTGCTGGAGTTCGACAAGACGCCCCCTCAGCAGGACCAGGCGTAGTCGCTCAGGTGGAATAGCTATTATCTCTCAGCGACGACAGACATATTTCATTCTTAAGCGTTCATTCGCCCAAGCTATATACCCCTCAAAAAACGAAGATATGTTGCAAGACTAACGCACGACAGACTTGCAATGTTGTGCGAACCTCTTACGCAAAACAGTATTCGTGCAACTGTCTTACGACTGTCTTGCGACAGTCCTGAGACAATCGTACGACAGTCATAAGACAATATATTTATCACACGACAGTCGCAAGACTGTCGTAGGACAGACTCACGACAGCTACAAGAAATAGATACCACAACAAATCGTCAAGCAAAAAACGTGCATGTCCAAGTTGCCTCACGACGGCAAGTCGATGCCAAGATGCTCAAAACTTCGTAGGACTGTCTTTCGACGACCCTCGATGACCCACGATTTGCCAACATTTTCTGTCGTGTCGTGGCACAAATGCATCATGGGTTCGTTGTAACCGAGGCTTACGCGTCATTATCATTATTTAAAATTGAACCCTCCATCGCCCCCTAACTGCCTTCCACTTGTAGTGTTACTAGTTCAAGAATTGTGGTATACATGTTATCAATCAAAAGTAATGCTTAATTTATTGTGTAATTAATTTGCATGGCATATTTGTGTAACCGACATTCCATCAAAAATTAGCGATACATCAACAAACATCATTTTATTGCTTTTTTTTTTATTCGTTAAGGCATGTCGCCGAAAAATGCTGTTGGTCTATTTTAATACATACACATATACAAACAGCAGAACACATAGCAAAACGTTTTAATCTCAATAATTGCTTTACAAAAAGAATGTTTTCAATATAGGGAAATTTAAGTATTTACATAAATAAATGCAGATCAAACTGCAAGTACGAATGAAAAAATCGAGTCTGAAGTGTGAAAATGAAGAATCAGTATAATTTGTGTATAAATACTTTTTGATTCATACTCATTTGGTTGAATTGTGTCTTATTTCGAATGATTTTTTAATGAATTTTGCTGTGTTTAGAAGTATGTTTTCGGTTTTGGTTTTCTTTATTACGTCAAATTTATTCGTCTTTGACAATTCTCTGTTTTAATTATATTCATGTCGTAATTGTCTTCCTTTTTTAAATAAATGTCAAAAAGTCGTTTTCTGCTTCCATAACTCCTAATTGTACAGTATTTACAAATTATGTTATTTCGATCTACATTTGTATGTCTACCTTACTCCATTTCTAGTTTATGCGAACTAAATCTCAAACGTGTAAATTCATTTCTTAAACGTGTCTTTAATAGAACATCTAAACAATCTTTAAGTTCGAAAACAGTTTTATATCGTTTGTATGTTTCTAGTTTTGACATATTGTTAATACTTTCTCTCCATTCTTGTACCAATTGGTCTCTTATTCTGTTGTTTTTTATCAATAATTTGTCGTTAATATTCGAATTAATTTGTTCTATGATATATGAGTAACCTTAAGTATTTATTAGAAGTCGAATTATATTAGACCAGTTATTTACATTTGTTGAGTCGCATTGTTTAATAAAATAAAATGCATTCGTGTGTTAGTTGTTTGTTATTATGTTCGTCTAATACGTAAAAGCTCTAACTTTACATATAATTGATAAAGGGTACATCCCTAGCTCAAAATACACTGCAATGTTGGGCGTTTGTTTATTTACCGATAGTATATATTTACAAACCTTTATATGTTTTTTGTCAATTTACTTTTTGCGTATGCCCCCATACCTCCGACCCGTACACAGAGACCACCATACTATCAAACAGTTTAAGTGTTGCTTTAATGTCAACATCTATTCTGTAGAGATTGTGATTAGATTGTCTTCTCTGTAAACATTTAACATATTTTGTTGTGTTGCTCGTGTAGTGAAAAGTGAAAAGTGAAAAGTAATGCCTAAAAAACAGAATGTATCTACTTTTTCCAATTCTCTACCATTGATATTGAGTGTTTCGTGGTGTTGTGTCTTTCTTTCTTTTTTAATATATAATTTAGATTTAGATACATTTATTTTAACCCTTTCCGACCTGCAGACGCATTTTGACGCAATAGCTGTAGTATTTTTAAAACATTTTGGTCAAAAATGCAAATTGCTCATGATGAACAATTTTTCATTTGTCCACACTGTTTTCAACTTTATTTAAAAATGAACTTTTTAACTTGTTCGTAAGTGCCTCTGTTCATGTCACAGAACGTCCTTTTTTAGTGGTCCTTTTCTGTGGATATAGACTACAATATGCAAATTATTTGCTTACGCATATTAAATACAGCACCAGTCCTTGAATAAGTGTAATATACATTAGAACATGTGAGAATATAATTAATTGTTTGAACTGTATTTTGAAATGAAGCCCATTTAATGTTAAATTCGGCCAATTCTTGGTTTGGTTCAGTACCATCAGGTTGAAATCAGCAAGGAGCTTGTTTTTTTAACGATGACACATTGATTGGTCTATGGCTATCTCTGAAAATTGAACACAATCTAAAGATCAAGGGAACACTTACAATATGCTAAGATTGTTTTCGTTGACCTTTTCAATAGTGAAATTTTAAAGTTCATATATATTGAAAATTAGCCGGCATTCTTTAACGTAGATCCATGAAATAAATAAATTACATTCAAACTCTTACCTTTAATATCACACTGGTGATGTGACAAGACACATATAGATGGACAAACTCTGAATAGATACATATAACATAAACATCTACATTTTCTTGTTATTCTTTGTAAGCATTGTCACCTAACTCAACTATCACCTATGGGAAATAACTGCACCGTATTCGACATGTTCATTGCGTAGCAGTATATAAACTGCTGTTTCTTTATGTGTGTTTTTTAAAACTTCTTAATCAGACAGAGGTTTCAATCATGCTTATTAGACAAAATGACGACAAAGAAGATCCTTAACCAACTGCGAAGGTTATGCTAATCTTGAAATTCGCTACTCATAATATCACAACGGTACGCTTTTTGTGACTGTGTCCATTTGTCGAAATATAAAATTAAAATGGCGCAGCGTAAAATGTTGCTATTTGTAGAAACAATGGAGCACTCAATAACAAATCAATTAATAAGTGTTATTAACTTGGTATGTAGAAAGCGTCTTCTTTGCAATAATTATCTATGCTGTTGATATGAAATGATACTGAATAATCTTGTGTTTTTTCAGATGCTGCAAAAATAGCTGTTATAACAAAAGTTGATCGGGTTTGTGACGAAACCAACGCCGACATACGAAACATTTTCAGTAGCAAGAAAGTATATGGCCTTGTGAAGAAGGCTACGAGCGTGTTTGGGATGGAAGTAAACAAAGTGTTCCCAATTGTAAACTTCTGCGAAGAGATGGAAGTTGAATCTGCGAAGAGCATTCCTATATTATACGCACTCAAGTTTGCACTTAATTTTGCTTCTGATAGAAGCCAACACGCACAGGGAAAAATAGATAGCAATTGAAAGTATTCGCTTGTAAACTAATACGTTTCGTTTGTAAAAGTTGTCAACTTAAGCTTTAAATAATATTCAAGAAGTTTAATGTATTTATTTCTTCATGTTAATAATATTTTATCTTATCAACAACTAATTGTTCTGTAAACGTTTACTAAATATTGTTTGTGTAACTATATTAGCGTGCCTCATATTGTATTCAAGAAGTTGCATGTATTTTATTTCTTCATGTTATTAGTATTAAATCTTATCAACAACGAATTGTTCTGTAAATGTTTACTAAAGTATTGTTTGTGTAACTATATAAGCAGGCCTCATATTGTATTCAAGAAGTTTTATGTATTTGTTTCTTTATGTTAATAGTATTGACTCTTATCAACAGCGAATTGTTCTGTAAACGTTTACTAAAGAATTGTTTGTGTATCTATAAGCGGGCCTCATTTTATCACAATATTCGCAATGATCGTCCATCCGCGAATTCACAATATGTGTGAATATAAATATATAAAAAGATTTATACAAAAGAGCTATATTTCCGCGCATACGAAAATAAATAACTTTACGCTGGAGTGTGTTCGCTTCTGTCCTCTCGGTAATGGATTATCTGTAAGAAAGCTTCAACGAATGAATCACATGATAGATAACCCGATCACATTGCGCATTAATCATGCTTTCAAATTGCATGGAAGTATTTAAACTTTGAAATACTAGCACGTTTAACGGACATTTAATTCAATTAATGTATTAAGTAATCAGTACACACTTCTTGTTTCAATAACATAAATGTGATTGAAAGACAAATAAGTCATGAAATTAGGCGAGAAGCCTGAAGAAAACATTGTATAAAATACATAGCAAATCTACTCAATTCAAATAATTACAACATAATACAACAATTCATATATATCATTATACTATGTTGCGTCGATATAAGATCACTCCTCCTATTTGAATGTTCAAAAATAAATATAGCACGACAAATTTGTAAATTTCTATTTTTAGCAGACATTAATCAAGTACATTTAATCAATGTAGGAGAATGCGGTTTAAAAAATATAAAATCGCTGTATGTGAACTACATGTCAAGATATAATGGTATGCCCTTTCCACAGTAAATTGGTAAATATAATTCGCAGTATGTTTCATTTTTAGCAATATTTGTATATCTACCAATTTCAAGAGCTAGCTTATGATCTGATACACATATTTTTGTCAAACACATTTTTAATCTATCAGTTTTATATATGTTCTAAGTATGGTACAAATTTAAACGTCGTTTTGAAATCTTTAAAGTGATAAGTTAAGATGAACTATTAATGTCGGAAAACCGCTTTTGAATGAATGGATGTCTTTTACAGTTTTTAATTATTAGAAAATAATTGCAGTCTTGATCAAAATCTGTCCAAACAAAAGTTAATCCTAAATCTGATAAGTTTAAAATATTAACATATGTGTCGTTATATACATCGTTTAAACTTGTTATTTGTGGACGCTTCACTTTCAGCCAGTATTTAAGTGTTTTTTCGAAAGATGTGATAGAGTGTTCGAATCAAACAAGTTCTACTAATACAGCATCATTTGGTCTTTGTTTACAGAATTCCAAATTATTTGCAAATTTCAATAAAAAGACTATCTACGTCCTTGTACTTAGATCTCACCGTTACCTCGGCCCCATACAAATTAATAGGTGTAACCAATTTATCAAACAAAGAGTCCCCCTGCCGGTGGGGGTTAGAATACGCCGGCTGTCCGTCCTACAAGGGGTAGAAGTCCCCTAATGGACCCGCCTGTTTGCCGTGGGTGGATACTCGTAAGCAGGAAACGAGGATCCTGGCAGTTGAGGGAAGCGCAGGGATATCCGGCTTTCCAACACACTGCTTTGGCCTCTGCTTCGGTGTAAACGGGAGCCTAGATGGGCCCGGTCTAGTGCAAACGGCTGGTCATATATTATATTTAGGCACGCTTTTTCTTTTCTTACAAATACATGTATGTTAACTGTAAAGGTGTTAAAATGGCATAAATATCTGTGCATGTATCTACGTATTATTTTTGTTCTTTTTCACTTGAGAATATTCCATCTGCTCGTTTTATTCATTACATATACACCAAATTTATATAATATGTGTCATATTTAATTTGCATAAAGTTTACAAGTTATTGTGCCTGGTCTTTTATAGGCTAATGGGCTAATTGGGTAGCGCGGATGTTTTGGTCGGGACATTGACTTGCATGGCGAATCCCCGATCTGGGGGACACATCCATGTTCTTCCTTGTCGCACTAACTTATTCGCGGTATCTAAGTATATCATCTGTGTACCCCTGACACGAGGAGCTGGTTTTCCGCTCCATGTATCGTGTTCCCTTGTTGGACTCCGTGGCGGGTGGGGGCCGCGGTTGTCGAAATAAAAAAAAATTAAACATGGATCCTCAAAACAAAAAACGCACACGCACGCAAATGGACTCGGACTCCGCTATCGACAACCCGAAAGGCAACACATCAAAATCTACATTTCCACGCTTTCTACTGATTGAATCAAATTTACCTGAATCGCCTATTACTTCACTTTCACCTTTTGTCATTGAAAAATGCTTAGTTTCAATTGCAGGCTCACCAAAGTCTGTTAAAAAACTGAAATCTGGTGCCCTTCTCATTGAAGTTGAGAAGAAGGCACACGCAGACAACCTATTAAAATTAAAGACTTTTTTCAATATATCTGCCAAATGCTCTGCTCATAATACACTCAACACATCAAAAGGACTTATAAGATGCCCGGATCTTGAAGGGGTTTCGGAGGAGGAAATAACTTCTGAACTGGCCGACCAATTGGTCGTACATGTCGGGAGATTGACTATCTACAGGGACAACATGAAAAGACCAACAAATACTCTGGTACTTACTTTTAATACTGCTATTTTACCAAGATCTTTAACAGTTGGATACTTACATGTCCCTGTTGATATGTATATACCGAACCCCTTACAGTGTTACAACTGTTACAAATTTGGGCACCACGAAAGTAAATGTAGAAAAGGCAATGAACAAAAAGTGTGCCGTCGTTGCACTAAATTACATTCCGATCATGATACTGATATTACTGACTGCAAAAATCCACTAAAATGTTTGAACTGTGATAGTGAACATTATTCCACCTCCCGCTCCTGCCAATTTTGGAAACGGGAGAAGGAAATTGTTACCATCAAATATAAAGAAGGTCTTTCCTTTCCAGAGGCAAAGAAAATTATTGAAGCCCGTTTTAATTTGACCATTTCATATGCTACTGCTACCAAAACAAATATTCCTATGCCCGTCGAAAAGAAAGATGCTGTAACCCAGACAGACGTAGCTGTTCAAACCGAACCGATTAAAATTATAGAACCTATTAAAGTCACTGAACCAATTAAAGTTATTACACCAATTAAAGTTACGGAACCAATGCAAATTGATCCCATAGAAAACAAAAAGTCTAGCCACAAAACATCAACCTCTAGCTCAAAACAAACTCAAAAGAGTCCGAGTTCCAATAAGAACAAAACTCCAAATAAAGTGGTAGCGTCGGATCGTATTCCCAAAGGATCCGATGACCCAATTAAAAACCATAACCGCTACCAGTGTCTAAATGAAGACACTGAAGCAGAAGATACTATTGCAGATAATAATAAGCAAGGTAAAATTACAAGATTACCTTTACAAATTGATTAAATCCATACTTCCTAGTCTGTGTTCTGTCTTACTCATATATACAATGATAATGAGTAACACTATTTTACAATGGAATTGTCGAGGTTTAAATTCTAATTTTGAAGAATTATCCTTACTTATCAATGAATATAAACCAGTAGCACTTTGCTTACAAGAAACATTCCTGAAAGATTCTGAAAAGTTGACACTTAAGTATCACTCTTGATACCACACAGCCTTTTGGGCTGGTGACCGTGCTTGTGGTGGAGTTGCTGTAGTTGTTAACAACTCAGTGCCTCATAAGCTAATACATCTTGATACAACATTGCAGGCAACCGCTGTTAGAATTTCTATTAACAAAGCAGTGACTTTGTGTTCATTGTATCTCCCACCATGTATGCCACTGGATATAGATAAACTAAACAACCTTATCTCTCAACTCCCCAAACCCTTCATTTTAATGGGGGATTTCAATTGCCACAATACATTGTGGGGATGTAACGACACCAATATAAAGGGTCGAAAGTTAGAAGAATTTATTTTTAAACAAGATCTTTGTCTTTTAAATGAAAAATCATATACATACTTGCACCCTGCTACTGGTTCTTACTCATCTCTTGATCTTGCTGTTTGTAGCCCTGATATATTTGTTGATTTCTAATGGAAGTGATCATTTCCCTTTAATTATTACTGAAACTGGACGCTCTGTCCAGGAGCGTCCACGTCGATGGAGGCTTCACAAAGCGAACTGGAATTTATTCCAGATGCGATGTGAGGAATCCATTACTCCGAATGATTTGTTGGATTGTGATAATCCTACACAACTTTTTACTTCATTAATTTATCAGGCAGCTGAAGAAGCAATACCACGAACTTCGACAACTCCAAAGCGCCCTCACAAACCTTGGTTTGATGAGGATTGCAAAAAGGCTATAGGTACACGCAAATCGACTCTCAGACAATTTGACCTGAGGCCAACCCATGAAAACCATGAAAAATTTAAAATAGCTCGAGCAAAAGCTCGCAAAACTATTAAACAAAGTAAACGTGCGTCTTGGCGACGGTATGTATCTAGGTTAAATTCTAGATCATCCGTCAAAAAGACATGGGATATGATAAGAAAAATTAATGGCAAGAGTAGCTCGATTGGTGTAAATCACCTGGACACTCCAGACGGTGTCGCTTCTTCAAAGAAGGATATTGCAGATACTTTGGCAGATTCCTTTGCGCAAAAGTCGTCCTCTTCAAACTATTCTCCAAAGTTTCAAAAATTTCAACAACAGAAGGAGAAACAAAAACTAAATTTTAAATCAAAGAATAAAGAGGCCTACAATAAACTTTTTACGTTAAAAGAATTAAAAACAGCTCTGAAAAAGTGCCATGATACCGCTCCGGGTTCAGATGATATACACTATCAATTACTTAAACATTTACCTTTTCGGTCCCTTTCTTGTTTACTTGACGTTTATAATCAGGTTTGGCGAACGGGAAGTCTCCCGGGTTCTTGGAAAGAGGCCATCGTTATTCCAATTCCCAAACCTGGTAAAGATACAACTAATCCTGGTAGTTATCGCCCCATAGCCTTAACCAGCTGCATATGTAAAACCATGGAAAGAATGGTCAACGACAGACTTGTTTGGTTTCTTGAAAAGAACAAACTTATCACAACTGTCCAGTCTGGTTTCCGTAAACATAGAAGCACAATGGATCATTTGATCCGTTTTGAAACTTTTATTCGTGAAGCTTTTATAAAAAAGGAGCATGTAGTCTCCGTCTTCTTTGACTTAGAAAGTGCATATGACACGACTTGGAAGTATGGAATTATGAATGACCTCTATGCTTTCGGCATAAGAGGTCGCCTTGCTTATTTTATTTCTGCATTTTTAACTGACCGTCAGTTCAAAGTTCGTGTTGGTGATACTTTTTCTGAACCACACAAACAAGAAATGGGTGTTCCCCAGGGATGTATTCTTTCTGTTACACTTTTTAGTGTTAAAATTAATAACATTATTAAATCTGTTAACCCTGGAGTTGAATGCTTTTCATATGTTGATGATTTCTGTATTTGTTACAGATCAAAAAATATGCATACAATTGAAAGACAATTGCAACAAGTTTTGAATAATTTACAAAAATGGTCAAACGAAAATGGCTTTAAATTTTCTAAAAGCAAGACCAAATGTATGCACTTTTGTCAACTTCGTAAACACCACCTACATCCAGATTTAACACTAGATGGCACTCGTATTGAAGTTGTGCCTGAATTTAAATTCCTTGGTCTATTGTTTGACCCAAAACTGACATTTATACCTCATATTAGATATCTTAGAAATAAATGCCAGAAAGCATTAAATCTTTTACGCGTTGTATCCCATATGGAGTGGGGAGCTGACCGTAAAGTCCTGTTGAGACTTTACCGGTCATTAATACGATCTAAATTAGACTATGCGTGCATTGTCTATGGCTCTGCACGAAAGTCATACATTGCAACACTTGATACCATTCACCATCAGGGTTTACGGCTAGCCCTGGGCGTATTTCGAACCTCACCCGTCAAAAGTCTCTATGTTGAAGCAAATGAACCATCCTTATATTTACGCCGACAAAAGCTAGCTATGCAGTATTTTTTAAAACTTAAGTCTAATCCCTCAAATCCCACTCATAGAGTTGTTTTCAACCCTTTATACAAGGCATTATTTTTAAAGAAGGAACGGGTAATACCGCCTTTTGGTATCCGTTACTATCCTGAAGTCGCTAAGCTTGATATTGATCTTGAGGACATCGCGAGGCAGGAGATTTCAGATTCTCCACCTTGGACTCTTAATAGTCCATGCTTCATTTATGATCTTGCGACCGATAAAAAGGCCTGCACAGATCCTATTGTTTTTAAATCCACGTATATTGAAATTAAAAATACATATTATAACTTTGAGCGTATTTATACAGATGGTTCTAAGGATGGAAAAAAGGCTGCTGCCGCTGCAGTTCATGATGACGATGTGATAACATTTCGGTTGCCAAATAATGCTTCTATATTTTCTGCCGAGTTAAAGGCAATTCTTTTGGCGTTGGACCATATTGAATCCGACGGTTATTGGCGATATATTATTTTTACTGACTCATTGTCTGCTATGCAGGCACTTCAGAATGACAAACTAGAGAACCCTATTATTGTTAACCTCCTTTCTAAGCTATCTCATATTTGTGCAACAGCACATGTGGTGTTTTGCTGGATCCCTAGTCATATGGGCATTCACGGTAACGAACATGCTGACTTGGCAGCCAAGTCTGCTCTTTCACAAGATATTTTACCTTTTAAAATACCTTATTCCGATTTTAAACCTTTAATACATGTTTTACTTTACGATGAGTGGCAAAGTGATTGGAATGAGCAAGTAAATAATAAACTGCACTCGATCAAGTCAGTACTTGGTGAGTGGCTACCAGCTTTTAGATCCTGTCGCCGAGAAGAAATTGTCCTTGCTCGTTTACTCATTGGGCACACATGGTTAACTCATGCATACTTACTGAAAGGTGAGGAAGCACCTCAATGTATTCCATGTTTTACACAACTTTCAGTACAGCACATTCTTCTGGAATGTGCTGATTTCGCTCCAATACGTGATAGATTTGTCAAGGCTCAAAGTATGCGTCAGCTCTTTGAGTCTGTCAAACCTGAACTTGTATTTGATTTCCTTAGGGAAATTAATATTTTTAATAGGATATGATTATTTCTTAAATCGTGCTTTTGCACATGCATTACTTTTACAGATCCTGTTCCACATTTTCTCAGATATTGTTTATCTTTATGTTAAGTATTACATAGTAGTGTTTGGCTTGTTTGCCAAAATTCTGTTTTACATTGGCTTACATGTCATTTTATGTTAATGTTAAGTATCGCAAACATCATGTTTGATTGTTTTGTCTAAACTGGTTAGTTATATTTCAATTTTAATTATTTAATCATTTACATTGAGTAAATTATTAAGCGCCCAAAATGACCTTAGTTGTCGACGGGCCTTAAAACACCATTCATTCATTCATTCATTCAAACAAAGAGAGTTTTGTTTTAATATCAATTGGTATATGTTACTAAATTATACATGACCTTCCTTGCTTGGTCCTGCAGACTTTTAATAGAAAATCAAAGGATTCCGGTTCTATAAAATCTAACTTAAAGATAACGACAATTATCAACGACATCTATTTATATAAATGAACTACCAAAAAGCATACTTCTCGTAACAAAGAAATATGAATTATAAAATGTTTCCGGTTCTTAAAAAAAAACTAACTCCTAGATAACAAAAATGATCAACGACATCTAAAGTGTAAAGTTGAAAAAGAACCATTTTCAAATGATAAGTTTATTAATTCGACAAAGTGTGTTACTACCATTGTAAGCAACCTTTGACAGGCTATAATAACTTAGGTCATGTGTGTACCTTATACCTACTTTAACTGTGTATCAGTGTATGCAAAGTCACACTATTAAACACTTAAACAGGTTCACTACATCACATAAACATTCACATATTCAATGCAGTAATATGAGAAACACAAAATGTTCAAGTCATCAACAGGTTTTTCTTACAGGTTTTTTCTTCTTTTTGTACTTAGTAGATAAAAAAGCCTCAGATGCTTTTGCTATACTTAGTCGTTTATAAACATTTCCTGGTATTAATATGTCAGTTATACATTCAAGGAGCTGAATTTCCTCTCCTGCTATCACCATAACAGCTGTTATTTGATGATTGTATGGGTTAAATCCATTTCCTTTTTTAAGTGTTTGTAGGAAGTTATATTATCAAACAGTCACCAATGACCAAAGGGTATATCATATAAAATGATTTTCTGATATCAATAAATGGAATTTCTGATATCAAGAAATATAAATGATTTTCTGATATCAAGAAATCAAATTTTTGATATTAAAAAATACTGATTACTTTCTGATATCAATTAATACATTTTCTGATATCAAATATTCATTTTCTGATATCAGAAATTCGAATTCTTGATATCAGAAAATCATCTGATAAGGAAAAATAGAGCATATTTCTTGATATTTGTTGATATCAGGAATTCGATATTTTGATATCAGAAAATCATTTTTTTACATCAGGAAATCAATTTCTTGATATCAGAAAATAATAAATATTTTCTGATTTCAAAAATTCGAATTCCTGATATCAAAAATTCGAATTCCTGATATCAAAAAATAGATTTTCTGATATCAAAAAATGTTTTTTATATCAGAGAATCTATTTTTTTATATCAGAAAATCTATTTTTTAATATCAGAAAATACTCTTTCTTTCTTGATATCAAGAAGTCCTTTTTCTAATTAAAAAAATGATTTTCTGATATCAAAAAAAATTCATTATGATGACAGAAACAAATGACCAAAGGGTATATCACTAATTTCCCATATGAATTTCCTCTCCCGTTTTCGCGTCATAACAACTGTGATTCCACGATTCTAAATTCATTCTCTGTATCAAAATAAGACTTGATGCAGTATGCAATTGATTGCTGTGTTAACACATGCTGAATCAATACCTGAACACTATCGGGAGTATTTAAATACAATCAAATTAAAAACAAATAAAAGAATGGGATTA
The DNA here is from genome assembly GCA_031761405.1 of Serripes groenlandicus. Classification (NCBI taxonomy): domain Eukaryota; kingdom Metazoa; phylum Mollusca; class Bivalvia; order Cardiida; family Cardiidae; genus Serripes; species Serripes groenlandicus. Next base: position 21,289,179 of record JASEVX010000002.1, read on the forward strand.
TATATGTACCTTTTTTCCCTTTTTGATTGCCTAAAATATTGAGATAAATAACAGTATAATTATAAGAGTCATGTCACATGAAATCCAAGCTTTTGGGCTTTGCGACCAGTTTTGGTCCTGTGCAGTCTTATCTGGAGTATTCCTTTAAAGCAACAAGACAAATGTTGATGCAAAGCATCAGAGACGCCGCGCATTATTTTGAAGCATGACTTAAAGGAAGCAGATGCAGTTCAGTATATTTAAATAACGTGTAAACAAACAGGATGTAAATATTTGGAACAAGAATGCCCATTGTCCCTTTATTTGAAACAAGAAGACCAAGATGTGCCTACATTGCTCACCTTGCTACCATAGCCTTAGAGGGCCTATAATAAAAAGTTACAAAGAGCAGAAAGGGTAAATTTCGATTTAAGGATAGACGTTTTTTATGCTGCGATCTAAGTGATATTCAGCATGTAAAGTTTAGTCGTGAAATGTCAAGTTTAGCCCTGAAACCATTTGGTTTACAGTTTGTTTAACATTGACTGCAACTTTAATGTGTCATACCAGCTGAAGTTTCTTATTTTTATGCCAATAAACGGTTTTTAATCTGCTCTAACTAGATCAAATAGATAACCAAAAAAACACATAGGTGCTTAAATATTAACATATATATTAAGGTTTAATGCCTCTAGTTATAAGTTAAGTATGACACAAGCTTTGGAAGGAGAGCGGGTCTTTTGTATTCTCCTTCCAGTATAGCAGAAGTATGATAACAAAGACGGGAGTATATAAACAAAATTACGATGTATTTTATATACATATATTAAAATGTTTTTTTGAGTTTTAACCACTATCCTTTTCATATTTAGCAAAGGTAGCGAATTGGAAGTTATTAGAGTTCCTTGTTCGAACATGCAAATGAGATTTACTACCCGAGTCTAACGATCAAAATGTTCTATATCCTTTGTACTCGAGAGTTATCTCCCTTCTAAAATTCCATTCTTAAAATAGTCGATTGTGTAAGCGAATTAAAGAAAGTATCAAAATTGAGTATTTATGAAATTAAAAGAAAAAGTTCACATGTAGAATCAATATATATAACAAGAATACAATGTTGTGAATGAACAACGTTATGAGGAGGAACGTTTTAAGTTTAGAAATACAAAAGAAATAAATAGGAAAAAACAACCCCCGAATCTTTTTTCTGAGCTTTGATGAATCGAGTCTTCAGAGCAGTAAACCAAACAATTAAAAAAGCGTAGCCTTTACAGTTGGGGAAAAGTTCACTACGTAAACCAACCTATACAAAAAGCGTAGCCTAAGAAGTTGGGGCACAGTTATTAAATAAAAATTAAATGTGTCTAAAGTTTTGTAAGAACGGTAGAAGACACAGTTATTTTGTATCTTGTTGTTTCTTAAGTCAGTTAATAACATTTATTCATTCATAAACGTAGTTTTTTTTTTCTAACATATTACAGAGTTTTTCTTTACAATAATAATTTTGGTTGCTCCCTTTTCGATTACGTCACCCCGTGGTACAACATTGAAACGTATCCCATACTAACTCCGCACTTCCGCACAGTGTCAATAATGGCGCTTTCTAAATTGCAAGTATTTAGAAAGCCCCCTTACGAATGGCTTTAATATAAGGCAAATGATAAATGTATAAAATTGGATCATACTTGTAATGAATTAAAAAATGTTAAAGGTTAGATTTAATTTGAACCGGCTCGCATAACAACTAACAGTAAACATGATCAGAGCTTTCGGCAAAGAAATTTATTAACATGTCTAATAAAAGGAATTCTTTCAATCATTCCTGAAGTTAAGAATAACAATTAAACTGTAGACTAGTACAATTACCAGTTGTCATTGGTAATTATTAATTATCGCCAACATTTTCTTCTTGCAAGATTTAAAATTCAACTTAAACACATGTTATGCTTTATCTTTATACTATTTAAGCCCTAAAAAAATAATCCATCCAGAAAATAACTGATAACAGTATTAACCCTTTACATAAAGGCATAAGGAGAAATTGGCCATAATGCGCCTAGAATCCTTTGGCACTCGTGTTCAACTAAATTCAAATCGTACTGACACTTGCTTTAATAAATATACATGTATTCCATATTTGTATGTGTAAAAGGGTTTAATAAATGAAAGATTTCACACAATTAGCAAACATGTTTTCCATAGAAATATGAAGATTGTCTCCTGTTAATGTTTTAAAATTAATTTCAATCAATCAATTAATTAATGTCAAAGAAATCTAACATAAAAGGTCTGCAATAATGGATCAATTTATTCAAGAGATTAATTGCATTGATTCTTTCATAAGCAGTTGCAAGTCTTATAAAATAAACATGAATTGAATAAGAATTGCATTTAAACAGTACAGATCAACTGGGGTAATAAGTTACATCTTAAAGCATGGCAACGTATATTAAGTATTACTGGTTGTATTATGACACTTATCAACAGATAAACAAATAAAACCTGTTCTGAAATTCTTTAAAAACATATGTTTCATGATAGATGGTAAACTATACAAGAAACTTATATAATACATTATTAATGCATGATTACTGCCAACATTGGATTATACATGAATATATCTGTAATAATATCGATAGGAGAAAGTGTGTGATGTATGTGGAATAAAAAACTAGTATTCAGTCTCCCACATTATGCCTAAATCTCCCAAAATCTCCCAGAAAATGTAACAGTACACAGTTTTAACACCTCTGCAGGAGTCATTTACTGCCCAGCATCTGACCCCTATTTCAGTGAAAGCCCCGTTGAAATGTTTTTAACATGACCAGTGAAACCACATCAGTGTCAAGACATTAATCTCAATTTTGCTGTTAGACCAGCTATTTCACTTTTGAAACTTGTACAGAACCAAGCTTTAGTGAAGGTAGAATTGACCTGTGTCCCAATGCAAGCTTGTAAACCAGAGGAAAACAATCTGGAAAGGAAAATTTACTTCACTTTTTCATGATACAGAAAGCTGTTCATAACTCAACTGTATATGTATATTGAAACCAATCGCAGGAAAAGTAGCCATGTAATCCCCGTTTTCAACAATAAAATGAATCTACAGGAGACAATATTGAACATCTCCTTAACCCTTTCCCACATACAGCAAATCTGCAGGAGACGACTTTGAAAACATTTTGACAAAAACCTGAAAATATAGCTTAACTCCATCAAATATAGCTTAATTGTTAAATAAAGTTTAAAACATTGTGGCCATCATGAGCAACTCACCTTTGGACACAATGTTTTAAAAAATCATCTGCTGCTATTGCGCCAAAATGCGTCTGCAGGTGGTAAAATGTTAAAACATGGGGATCCTCTATGAATGAAAGTTAGATAATAGAAAAGAGAAGCATTGTTGGAAAACAGCAAATCACTCCATTGAGCATTTTTTTCTTTTTCTCACAATGTTTGACACACTGCACCTGCTGGAAACGTATTAAAATGTGTCGGCATTTGGGAAAGGGGATTAAGCAATTAATTTCACATTTTTCCGACAATAATTTACATTGAGTATTAAGAATAAATGAGGTATAACATTTTAGTAAAACACATTTAATCAATATATGTGTATTTATATACATGTATGTACTGCAGCTTGTTTAACCTTAAGAATGACAACATCTTATATTATAACTAATTTTTCTCGCAATGTTTGACACACTGCATCTGCTGGAAACGTATTAAAATGTGTCTGCATTTGGGAAATGGGGGTTAAGCAATTAATTTCACATTTTTCTACAATGTTTCACATTGAGTATTTAGAATAAATGAGGTATAATATTTGAGGTAAACATATTTTTAAAATCAATACATGTGTATTTATATACATGTTATTTGTATGTACTGTAGATTGTTTAACTTTTAGAATGACAACATCCAACATTATAACTAATAAGCATATAAGAAATACCCCCACCCCTCTCTCTCTCTCTCTCTCTCTCTCTCTCTCTCTCTCTCTCTCTCTCTCTCTCTCTCTGTTTTCTTTACAATGCAAACACATTTTACATACAAGTATAATTGAGCCTAAAATCCACAATTTCAAAAAAGATTAATGTGCTTGTCTATACCATATGCACTATATGTAAGAGGCTTTTTGAATGCTTCTTTGACTTATTGGCAATAAGTGCAGACCCAGTTCAGACAGCATGGAGGTATAGGCAGGTCTGGATCTATGTTAGTGGAAAATGCTGGCTGGTCTGGATCTATGTTGTTCTTCCTGAAGCACCGCTTATTTTCTTTGTTACCGGAAGACAGTATGCCCATTTGGCAAGTAAAACATACAACACTTAGACACGTAAAGCAATGCATGCATGTGTCCATAGTATATACGCATCATTATGTAAAACTAAACGATAAGAAGCAACTACCAATTTTTAGCATGTCCATAAATATGTGTTGTCATTCTGTTTTCCTAGCTTAACAATAATGAAAAGAAACGACAGCATCTACAAATTGCATAAATTGAATGAAGCATGTAAAATACACAAAAGTCAATTTACAAGATGACCGCCATAGATAAAACTATTTTAACAACTAGCCCAATAAGTAAGTTTGCAACGTTGTTTCGTATGTGGCCCTCTATATCGTTAACAACATCTCCTAAACCACTGGCCGAATTTAAAAATAATTGTGTTCATTTGTAACCATGGACCAAAATTGCTTATGGAGTTATGCCCACTGTACACATATGCTATCTTTGCAAATTATAGAATTGTTCTTATATGTTAACTTAATTGCTCTTAACAATTGAGTCAATTTCACCAGGCGGCTTTCATTATAACCAGTCAAAGAAATCAGGTAAGCGATGCAGGGCCTATATGGGTTTCCTGTGTGAATTCAGTCAAGTATTATTTTTTTCCTGTGGAGTGGAGGTAAGCATTTTTTTTCTACGAGCACCACATTGAGGAGTGTCGTCAATGCAACGTTTTTGTTTCTTGTACATAGACTCGTATAGGGATCTTCTTGTCAAAAAGTAGAAGGCCAAGGCCTTTGATATTTAGTATGTAGCTTCATCTAGTGGACCTCTACCAAGATTGTTCAAAAATATAGCCCGGGGTCAAAAATGGTCCCTCATTTGGAGTCATTTGTTTACATAGACTCGTATAGGGAATACACTTTAAAAATCTTCTTGTTTAAAAGTAGATGGCCCAGGCCTTTGATATTTGGTATGTAGCTTCATCTAGTGGACCTCTACCAAGATTGTTCAAAGTATAGCCCTGGCGTCAAAAGTGACCCCTCCCCGGGGGGTCACATGTTTTATATAGACTTGTATAGGAAAAAACTTTAAGAATCTTCTTGTCTAAAAGTAGAAGGCCAGGGCATTTGATATTTAGTATGTAGCTTCGTCTAGTGGACCTCTACCAAGAGTGTTTAAATTATAGCCCTGGGGTCAAAAATGGCCCCTCCCTTAGGATCACTGGTTTTACATAGACTTGTATAGGGAAAAAGCTTTAAAAATCTGCTTGTCTGAAATTAGAAGGCCATATGCCTTTGATATTTGATATTTAGCTTCATCTAGTCCACCTCTACCAAGATTGTTCAAACTATAGCCCTGGGGTCAAAAATGACCCCTCCCCAGTTATCAAACATGGATGTTTAAAGATCATATAAAATTTGTACATATTAGCTGATGAACTGTTAAGATGGATTGTAACTGCATTATGTGCTTCAGAAAGATAATGTATGAGGTACAGCCCTTATTGTTATCTTCTTTCTTAAACAAATTTAGTGTGCATGTCCTGAGAACACAGCCCACAGTCATATACCGGCCAAACAAACATCTTGGCAATTTAATCACTCTATCAAGAAAATAATGACCCATGGGTAATTGATGCTGGCTTTTAATAGGCTTAAAGCTAACTGTTTATCGTTCTTTAGATTTGAGGAAATTTCAGCAATAATGTTGGAGACTGTATTACTCGGTGTCAATTGATCATATACAAAAGTGTCATGATATAAAAATAATTATCAAACATATGTCATAAAAGATTATTTTAAGTATTAACATTTTCCTGACAATATTCAACTTAACCCATATTAGATTTCGCGAATGTCTTAAGTCTTTTAGTCCTGACTGACAAAAGATGTCTGATGTTATAAATAGTAAACAACATACACAAATTAAACCATAACAAAAAAATGTACTGTCTAGGTATACCTTTAACATGACTATAATCTAACAAAAAGCAGAGCAACAGATATTTGTTTTGGTAAAAATCTTCACTCAAGCGTGGAAGACCGGAGTTTGATCCCAAGTCAAACTAAATACTTGAAAATGCAGAAGTAGCTCCCTCCTTGGTACCTAAAAGGATGTAGTGATAGCATTATGACTGATATCACAATAACCTAGTACTGGTTAATTACCCCATAATCACCTTGATATTATAACCGAAATATTGTTGAAAGCAGGGATTATACAAAAACAACACTTAATAGTCATGCGATATACTGTGTCAAATCTGGAAGTTTGACTCGGGTGCGTTGCGGACCAGTGGTAAAGTAGCACTGGAAACCAGGCCACCAGAAGACCTAAGATTTTCCGATTTGTAACTCGCCAAACCAATTTCAATGAGAAATCTAGGAAAACCGCTCCTGATGTTTTCTGTGGTACCTTACGATGGACATTCAGTGAAATAACTATACTATTGTTGAAAGCTTTAATCCGCATTACCACCATGATACAAGCAAAAATGTTAAAAATAGAGTGTCACTAAAAGATTATAGCGTCGGAAAGATGTGATATTTGTCTGGCTTCCTAATCGAATCGTACAACAAAGTAATCTTTACTGCAAAATGTGTTGAAGTGACTACAGTATAGATGAAAACATTGTGACAAAATGAGATATTTGCTCATCATTCAACTAAATTTTTAAAAAATTGTCTGCTGCAGGGATAAGTTAGGTGCAAAACATTCGCCTGTAAGAGTGAAAGGGTAAGCAAACATTAAACTTAATTTGGCAACTGATGTTTCATCAAGAATGTTACTTCTAAACAAAAAAAGTCATTCATATTCGTTTAATTCCTGATTAGTGTATTTAGAGATTTCATTTCATTTTCCGAACAAAAAAATATATAATTTTTTTTGTTTTATTTGGTTTAAGAAAACTATTTCTCTTTCAGAATGTTTTCTTTTTTATTAGTTGAATGCTTAATTGTATACTTTCTTATGCTTCATTGTATAATTTCTGATATATTTACTTGTGTTATTTCTTTGGCTTGTAATGTATTCTCGGCACTGATTAATCTGGGTAATATTTCAGTAAAGTTTTTCCAATAAATACCAGAGTTTTTATTGATTTAAATCGCTTCTCCTTCACAATTGGTTTTGTTAACATTAGAAGTGAATTTTGATTTACCCATAGTCTAAAACTTGTCTGAAAATTGTCTGTTTATACCAGCACAAAACACAGCCAAGACATTAGAGAAGAACGTTTGAAAATGGCGAACATAACATTAAAGGCAGTTTAGGTAAGGGGGAGAAGTAAATCGCTAAATAATTCCCTTTAGTTTGCCTACATTTAAAGGACAACAGACTTTTAATTTTAAAATCAAAAATGTGCTTAAAATCTATTTATTGTGTCCTTCAACGTGATTCGAAAATGGCACACTGACTGTACATTCGGAATATTTCATTCTTTTTAACCAAATTGTAAGGAGTCGTCTGGTGTATCTTCCCATTCTCGGAACGCCTTATCAACAACCGCTTTATTCTTTGCTGATAACCGATACGGTCTGACTTTGAAGGGCGTATAGTCTGTAAATTAAACTTTTATCTTAACTAGATTGCTAGCTACAACGTATGAGGCTTAACAATTACAAACGTCTAAATTACCGAATTTTAAATCTTCTACCACTATCTGAGACTGATTGGTAGGAATTTGATTGTTTTTGCAACAAACCGGTTAAACAAGTTAGATAAACAAATGTATTATCAAGTAAGTGCCAAAAAGTACATGCATCAACTAGCAAGCCAAAAGCAGACGAAACCAATCCAAACCAGTACAAAACTGTTTTCCTGTTCTGTCTTAGATCCTATCGGTCAATGAACAAATATCCATTGTAAACATTTACCCGTTATTAAAAGACTAATTTCTAAATGCATCAAGGGTGCAAATGGTGTATATTTAAAAAGATAAGCCAGACACTGATTTAAAATGAGTGTATCCACAGACACTTGGCGATATGAACATTCATACAACGCAGCAAACATCATCAAGGTAAAACAAAACTGGGCTCCTATATATCTGTGGCATGATAACATTCTGTTTCCTCTTACTTGATGTGCAATGTGTAGAATCTAATCATGGACCAAGAAGCAACACACTCAACAACTGTCGGGCATCAGGAGAAGGAACTCCAACTGGCAGAGGCTCTAAAATCGCCTAGGTTTCCAGTTTAGATGTAGGGGAAAGTGTAAAGACAACGAATGAAATATTGCATATGACCATAAAAGAAATATGATGAAACTATCGAAAAAGTATATACTCAATTTTGCAATCGACGGTGCAATTTAAACTATTGAAATGATTTAGTTGTTTATATATTAACCCGTTCCAACATACAGACGTTTTCCGACGCCTCTGCACCATACGAATCTTTAAAACATTTTGGCAAAGGAAGAAATGTTTCATTTAGTAACATTTTGAGGCATCTGCAGCAGACATAGTTTGAAACATTGTTGATAAAGAATACTTTTCTCATTATGAACAATTTCTTTGTTTGCCACTTTTTTCAATTATTATGAAATTATACTTTCATTTACACACGTTATACATTTATGGCCGATATGTTTTCAATGTCGTCTGCTGCAGATCGTGTGTATGAAAGAATTGACGTTTTCCCCATACATTATCGATACAACTGCAGCAGATGTTTTTAGAACATGGAGGCTAAACTATAGAAAGTTTCTAGGAATGGAAGTATAATATTTAGATAGAATTAAAACATTGACGCAGAAGGAAATATCGTTTAAGAGTAGCTGTCCGCTGCAGATGCCTCAAATTGCACTTTTATTTAGGCAGTAGGTAAATCCATTTTCAGATTTTAAAAGATGAACATTTCAATTGCACACTGTTTGGAAAATGGGTTCACATCAAAATATATGAAGGAGTGTGTTGTTGAAGCTTAATAACAGTAACACGTAAGATTATTTGTTTTGAAAGCAAAAGGGTCCTTTTATTGGTCTTAACTTATTCAACTTCCCTTCCTATGAAACTATGAATCAGGGAATAAAGTAACATGTTTAATGTTTAACCTTTTCCGACACACAACAAATCTTCAACAGCTGAAATTGAAATCATCTACGCAAAAACATGGAAACTCTCTTTAAAAGAAAGTATACTCATTGATTGGCAATTTTTCCTTTTTCTACAATGTTTTCAAACGTATTCTGTTTAAAAATGTTTCTGCAAGTGAATTGGTTTGGAAGGAATGAAACTATTGTGCAAAAAAAATATGGTTTGTTATAAAGTCTCCTTTTTCAATTTGTTGTAGAAAATAAAAGTGTCATAATTAAATTTAGTTGAGCGATTTCTTCATTTGCAACATTTTTAAGAAATTGTCTGCTGCAGATGCGCCAAAATGCGTCTGCAATTGAGAATAGGTTAGTAAGTGCGTTGTGCAGAGATCCGTATCAGGTTTCTAACTGACTCTTGAGATAATCAGGACAATACTATCTTGTTAGTTTGATCGATAAATTATACTGTTTAACTTTATCCCCCACACACCTTTTTAAAAGATACACATTATACAGACATTAAACAATGTAGCGGTGAATTCCCAACTTCACGGATGAAACGCCTTAGACACAACGTCCGAAAATCGACATTTGGAAAACTAATTACAACAAGGATCGAAATGCATACGTTCTTAGTCGAATTTCGTCATAACTGTTCGTCAAAAGCTTCCAGGGTATCCCCAGTCCCCGTGGTCTTGTTGGAGTGCCCATGGGCAAGGCTCATTTCCTAGCCTAGTACTGGTTTATTTACCAAGGGATCATAAAAAGGCGAACTGTCGCCGTGATATTACTGAAATAATGTTGAAAAAGTCGTAAAACCTAAATGCAACAAAATATTCCAAGATAAGTAAGACTAGATGGCGAAGTAGGAAGATCATAATCTGAATGAATGGAGACTCAGGCTGATCTTGATCTTCGCTTTTAGCCAAGTCCCGAAGATCGGTGTTCTTGTGATACGGCCGTATTATACTTGCTTCAACTAACACAACTATTACCTGTTTATTTCAACACACACACACGTTAATCTTTACTTTCAATCTTTACTACACCCATATCCCTATTCATTCTTCAAATCTCTTTAGAGTACAACCGATCCTTCACTCTTCAGATATGACCCCCTATGTTTGCAATTTTATCCCACTGTTAAACGAGATGTAACGATATGAAGTGGGGGTCTCTCTCTAATGTTAAATAAGGCGTGTTTAAGCTACTTTGATTATAACACATATCGTATTACAGTCTTGATTTATAGAACTACTGATGGAAAACAACTTAAATCGAAGCACTGATGGTATATGGGCATCTGTATTGAATGATTGCTTGTGGTAAGTTATAAGTACTTCAGACTCCAGACACAACTCAATCAGTCGTAATGCTAATATCGTTTCTCTGAGCACCAATCAGGGCAGCCATTACTAACATATTTAAAGTCTTTGGTATTACCCGACTGGAGATCTAACCCGCGACCTGCCGCACATCAGGCGGACGTTCTACCACTTCACAACCGAGGCGGTCGTGGCATATGTAAGGCGAAAAATTACGATATAGTTGATATTGTAGCACTTTGTTTAGACGGGCCACCTTCAAATAATGAGGGAAATCATTGTGTAAGTGCAGGGGCAATCGTGACACTTCGAACGGTCAACGCTGACTAAAACAGTAGTCCTACGGTCACAGGGTCAAGCCCCATTCAGTGGTAATGAAACCGGCGACAGGATCAGAAGTCCCGATTAGTGGTTATGAGTCGGCCACTTTTTCAACGGTTGAGTCCGTTTATTGCAGATAGACTGATCTCGGGTTTCAAAGTCATATTTGTACCAAACAATTTTTTTATCTAAACTTGTTCTTTTTTCAATTGTTTCGACCCAAATAATCAACTTAAATCACCTATAATTAACTATTTTAGAGTGTGTACCACTAGGTTTTTGAGCAACTTTGGAAGTTTTTCCACGTGTGTCAATTTCCACCTTCGTATCATAGCGTAAAAATGTACTCTGCATGTTTTCCAAAAAAGAACTGCATTTGTGAGAATAGTGCAGACGAAATGTGCTCGTACATGTTACTAATGTAGTTTATGTTTAATTGAATGATTTACGTGGTTGTGGTGAACCAAAAATATTATTATGTATGAAAGGATTTCTTCTTTGCAACATAATTAGCCATTCAGAGAATAGGTTGATATCACACGTCATTATTTCGATTCTAGAGTAGAAACAGTTTATACATTCCATACATAAAATTCAGAAATATTATATGAAATCTACACAAATCAAGACATCTCTTTGAACCTTAAAAGAACGTTCAGTAATGAAGAATATTGTTACGTACTCGGGTTGTCTTGTCAGGGCGCGGTCTTTGCTAAACCTTTTCGTTATACCCCTGTCGAGGACTGGTCCGATCTGGAAATTTACACTTTCTGGTATACGAGATGAATCGCTAAAAACACTGGAGCAGCAGTTCGTGAGGTTTTAATTCACTTCTAAATCATAATCATATAACTACAATTCACATACAATGCATTGGAATCTATTAACCGTTTAAAACACTGGAGCAACAGTTCATGGGGTTTAATTCACGTCTAATCATAAACGTATCACTATATAATTAACATGTAATGTATTGAAAACTACCGTTTTACGTATTTAACTATGGCTTGCCACAACTTTAGTAGACAAGAAGGCATGAGTCCTTAGATAACACACACTGTTTGCATAGTACTGAATCAAATAATATATCAAATCGTGTAAAAAGGGGTTTTCTTAAACAAGGGTTTCGTAAATCTTATAAAAAAACTTCAGTCCGCTAATAAAATGTGCTTACAATATTGCAAGTCATGTTGAATGGATTGTTCAGAAAATTCTGTATCTGCGAAAAATGCGCTCTCAGTTTTAATGTTCGGAAAAGAAGTCCTTATCTGGTCACAAACTATTCCTTTTATAGTAAAAGAGATAAGTGACCAAAGAAAACTGGTAAAAAAGTGGTACAAATGGTAAATTGACCAGATTTAAACGGTCACCTACCAACTTGGTCACAGTGACCGAATCGGGTCACAGTGACCAAAAAAATTGTCAGAGTGACGGATAAGAGAATATTGGTCACAAAACATGGAGAAACTTGCTTCTTTCCTCACGATGTCTACTCATACAATTAAATTATGATTCCTAATAAAATATTTACCAAGGGATTAAATCTGTTACTGCTATTAGCTTTAAACATCTTTACTATATTTAAGGATGATAACAATACTATCCAGCGATCGCTTAGTTACGGTAGTAAACATTCCCACAATGCACTCGGACACAAACTGTATATCCTGTCAGGAAATGTGTAAAATAAGCATGTTCTTGGAGAATAGATACGAATTACGCAGAAACTAGATTGTGCAGACAAATGAAACAAGTATTACACACACATTTAAGTTGACTGGACTAATTGTGCGAAAGTAACAGTGATTCACAAGCTAGGAAAATGATGAAATATGAGGATAAATAACGACATGTTTTAAATGTGAATGTAAACAAACTTCGGGTAAGATTAAACGAACATGGGGAAGTATAGTATGTGATTGGTCGGTCATTTTATGTTGGTCAACGCATAAGTGTACAGTTCTGTGTTACGTTGATAGCATCGTACTAGCAAATGACACTCAAAGTGAACACATACGGTCTGTACCATAATTTGGGGTCCACAGACTCAGCTAAAATAGTTTGAAAACAGCACTCAAGAATAGTCCCACAACCATTGAAGTCTATGACCATAAACTACCGCACACACTCATAAAGCAATTATAAATAACAAGATTAACAAACAACAACTACTGATTCTGGATGCTAATAACAATATGCTTATCTTTTCATAAAGAATCATTAAGCCTTATTTTGAAGTTACATTTATTCCTGACATATGAACAAATGTAATTTATAAATAAATCAAAAATCGTTGACAAACTTAAATTTCTCTTGCGTGTCTATTTGGAAAAGAGAAGTAATTAGTACGGGAATTTGTCGCTTTAACGCAAGAGTTGTTGTTCTTGTAGATACTCAACAGCGTTTTCAAAACATAACCAGATATTCCTTTACGTGGTAAGATGTCAAACAATGCTTTATGTGAAATATTATCAAATGCTTCTTTATTAGCCATAAATATGATATACAAAAGTCCGCCTTTTTTCGATAAATATTTTTGGATCATGGCATGCAAAGTAAACACATTATCAATTGGCGAAAAAGCTTTACTAAATCCGGTTTGAGATGGATGAATTAGATTATTTATAGAGACCCATTTACATACTCGTTTATTTAAAATGGAGGAAAGCACTTTGTAAATAATATTAACAAGAGATATTCCTCTGTAATTATTTGGCTTACTAATCTGACCAGATTTGTGTATTGGGCAGATAATAATATCTGACCATTGATGTGGCATTTGTACCGTCAGTATATAATCAAAATGTTTGGCTAAAGTTGAAGTTACAACACTTTTAGTATTAATTATATAATTACCTAATATACCGTTACAACCTGAGGTTTTATTCGGGTTAATTAAGCAAATTGCTTCATTTTTTATCTTTTGTAGATATTTCGTCATTTAGAATGTCACTTGATAACGAATTATTCATACTTAGTTCATCATTATTGGATTGAAATATGCATTTCCTGTTACAAGAGGCAAGAAATTATTTACCCAGATAGACTCCGAAATATTTGATTTTAGATTGGCTTTCCCATCATCATTTTGTATTAACTTCCAGAATTTGAGAGAGTTATTTCTAGTTGTAATCAATTTTATTTTACATTTATGCTTGGCAGTGTGTTTTTTTATCTCTCAAAATCGTTTTGTTTCCTTATAAAATTTCAGATCATCATTATGCTTTTAACGAATAATGTTTATAACATTTCAATTGATCCAATTCACTGTCCCATCATGACGGGTAACTGCAATATTATATTGTTTACTTAAAAACCTAATTCATGGGCTATATATGTAGATAACTGATTTAATAATGAAACCATATCATTCGCATTCTCTTTTAATGAAAGAAGTTAATTAGTATTATGGATTAAAACGGTTAAATTTAATTGTAAAAGTTGAAACAAAGAAATAAGTTTTGTTTTCGTTCCAGCAAAACTTGTTTATGAAATGCAATAATTCGCCATTTGTGTTCGGATAACTATCTAATTAGCCTCTAGTTGGTACAGCTTTATTGAAGTTACATTTAATTGGAAAGTAGTCTGTGTTATCTGTGTCAAGAACTTCAAAATCAGTAACAAACGGGAATAAATCTGTATATACAATACAATTATCTACAACATACGCTCTCTTACCAGAATTACACGTGATATTGCCCTCTGTGTCTTGAAATTAACGCCCATTTAGAATAGGAATATTCATAGTACAACATATTTCAACAAGATTCATTATGTATATATGTGTTACTTCCTGGAAGTGAAATATCGTCTGCAAGAAGTTTGACCAAAAATAAAATCTAAAGAGTCATCTGGTATGTAATCAAAAAGTCTTTGGTCCGTGCATTAAAATGTTCTGAAAACAAGAATAGACAATCAGGGTATGTAAGTTCAAATCCCAGCTCGGCCAACATTCTTTCCGACAATGGACAAAGGTCACTATGACAAGCGTCATTCGTCTTTCACCAATGGGCTTAGAGTCTACTTGTTGCTTGGGAAGAATGTTGTGTGGATTACTGGTGTGAGAAAGCTAGGAAACACATGAGTAGGTGAACTGGCCGCGGTGATATGACTGGAAAGGTTTTGAAAACGGCGTTAAGCCCCAATCAATCAATCAATCAATCAATAGTCTGCGACGACCCCACCACGCGTTCAGAGTCCTTATGGCGGCATTGCCAGGGCGATGTTACGATGAGTTCTTCACTGTTGCGCGATTGCACCACGTCCTCATGGGGTTCCTAGTGTGATTATGGAGTTCTTAATACGACCATGGCGTGTTTCTCAAGCCTTTACTTTGCTCCTATAGCGACCATGCTTTTCATGTGTAACCTGCTTAAAAGCTTCCGTTTCAAAGTTCATATATTCGAAATTTCCGAAAATCGGCCCAGCTTATCGTCGCCGTAAGGTCGCGATTCACGCGTGGTAAGAACCCCATGAGCGTGGTTAGAGCGCCGTAGGATCGCCGTTGTTAAGCCCATGGATTTCAATAGAAACGCCATAAGGGCGAAGTGGTGGTGGTGGGCGCGTCATGAGAACACGGTATGATCGCACACGTAGCTGTAAGACAGTGTCTTTTTTCAAGTTTGTAATTATTTGGGACTTTTGGCGCATTTTTTTTTTCACGTTTAATGGCGACCTTGTACATTTCTGGTCACCGTACGGTCGCGGATATTGGCATGTAGGGCCGTCACATGTCTAAGACCACAATGAAAATAAGAGTTAAGTGCTTTCCCCTGTTTTATGTTATCCTTGGTATTGATATGCATAACATGCTTCAATAACGTGTATATGAGCTCAAATGATCCGTTGACATGCATTTTTATTCGTCATGCATATACAGGGTTTTTTTACACGGAAAAGCTGGCTGATCTGGCTCTGCACTGGTTGAATTGGCATACGGTTGGTTTTAACAGAGCCCCGCTCAAAGCTATTTCATTAAGGACGAATGTTAGTTCTAGAAATCCACAAAATTGTAGAAATGGCTTCCTTCCTTGGCGGTAAGGTTGGGGGCGGTAGCTGATAGGATAAACAAGTCCGGTAGCAATGTTAAATAACAAGGAAACGAATAGATAAACATGTAACTGAAATAAGGCTGAAAACGGCGTAAACACAATTCAAAAAAAAGTTGGAAGTTATTTTTACAGATAGCCTTACCACGTCGAACAGCTATGTGAGGTAGTCATATTTATCTTCGATGCTGACTCTGATACATAGATCTGATCTTGATTTCATAATCTAGAGATCTCTTGACGGCTGTACTATACTCTTTGTTACCCACAAAGTACAGAAGTAATTGATTTGCTAATTTATTCATTGATACTTCCATGCTCATTGATGTATTGATTCATTCCTTGGAGTTTGAGGCTGAAACAGGAACCGTGGTATAAATGAAAAACTGTTGAAATCGGCAATAAACACCATACAAAAAAAAAGATAAAACATTAATTCATTGGATGTTAAGGTAGAACATTAAACCTGTCACACAGGGATCTCATAAATGAGGGTGCTGTTGCTGTGGTATGATGACTACAAAACTGTCAGTTTACATAGATAAATATAGCCTACATTGACCTTTCAGTCAACACTTTAAAAATGGTAGCTTTCCCTCGCTGGCGCTAAGGGTTGTGTGGTGAGCATTTCGACTGACTGGCTGGTGTCAGGATAAACGGATCAGTAGTACTGGTAACTTACCCAAGAAATGCCGCGATATAACTGGAAAATTGTTGAAACACAAAACAATCAACCAATCAAATGACTTTTCATTCATGATTCTTCGACAGTTAACCATTCTTGGAAGCGGAGCCGCGATATCTGAATCGGTAGCGATGTGGGCTGTCACTTCAGGGGTTGCAAGTTCGGCAGACATTCATTTCGACGTTTGACAAAAGTCAATGCTCCTAACATCATTCGTCTTCCACCCATGGGCTAACTTTTTATGTGGAAAATCAGCCAGTTGCACGCAAAAACTATTATGTGAAGATATGGGGTTGGAGCCAGGGAAATACATGGGTAGGTAAACAGGTCGTCGAGATGTGACTGATAAACTGTTGAAAACGGCGTTAAACCAATGAGTCAGTCGTAATGCTAACCCAACAATCCTTATCGCCATTACAACACTATAGAATGCCGTATAACACGACTTTGAATCTCTTAGTAGAGGGGAACATGTGTGCCACATTATTTTCAAATCGGTCCATGACTTTTGTACTAGAAAACATTTCAAGTAATCACTATAAATACACATGGCGGCCATGTTTCTAAACGGATCAGAATAATTAAAGCAATCTTGGTAAAGGGTCACCTAAGAACCCTCAAACCCCTTTAGTGCCAACTGATCTCAAATCTTGCCAGTACCTTTGGAAAAGACGTTAGATGTTTACTATATACATATGAGGGAAAACATCTCCGCCCCATGGATGTTCTTCAAAGAATCGGAATGATTTGTCTTGGTAGGACATCCACAGCACATTTGTGCACAATTATTTTCAAATCAGGCCTGCTCTGTTGGACAAAAAGATTGTTAAAGTTTCGGTATTTTTCCTCTTTCTGATGCTGCAGAAACCAATTTTCTGCAAGGAATTAAAGTGTGATATGAGTGATCACAAAAACTCAACCCGCACTTCGGGCTCAGGTGAGCTAAAAACAAACCAAACTTAATATACCTCTATCTTCTATGCACACACCAATATTTCTTTACCTAATACAAATAGTTTTCGAGTTCTCGCATTATCAAAAAAGGCGTTTAGTTAACAATGAGCAATTTCGCCCAGGTGCCACAATGTTTTCAACAGTAATATTACTAATGTTTTCCACTGTTTTGCCTATAGTTTTACAAAGATTTGGCTATGCGGCAAAGGATAAAACAGGGGATGCAACAAGATCCCTTGTCAATCAGTTAAATCAATTTTGGTATGAGAAACAAAAAAACTGACGCATGGAAATGATCATTAAATCATATATTTCATAAGGGGGTAACATTCACAAATAAAATGAAATAAATTGATAAAATATCAAACAGTAAATCTGGTTGTAGGTATTGAATTCGTGATGGCGAAAGGTACCTCTGGTTGGATTCAAAGGGGGCTGGCATAATAATATCGATGGCTCAGTGTGAAACAGATATAACTTTTAAATCATCCTGACATTCACCGGTGAACTGATTTTAAAACAAATTTAACAGTACTTGTAGCAAAGATGATCTATGCAGTACTAATCGACATGATGGTACGTACAGTACTAATCAACATGATGATCTATAAATTACTAATCAAGATGATGATTTATACAATACTATCAACATGATAATTTATACAGTACTTATCCACATTATGATTTATACAGTACTCATCAACATGATCTAAACAGTAATAATCTACATGATGATCTAAGCAGTACTAATCAACATGCTGATCCATACAGTACTAATCAACATAATGATCCATACAGTACTAATCAACATGATGATCCATACAGTACTAATCAACATTATGATCCATACAGTACTTATCAACATGATCTAAACAGTAATAATCTACATGATGATCTAAGCAGTACTAATCAACATAATGATCCATACAGCACTAATCAACGGTTAGCTGGACAGATAATGTAATATTGTATCAGGTAGTCTAATATATGTTAACTTAAACATGTTTTAGCCATACGACTACTAAAATTGATGTTATAGAAGCCTGTGCCACCAGTATAGGCCCAGACCAGCTGGCACACTGGCACCATCTGATCAGGGTGTACACATTTGGCAGCTCAGCTCAACTTTTTTTATCTCGATATTCCTGGAATTGGCTATGGACTCTTCCAAATAAAAAACAGGACAAGTCAATTTTATAAATTCAGAATTTAAAGGGTAACAAGTTTACACTACAGTTGATATTAATAGCTATATATCATTTTATTTGGAGGAAACAGGTTCAGTGGAACCCATGTATAAAGACCACCCATGGGAAGACAGCAATCTGGTCTTCATGTAACAGGTGGTCTTTAATTGCAGTGTCATTTATGCAGAAAATGAGAAATTGGGAATTTAAAAGTTTGGTTGCTGTAGACAGGGAATTGCTATATCACGGTAGTCTTTAGCACAGTGTGACAGTATTTACATTTTTCTTACGATTTACAATTGAATAGGACATTTCTAGAAATGTATCCTGTCACAATGGAGTTAAAACAAACTTTGCAAACAATTAAGTACTTTCCAATTATTCCAATTAAAACTATCATGATTAAGTGTTCACATGTCAACCTTTTTTTCCCAAATACAACACAAGTAAGAAAGTATCATCAAAATACCAACGTAAAATAAAAGAAAATATGTCTAAAATAATGGTATAATTATTGAATAGAGTATCGCTCTACTGCCATTAGGCAAACATTACATCTCCAAACATCTCCAAACAGCCCCGCCCCATGGTGGCCATGTTTTTTTACTAATCACTATGGCTTTAAGGAATCTCGTAGAGTGTCACCTAATGAAAATTTCTGCAAAATTATTTGAAAATTGGTCAAATAATGTTGGAGGGTATGCTTTATAAAGCTTTTTTATTTAGGTTGCCATGGAAATCAGAATTTTGCATGAATCTAAGAAAAATGAGAGAATTCAAGAGAAGATATTGAGAGGATGCTTCTTGCAAAGTTTCATCCCAATTGGCCAAGTGGTTAGGGAGGAGGAGTCATTTGAAGCAAAAAAAGTTAACGCACACACGCACGCACGACGGAGCTAAACATTGCTCATTTTGATCAATTTCGACATTTACCACCATGTTTTCAAAGGCCGTCTACATGTTGGTGAGGGTTAATCTTGAAACACATGTGTTGGTTAACTGGCTGCCGAAATATATCTGAAATACTGTTGAACATTGTGTTTAACTTCAGCTTATGATACATTGACCACAATGTTTTATAATAATTGAGCAGAGTCACACGAAAACATATCTTAATGCCTTTGCTAACATTGAATATCAAGATAAACATGCAGACTTAACACTTTCTAACTTACTAATCTGCAGCAGACAACATTGTAAACATCTGTGCAAGAAATATGGAAAATGTGAATGTGACAAAAGGGAAGTTCCTCATTATGAGCTGAAGTTGCGTAAACATACGAATACATGTGGGCAAGGCTTATCAACATCTTTTCTTATTCACCATCCGGATATAGAAGACTTCTGTATGTCTCTTAATCCTTTCCGTCATACTGTACATCAAATATGCAGCAAAAAACTTTGATAACATCTATACACAAATATTGAAAATCTCTTTAAATAACATTGCGACAAACGATAAAATTGCTCATTATGACCTACTGCAGAGGTGCCTACATGTGGGTATGGTTTAAAAACGTTTTTACTTATAGAATTTGATCTTAATTGACAGTTGTTTCAAAACTTCTGAAGATCTACCTTCGAGTGTATTGTCCCCCAATTATAGTCAGTATCACTAAAACATGAAAAGGTTCTGCACAAGCGAAAATAAACAACCTTCAAGCATATCTAGGATTAAAACTAATAAATCATTACATGAAAAATGTTTGGTGTATATCTACTTTATTCCTAATGTTTTAACTATATTTAATCATGATACAGTGTACTATTTTCCACATTTTTTACTAGAAGTTTTCAAAGTACCTGCTGCAGATTCATTGTGTGTGGTAAAAATATAAATGATGATGTCAGATAAGTGAGGCGGATTAAATATCCAGTTGATCCCGGATTCCAAAATATATTTCTTTATTTAAGCCATTCAACGTATAACTTCTGTGATATGCGTCATTCGTCTTTCACCAATGGGCTGTTTAACAGTATATGTGGAAAAGCAGCCAGTTGTTTGGAAAGTATGTTGTGTGGTGTACTGGTGTGGGAAAACCAGGAAACGCATGAGTAGGTGAATTGGTCGCCGTAATATGACTGAAAAATTGTTGAAAACTGCGTTAAACCCTAATCAATCAATCAATCAACGTATAACTTCACCTGTAAAGCTGTACTGCATTGAATGGTGGTATATTCAGGTTCGTGCTGAAATACGCACACATGTACATGTATGACATATTGTTTGAGTCTTATTTCCTGTGCTACTCGAAAATTATTTCTATATAATATCTAGATAATTATGTGAATGCCGCCGGGTGCATCGATTGCTTACAAACTTAGGAAAACATCCAAAAACTAAATTCAATCTAGATCTACTATAACGAAGGAAATGCATTGAATGTATTTGGCTTTTCTGATAGTAATCGTTTAAAGAGGTCTTATTTCAAATATATCCGATTTACTAAAACCTGTGTGGTTCAATCATATTGCATTGTATTGTATTATATTGTATAAGTAAATTGAATTTAACAAATGATGATAGTTTTATCATTTTCTCTTATTTATATTCAGATATGCAACATTCTGCTTCAATTTGTTATAATCAAATTAACACTTGGTTCGTCATGGCAAATATCTTACCAACATAGCAATATAAGGAAAGCCTGGTGGCCATGTTTTTCGACCGATCAACATGGTTTCAAAGAATCTCATAGAAGGTCACCAAAGAACGTTCCTACAAAACTGTTTTAAAATCGGACATTCTTTTTATGTTTTCACTATTTAAAGCCAATATAATGCTAACAGCCCCCTCTCCTTGTGGTCATGTGTTACGACCGATCAACATCATTTTTTCTACAAAATAATTTGAAAATCGGCCTAATGGATTGTGAGGATAAGTATTTAATATAAAGCTAACAGCACCAACATGGCTTTACTGCATCCGAAAGTGAGTCAACCATGGAACATGTCAACAAAATTACTAAAGTGTCACTAAAGTCATATAAGGAAAAAATGGCAACACACTCGTGGTCATGTTTTGACAACAACCAGCGTGGCTAAACGGAATCTGATAGAGTGTAACCCAAGGATCATTTCTACACAAAATATGAAAATCGAGAGAGAAGTTTGTTTCATTCGGTTGCCATAGAAACCATAAGTGTGCATGAATCCAAATACCAGAAAGGAAAATAGGAGAGGTCATTGAAAGGATGATACCTGTGAAGTGTCATCCAAATTGTCTGAGCGTTTACAGATGAGAAGTCGTTCCAAGCAAAATGTTAACGCATGCACAGACGCACGGACGCACGACGGTCAATTTGACATGACATAAGCTCGATTGGCTCAGCCATTTGAGCTAATAACATAAGACACTTGCCACGCTAACGAAGCATTGCATGAGGGCATGTCATATTATCATTTTATCCTCCCGATATCTGAAAGTTTGTCATAGAAACACAACTGGGTTCGTCAGCAACGCATAGTTCTTGTCGAACGATGTATCATGTATTTAGCAAATGATTCATACGATAACAATATTCCGGGGTTGTAAATCGTATAGTCCATGGGCCCAGGCCAGCATTTTGGCTTATTGGTACCACTCAAGGTGGCAAATTCTAGTTTCTTTTTTTGAAAAGGACTATATCTCTGGGTAATATTTCAACATGATAGCCGTTCCCAAGTGGTAGCTTAGTCACAGTTATCATCCTTCAAAGACTACAACCCTTTATCCAGGAAATAAAAAAAATTGTTTTTTGTCACATGTCCCTATGCACCAAACACTCTCAAGGGATACTTTTTATTATGCCCAAGCAATAGCAAGCATGCATAGCAATGTACTACATCATTCTGGAGATGTAAAAGTTTAAACATTTGGAAAAGTTCCTTCGAAATGGCATTTTAGGGTGGAAAATTGTCAAAAAACAGGTTCGTTTTGAAATTCTGAACATGCATTTTATCTTGTCACTTCACTATACCTTTGTTTATTTGGACAAATGATACACCATTTTAATCATGAATTACAATGCTATGTTATGAAATAAGCAATAAGTATGTTTTGTTATCCATATTCAACTCAATAACACTTTACTGACCCCTACCCCCTAATTTAAAATTTTAAGGAAAAACCATATACGCCATTTATCTCTATAAACTTGGACGTTTAAAGTATTTGTTTACTTCCTTGGAGGCAGATATCACCCCTCTTATGCATTGAACTTCAAAGTGGCTACATCTATAATGACACAATGGCAGATATATTACACACAGATGACCAACATTTACACTGAATAATTTGGACAAGTTCATGAAGAAATTACAATTTATTATGAACCATAATATTTATTTCAATGCAATTGGGAAAATAATTGATGCAACACAGAAGAGACTTTACAGGTCCGAGATCGACGAAGAGAACAAAGGACGTGCGTTTGCACTCGAAATTAGGGCTCGTGATTTGGAAATATTGATCAGAGATGGGGCCATCCGAAGGCTCAAAATCAATGTTGGAGCATATAAGTACATCGTGTCCCAGGCCAAAGCTACCGAAGTTTGAGGAAGGAAAAGACAACATGGATAGTTATATAGAGCGGTTTGAGCATTTCGCACCTACAATGTAGTCAAGGATGGGACCAAGCGACAAGAGCTATAAGTTGTTTGAGCTAACTTTAAACAAGCAAGGGGCTGCAATTATACACCAGCATGTCGCTAGATGTAGCTTATGACTATTAGGCTTTAAAGATAGCTGTGCTGAAACAATCAGTTTATCGAACAAGGGTTTAGGCACAAATTCCAAACTAGCAAGCCGGACAAAGGCAAAACTGTTTTTCAGTTTATTGCAAGAATGACAAGATACTTTCAGAGCTGAAGCTGGCGTCTTATGATTGTTGGAAAGATTTATTTTTGCGAGAACAGTTCATAAACACATGTTTGTCGGAACTTGCCTTGTTTTTGATTGATTGATTGGGGTTTAACGCCGATTTTAACAATTTCTCAGTCATATCACGGCGGCCTGTTCACCTACACACGTATTTCCTGACTTTCTCACACCAGTATTCCTCACAACAATCTTCCCCAAGCAACTGGCTGCTTTTTCCACATAGACTAAGCCCATTGGTGGAAGACGAATGACGCATGTCGCATTGACTATTGTCAAACGTCGGACAGAAAGTTTGCCTAGCCGGGATTCGAACTCACAACCCCACAATTGACAGCCCGCGTCGCTACCGACTGAGCTACCGGGGCTCGGCCCCTGTTTTTGAGAGAGAGGGTGCTAACATCAATGGAAGAGGTTACGACACTAGCTGAGCAGTTTGTAGAGGCCCGTGGAAGCAGCATGCCGGCATCTAGGACATACAAGGTTAAGACCGACTCAAACACTTACAAACAGACAAGATATTGTTTCGTTTGTAATAGAGAAAGTCACTTAGAAAGGAATGTCTGCCTGGAAAAGAACTCAATCAACGCTTCAAGCCGAAAGCCAAAATAGGTGGTAAGAAGTTTTCAGCTACACGTGTGACCATGTCCTATGAAAGACCGTCATTCAAACAGAACAACGGAAAGTTGAAGCTTGCCAATGGTGATTCGATCCCCATTGTGTCAGGCTTGTGCAAAATATAAAATATGGAAGGTGCACGGAACATTAGGATAGAACATGGATTTTTCGTTGATAAACAGGTGAAGGTTTTGAGAGATTCTGGCTGCGAACTAGCCGCAGTTAGACGAAATCTTGTTTGAGATGATCAGCTGTTAGATAAGTATTTGGTGATCGCTATATAGATGGCGAGGCAAAGGTCGCCTAAGCTGCAGGAGTATTCATTGATACACCATACACTAGGGGCGACATAGAAGTTATGGCTCCAAAGGCATCTGGTGATTGGAAATATCCCCGGTGTTGTAGATAGCCAGGATAAGTCATGGAAGCGACTTAAGACGAAGTCCAGTATGGTACAAGACTGTTTGGCTGGAGCAGTTTTATCTAGGTCCCACACTAAAGAGCAAGAGAAGCCTCTTCTGGCATTTGAACGTTTCAAAACTGCGAGATAGTCAAGAAATCAAGGTTGATAAGCTCAAGCTGACCCAGAAGGAAGATGATATGTTATCGAAACTCTGGAACAACAAAGATTCTGCGACCAGAATAAATACACCTACATGTATATAGTTAGAAGAGATGTTCTGTATAGAGTGTTTGAGCAAAAACGGGGTTAATCACTACAACGATGAAACATATTGTTGTTCCAAAACAACATAGGTGTAGATTTATGGAACTAGAGCATGAGTTAATTGATGGAGGGCATCTGTCTTCAAAGAAAACCGCTGACCGAATTACAAGCAGTTTTCATTGACCAGGCATCATAGGCGATGTGACAAGCTTTTTTTTTTTTTTGTAACGAAAGTGCCTTTGGAAGAAATGCCCCTTATAGACACTCCGTTTCATCGTGTAGCTGTTAATCTCATCGGCCCGATTGCACCCGTTTAGGACAGAGGAAACAGATACATATTGACAAATTGGGGGCTCGTCCGGGATAGTTTCAGTTGGTTCATACAAGCTGAGACTACAACGTACGCCAGCATCAGTATATAGCTATGGACTTCACAAAGTGGATAGAGGCTGGTGAACCCTTGGGGCCGAAAGGTTCAGAGCTAAGAGAGTATGCTGAGAAAAAGGAAACAGAGTACCTTGATCTAAAATAGAGGAGCCGCTACGCTATCGTTTTACACTAAATACTGCGATTTTTCTATGAATGCCTTCAACGTCTATAAGACATATACGAGCTATAAATAGATTCCCATACGCTGAATAGATAGGTTCGACACCGTTACAGACAGTTGAAACCACATACCAAAGGCAGTTTGAGCTGAGACCATAGAGTTGATACTTCGTCATAGATCAACAGAGACCAGGTAGCCTGAGGAACATAATATATATCGTCCACATTGTACACAGTCCCAGTTAAGATATTGTCACCTGCGAAACAACCCTATAAACATGTCGACTTATCTCTGAGCAAACTCTGAGCACCCCGTGTGAAATGTCCTAGTGCTAAACCGATGCCGTACAACGGATGTAGATTTGAACTGCTCAACCGATGTAGGATGTTTCAGCTGATACTTCTCTGGTAGAGTGATCTGTAAATATCTAATAGACGTTTAAAGCATTGGTGGAGAAATCGCAGTAATTCGTATAAAACGTTAGCGTAGCGGATTCTCTTTTCCCGGCAGCAATCAGAGGGAAAGTGATGATGAAGAAGCTGCTGTGGAACTGTTCAGCTATGATGACAGTGGGAATGCCCCGGATAGTGATGATGAATAAATAGGTATAATACTCAATAGCATTTGTACTTAATACATATATTGTTAACAACGTCAAAATAAAGTGACATTTGTGGATGTATGTTTGATGTCATCAATGTCAATGAAGATACGTCATAGGTTGGTTATATTCTGAAAATAGGGAAAGTTAAGGGTAGGGGTTAGATAAGTATCTTCCTCTGGTATAAGAATGTTCTGATAGGATATTATAGACAAGACATGTAGTATAGTATAAGCCAATGTGTGAACTCTTGAGTAGAAAGAGATAATACTTCTTAAGAGTTTCAAAAAGTACCATATTTTAAATATTTTGTTAGGTAGTTTGCTTTAAATTTCCCATATTGTGCAGGTGTATAGCCCATTTACAGAACAATTCATAGGAGTAATATATGCCTCCAAGGAAGTACAAATATCAACAACAAATCCAGATGTATGGAGATAAACGCCAAATATTGGTTTTAACCCAACAAATGCTGAATTAGGGGGTAGGGGTCAAGAAAGTGTCATTGGGTTGAATATGGATAACAAAACATACTTCTAGTTTATTTCATGGAATAGCAGGGTAATGCATGATTAAAATAGTGTATCATATGTCCAAAGAAATGAAGGTATGGTGAAGTGACAAGAGAAAATGCATGTTCAGAATTTCAAAACAGTCCTGTTTTTTTGGACAAATTTTCAACTGAAAATGCCTTCTCTAGGACAATTATCACATTTATTAACTATTTTTGCCTCAAGAATGTCGGATTGCATTGCTATGAATATTTCTGACACAATTTAACTTCTCATTGGAGTAAATTTTGGTGTCTAGTGGCAGGTGGCAAGAAACACGTTTTTGTCCATAATCTGGAACAAGGGTTATCATCTTTGAAGGATGATAACTATGACTAAGCTACCACTTGGGAACGGCTATCATGTTGAAATATTACCTAGAGGTATAGTCCCTATCAAAAAACTTTACTAGAATTTGCCATCTCAGGTGGTACCAAAATCTGGTCTGGCCCATGGACTAGTAGTGGTGATAAGACAATGTTCAATGATATTTGTTGTCAAATGAAGTATCAAACATGCAGAGGTTGTAAATCAATGCCGATTTGAATTATATTGCATACTTAAGTAGGCTCTCTTGATTAATTTACAACTACAATGACAAGAGCTATCCCGACCAGATTGAACACATGTGTAAGCTTATCAGGGTTCCATTTAGTACACATAACTTAAGTAGTTGTTACCTTGGCATAACGCTTCAAAATGGCACGTATAGTAAGTAGTACCAAGCAAGACTATATAACTTTGCTATGTATATTGTATTTTTAATAATATTACAAAGTCATGATTCCTACATTGTGTTGAAAAAACGTAGTATATTGATTAGAATGCAGAATAAATAACACACATCAAAGGCCCAATGTTTCATCATGTTGGCATAATCTAAACATTGTACATTACAACCTGTGGGCATTTTACTATGTTCACGCGTTTTATCATACATATTAGTATAACATAATATAATCACTGAGACGAATGTTTGAATGTTTGTATCAGGAGAGCGAGCATACACTCACTATCTTCATTTGTCATTAGTGGTTAACCCTTTCGCTGCCAATGGCAATTAAAGGCTTTTGCAAACAATGCAGATGGACGTGAAGAGTGTCCGATGTATCATTAATGCCTATGTTAACTGCATCCCTGTGAGTATTGCTTGTGTCAAAAGACGAACTAGTCATAATTTATTTCAGAGAGACACGGATTCAAAGCACAAATTATGCTATCGAGAGAAAAAAGAAAAAAGAAAAAACCCACCGATCCAAGAAAATATTTATCCCTTTTCCTTTACTTCTCTCTTTGTATAGCAACGCCTTACCGCAGAGAAAGGTGAAAATCATAACCTGATAAACTACGGTACACCCCAACCAAACTCCGCGTAAACATGTAAGTTCACACACACACAAGTGACGTCAAACCTAGAGCGGTAAATACCTCATTTCATATGAATGTCACTATCACCGGTTTTCTCATGGACTGGCCCATATATATATATATATATATATATATATCTTTTTTTTTTATTGTTGAGAGAATATATACATGATCAAATGTTCATTATCAAATGAATATTGTAAAATAGTAAGAGGCTAAAGCATGCAGAATCAATTAACCAAAGCGATATACGTGTGTTGGGTGAATGCATTTTTTCGGGGTTTTTGGTGGGACTCGAACCCATAGCAGGTGGACTTTGATTGACCTCTAGACGTTAATATTATGCACATGTTTACAAGAAGTAAAAAGTCTCGAAGGTCGGTGTTCCGTTCCAAGATAAATTTAATGTTTGTTTCGTGTTTTACGCTGCTTTCAATACTATTTCAGTAAGACGGCGCTACCTGGGTAAGTAACCAGCACTACTCGTTCATTTATCTTGACACCAGCCAGTCAGTCGTCATGCTAACTCCACAACCATGAGTGCCAAGGAGGAAAAGTCATTACTACACTTTTTAAAGTACTTGCTTTGACCCGGTCGGGGATAGTACCTGCGACCTCCCGCACCCGAGGCTGACGCTCTACAACTACATCATCGATGCGGTCCATATTCCTAATAAAACATCACTTAAAGTTAATATAAATGAAATTCCACGTAATAACTCACAGTGGATATATTTTAATCTTTAAATCCGTTAGTTTCAAAGTGTAAGTTATGCTGTCGGAATAGTTAGAATGTTTGGTACTTAACACCGATTTCAAGTGTAGTTCAGTAACATCACATATGCTAGGTCTTAGCCTGTTATCCATTTTAAAAAAAGCTCGACCCGACCACGGCTCGATTTCGGGACCTTTAGTCCCAGAGTAACATGATGGGTAATATACTAAAACATCTATAGTTACATTTGAAATTTAGTTCTTCAGTAATAAATTTGTCAAATATATAGTGATTGATCAACATGCATTGATCGACTTATCTCATGTGCCTGTCCATACACAAGACTCAGCTTATGATCTTGACTGACTGTGACAGCCATCCGACGTGAAGATCTTCCTTATCATGTATATGAACTTTGAATTATTTTCACAAGGTAAATCTTGTTTCAATACTTGAAAAATAGCAGTTGTGTTCGGTCATTATAATAAATTTCACATAATATTTATCCGAATTTGAAGATATTTTATATGAAATAAATGAACCGTAAAAGGATAATATCAGACAAGCGTCAGGCAGCCACAGTCGGTGCTCTTGGTTTATAAATATACGATTTTCTGATGCGTTTGCACTATACGACCGGTAGAAAATCGTAAATTACCCAAAAAAGTTGATTTTTTTTATTTCCCTCAATGTTTTCTGCTAATTTTAATGAATCCTTTCCAGTGCAGTCGACGAAAATGTAAGGTACAATCCATAAGTCTTATTAATCGACAAGATCTATATGGAAATTAGTCAAATTACATGAGACAAACTCATTTTATTTTTTAGATGTTGTTTATGCATAAACATTTATGATCAAGAAAATATTATATACATGCAGAATTTCCCTGAGAATGCGAAATTTAAAACATTTGTGAAATGTGTAACCTAGGATTAGCCTGCACATACGTTGAAGTTGATCTTTTGCTGCACTTATCGCATTTATTTTGTTCCACCTATGCAGTCTGATCTTTGTCAGCACTATTAAGTAAAATATTAGAAAACAATATATAATCTCACGAACACTTCAATAGTAACTGAACAATAATTCACCTTTCATATCTGCACCTAAAACGTCACTGTTATTTTCGATTCAAGTGAATGAGCTGAGATGCAGAGTCAGCCTAAGCCATCAATCTAGAACACCAGTTTCATACCTTTCGTTCAGGATACGTAATCTACTATCAATAGTCTGGTACCGCTTCGTCACTTATCAAAATGCATTTAAATTCCGTCTATCCTTAATTTATAGTTCTATACCCCTTTAAGGCACCCCTTAATCCCGGATTAGTTATAGGTGTTAGTCTGTACAGGTTGTCGTATCCGGGAACACACCGGTTCGATCTGACAGTGTGTCATCTGCGTAAAAGACGATGTATACTTTCAGAAAAAGAAACAGTTCATCAGTATGTGATTCAGCTTCTTTACCTTTAGCGGTGTGTTCAATTAGAAAGTCTTCTAAATTATGTATATATAACTAGAATAACAGATGTGATAGGTTTTCACCTTGTCTATCTCCATAAGCGCAAGGAAAATAACTGGATACACCGGTAGAAGTGACTGTTATTGACTTGATGACTTCATACATTTTCCTGATTTTCATTTATTTGTGTATTGACATTTTTAAAGAAATCAGAAAGTTTGTCCAATGGCGCTGTTTCCATTTTCTTCCTATCTACTCAATTATGATTTCCAGAATGCTATAGCGTTTTAAGCTTTGCATTGTCTTAGGTTCCTAATTGTCTTATGCAACGTAGCTATGTTTGTTAAGGATGCCTTAAATGAAAGAAACATATAACCTTACCTTTATTAAATTGTCATCTTAGAATAAAATGTGATGTATTGCATTGTTTGTACATTGTATGTAATAGTACAATGTATTATGAACAAGTCAAACGAAATAAATAATGTTCTATTCTGTTCATACTCTGAGCAATAACCCTGATCTTTAACTCGTGTAAACTACAAGTATTACTGGTTGTATAAGATATTATTCAATTTTCATGAAATTTCGATTAATTGATCAATCAAACTTGTTAAAGAAAGGCTGGATTGGCACACGCAATGCACTGGAGCAGGTCTTGAGTTTATTTGAGAAACTCCCACGTATGTAGTAATTTTGATTTCAAAGGTCATGGCGTACAACGTATAGACTGCTACTGGACTATGAACGTGCATACATGTATAATTAAATAGTTTCGGACTTCGGAATGTTTTGATGTTTTATTGGAAGATTAGTTGTTTGTTGAATGCACGGTGATGTACTATGATTAAAATGATCATTTTACACACGTTGTCTACGAACTCGACGAACTGGAAATCGTATAATGCCTTCTTTTTTTGCGTTGATGTATCACTGATTAATCTGTTCATTCTTCCTAACTCTACCATAGGCCACACCTACAAGTATATACTCTTTCACATATTTTCAAGAACGAGGTTAGGTCACAATTATATTTCATGCAAGGCTATGTAGTAGGTTTTATTTCTCTGTTTCGCTATATTTATTTAGTTGCCCAAAACGTCGCAGGTGTCACTTCCAATGTTGAAGTGCTTATAAGGGGAGCTACTCTGAGTTAACATTAATAACATAGTTTGTACGAGTTTTTTCCCTTAGACTAAAAATATTGTATCTGTTTTGTTGTTGTTGTTGTTTAAGTAAATATTTACAATTTTAAGTATCTTTATTTGATTTGATTTTAATTTATTTTTATTTAGTTTTGTGACACTTTGTTTTCTTAGAAAAAAAGTGTGAAATAAATGAACTTAATTAAGTCGATTAAAAAAAGATGTAATCTGTGTGGTTTTCATTGAACCAGACTATGTATTTTTGGAAAATGGAATTCCCCTAATCTGCCCATTCTACTTTCGATTTCAAGGAACCCAAAATACAAAATTGATTCAGTTTGGGGAGTTTTTTTTAGAGTAATACTATAGGATGATATAAGTAGAGCATTTTACTGTTATTTAATGGTAAGTAAATAGTTAAACATATAAAACTAGACTACTATTATAATGGATGCAATTTAGATCTACAGTTTAATGCTCTTTTATAGTGTGGGGGAAGACTTGATTACTCCCCCTTATTTAGTTAGGGGAGTTTTTTTTAGAGTAATAGGATGATATAAGTAGAACATTTTACTGTTATTTAATGGTAAGTAAATAGTTAAACATATAAAACAAGACTACTATTATAATGGATGCAATTTAGATCTACAGTTTAATGCTCTTTATTATATGTTGTGGGAACTCAAAAAAAAATTTTTGAGTACACTTAAGATAGAGTTTGATTGAGATGTAAGAGAGATATCATAGTATGGGGGAAGACTTGATTACTCCCCCTTATTTATTTATCTGTTAGACCCTATGTTGTGGGTCCTGTACTGAAATGAAAGGGATCTATGCCACAATGTGAATTAATATTTTGAATATTGTTATCAATATGTAATGTCTGAATATGGAGACTAAGTTGTGACACCTCTTCATACAATAAATCTGTAGCAGGCAACTTTGAAAGCATATAAGTTCTAAGATCCTTATTTGACACTCAAACCTTATATTGTGGGTACTTAACCCTTTCCCGCATAAATACGCTTTCTGACGCCTCTCAAGCAGACGGCTTTTGTAAATATTGTGACAAACGGAGAAATTTCTCAAAACAAGCTTTTTCCAGACATTATACTTTCATCGACTGAGCCTACGGTTTTCCATATTTTTGCTTAGATGATTTAAAAGTCGTCTGCCCCAGATTAATTGTATGTGGGAAAGTGTTAAAGAATCATCTTGGTGAGAAGATTATTTTAAGTACTCACAATATTATGTTTTGTTTAGTAATGAGAGAAATGTTGTGGGGTAAATACCGGATTACTCTCCGTTATCTAGTCCTCTGTTAAACGCTAGGGTCCTTTACTGAAAAGAGACAAACATCTGAGTGAATGCAAATTTACTCCCACATATCAGGAGCTCTGCTTTATGCTCACAATAATATCCGATGCAAATGCACAAAGGTTTTCAGAAGAATCTTGATCATTGATGTTCAGGGTGATCTTGGGGCTTCACTGGATTTCAAACTCACTACCCCTGAATTGATAGCCTGTTACATCGTTACAGAATGACTTATTGCAGCTTAACCCTTACCCTCGTATAGACGTTTTCTGACGCCTCTGCAGCAGACAGCTTTTTGAAAACATAGTAAAAGAAGAAGGAATTTCTCAAAACGAGCAATTTCTTCTTTTGCCACAATGTTTTCCTCTTTCAGTCATAGGTTATCCATTATGTTGTATGTGGGCAAGGGTTAATTTATTGTTTGATCTTCAAACCCTATATTGTGGGTACCATATCCAAAAGAATTGTGTCATTGAGACCAATATTTTATGAACCCGAAATATAGTGTTTGATTAGGGAGATATTGTGGGAAAAGGGCCAGTGTACTTTTCGATCTCAAGAACTCTGCAAAAGTAAGTCATTAATTTTTTGTATAACCTGCTATCGCATTCCTACATAGAGACGCTTTCTGACACCTCCGCAGCAGATGACATTTGAAAACATTTTTTGAAAAGGAGGAATTACTCTTAATGAACAATTTCTACCCCCGCGAAAACATTGACGCAATGTTTTCAACTTGATTTTCTAAATGTTCTTACATTAATAGATAGTTTCCATCATTTTCTGGACATGTTTCCAAAGTTGTCTGCTGCAAACTTGACTTATGTGGGAATGGGTTATACCTTTAACCCTTTCCAACATAGAAGATATCTGGAGAAGAAGACTTAAGGACATTTCTTAATTTGCCACACCATTTTTAAAAATTGTCCGCTGCAAAGGTGAGAGACTTTACTTTTTTCTTTCAACAATTACTTTTAAAGCAGACAACTCTAGTAGAAAAATCCAAGTAGATAATTTGTCAATCAAGACGTGTTTTGTATGATTTTTTTCCAGCCTACAAAGCAGAAATACAAAGCTGACCCTGATAGTTCAGATACATCGGACACGGACAGTTCTACAGACTCATCAGGTATGTAAAGCTGACCACTTGCTTATTGCTTTTCAATCTGCAGACGCATTTTGACGCAATAGCAGCAGACGACTTTTGAAAACATTGTGGCCAATAGTGAAATTGCTTAGGAAGAGCAATTTCTCATGTCCACAATGTTTTCAACTTTATTTAACAATTAAACTATCTTGTATGGAGACTTTCAGGTTTTTCTCACTGTGGTATCAAAGTCGTTTGCTGCAGACTTGTTGCATGTGGGAAAAGGTTAAAGAAGAAACAGTTAACCCTTTACCACGTAATCCAACCTGTAGTACTTAGACAACATAGAAAACATCAAAGACATCAAATATGCACAGTCTCACCTATGTCTTCACTGTACGCAGATACCAAAAGAACTCACATCACAAGACTTGTCACTTTCATTTTTCGGATTTTCACAAATCAAATTTTAAACATCAGAAAATTTATGATTAAAATTCATTTCCAATTGATTGACGGATTAGAAAAGTTTGTTTTTGAAATCAAGAAATGTCTCAGTATGATTATTATAGCGAAACAGCTTTTCCGATCATTTCTCAGTATGATTATTTATTATACTGATACAGATTTTTTGGTCATTTATCAGTATGATTATTATAATGAAACATGTTTTCCGATAATTTCTCAGTATGGTTATTATACTGATACAGGTTTTCTGATCATTATAGTGATACAGGTTTTCCGATAAAATTTCTCAGTATGATTATTATAGTGATAAAGGTTTTGCGATCATTTCTCAGTATGATTATTATAGCAAAACAGGTTTTCCTATAATTTCTCAGTATGATTATTATAATGATACAGGTTTTCCAATCATTTCTCAATATGATTTTTATAATGATACAGGTTTTCCGAGATTTTTTTTCTCAGTATGAATATTATACTGATACAGGTTTTCTTATCATTTCTCAGTATGATTATTATTGTGATAAAGGTTTTCCGATCATTTCTCAGTATGATTATTATACTGATACATGTTTTACGATCATTTCTCAGTATGATTTTTATACTGATACAGGTTTTCCGATCATTTCTCAGTATGAATATTATAGTGATACAGGTTTTCCGATCATTTCTCCGTTTGATTATTATAGCAAACAGGTTTCCCTATAATATCTCTGTATGATTATTATACTGATACAGGTTTTACACTCTTTTCTCAGTATGATTATTATACTGATACAGGTTTTATGTATTAGTACTATAAGAGAAAAATCAATAAAATTGTTGTTAGTAAAATTTGTTATCATTGAACAAGTCAGTTTATTAAGATGCAAGACAACACAATTTAGAAATACCTTAAATTTTGAAGATAAACGGCAACAATGTTTGTAATGATATAGTGTAGTGTCCTAATTTAACACACCAATGTAGTATGATGTCATAACACATGTTTTCAAATTTTGATTGGATAAAATAAATATTTTTTTTAATATTTTATTTAATAGTGTT
Organism: Serripes groenlandicus; assembly: GCA_031761405.1. NCBI lineage: Eukaryota > Metazoa > Mollusca > Bivalvia > Cardiida > Cardiidae > Serripes > Serripes groenlandicus. The sequence continues at coordinate 21,324,412 of JASEVX010000002.1, forward strand.
GGGTAATTTAAGTGTTAGTTTAAGCAAACGGCTGCCAGACTTTTCAACCCTCCAACTTTTCGACCCCCGATTAATTTGTATTTATAATGCATGTTAATATTGTAATAATAATGTATGTTCAACACATAATTGATTATACATTATTACTTTTTTTTTAAATGAATGGGTTTACTTTGTTGTTTTGAAAATGACGTTTTTTAAAGTAAAACATATTTCTATTAGAAAAGACTTAACAGTCATTTAATACCTGATGAGAAAAACACGGCTAATTACCGGTGCACGTACTCATACGCGTCCCCTTTAAATTCCACAGTTAATTAAGTGTGTCTCGTGATGACGCGGGGTTGGGAGGCGGGAATCTGAAAAAAATATGTTTTACTTTAAAAAACTTCAAAATGTAAAAAATACATTACCAGTCATCTAATACCTGATGACTTTGCATCATCGGTCTGGAGGATCGTCCAACACCACTTGTCTAATACAGATGTAGCACCTTGTAGTTTATTTAAATCTTAACGTAGTACTTATGGACACAACAGTTTATAAAAATAATCAGAGGGATTAAAAAATAAAATTTGAATCTGTTGCGCACTTCATTGCGTGTGGTGAGTTTAAAATTAGTACTAACAGCCAGGTCTTTTTCTTCAAACAGAAAAAGAAGAAGGTCGGCAATCCTAGTTATAGAGGGACACTCTGGATTGACCGACCTAGTAAGACACCAATCTGAGAAGACCGTCCACTTGGAATCATAGACGATTCTAGTGGAGCGCCGTCTAGATTATGCGATGAGAGAGGCAACCCTCTGAAAAAAGTTTCTCTCTCGGATAGAACGCTTAATACAGTCCAAGCGTGAAGGTGTAGCAATGCCGGGTTGGGATGAAGACGCCGACCCGGTTGCTGAAACAGTACGTCGTCTCGAAGAGGGAGACGTATTGGTTGTGCCGAGAGGCAGTCCAGGAGGTCGCTGAAACCACGACATCTGAGGCCAAAATGGTGCTATCAACAGTATTCTGCACTGTTGAGAGCGTATAACCTTTTGGAAAACAATTGGAACCAGAATGAATGGGGAAAACGCATACCTGAACAGACGGTTCCAATCGAGGGTCATTGCGTCCACTGCCCACGCTGCAGGATCGTACATAGGTGACACATAGAGTGGCAGCCGATGATTGACTCTTCTGGCGAAAGGATCCACCAGGGGGATCCCGATCCGCATGAACACTGAGTTTACTACACTCTGGTTCAGGGACCATTCCGCCGCTAGAATGTTGTTTTGGTGGGATAGACTGTCTGCTAAGACCGGGGAGGTGTTTCCCTAAAATCTGGCACCAAAGGAGAAGCTTCCACGTCTCCAGAAAGAAAAGGTGGGAATGCGTTCCTTCTTTGCCTGCGAATATAATACCCAACAGTAGTGTTGTCCGTCGACAACAAAACAGTTCTGTTTGCAACAGAGGCAGAGAACTGATTGAAATACCGCTAGATCGGTAAGAAAGGTCATTCCCACGAACGTGAACATCTTCGACGCGAAGACTGTCCGACAAATATACGGTTTATGTATATATTTTATATAGATTTACCATGTGTCCGAAAAGTTTCCAAAAGTCTTTTTCTCGCAATTATGAACATGAATTTTGATATGTTTTCTAAGTATGAAAGAGATTCTTAATATGATAATTTGTATACTATTGGTTATGTGTGGAAAGGGGGTAAATTACGCAGTATCACCCAATAGACATCTTCGCAAGCCAAGGGTAATTTGTCCATTACATTACCATAATTACCCTTGGCTGACGGCTTCTTTAAATTTGAATTTCCCGCTCTGCCACCTAGCGGTTGCATAAATACACATCCCAATTCGGAAACGTTCATCGTCCAATAGAATGATCGGTAACAAACGTCGTCGGTTTTCTGTTAATATGGCGACTGCTTCGCTTCAGGCCTCGTCACTTACAACCGCGAAATACGAAGAAGTAAACAGTTTATAATCCAGAATCTTACAGACGAATATTATAGTGAGATCAATCTATGAAGGGACAGATGTGTTTGTGGCCAAGCGGACCGGTAACGGAAAGTCACTGACATATGAGTGTTTCTCTATCATGTTTCCTGGCAAAATAGGCTAGTCATCATTATTGCTCCGCTGACTTCCATCATAAAGGAGCAGTGCCGGAGACTTGTTAGCCTTGGATTTATAGCAACATACCTGGGAATGGACTCCATCCAGAACAAGGAGATCGAGAACGGGACGTTCGACTTCGTTTCTGGAAGCCCCGTTTCTGGAAGCCCGGAAGCTTTTTAAGGGAGATGGCGAACTATAATGTTGACTGAAAATTATCAGGAAAGATTGGGATTAATTGTTGTGGATGAAGCCCACACAGTCATTCAATGGTATGTAATTATAGCTGACAAAATGATTATCTATATGTTCTTAGAGTAAATGTTGCACCATAATGTTCAATGCAAACAGATCATAATTCTTGGCAAACTAGCACTGACATTACAGGTTTATGTATTCCCTGTTGTTATATATTGTCTATGTTGGGTTAGAGTTACTAGTTAGGATCGTTGATATGGAGCCCTGTTGATATACAAGTTCCACCAATGACACCCACTGTTATTTCCAGTATTATTTCTTCTTTTCTTCTTTTTTTCAATTTAATGATTGACTGTTGAAAATATTTTACAATTACAACCATTGTCAAACAGAAAATGGTACAGTATTTACATCAAGCTAGATATGAAACAGGAATAATGATTATTGATATCATAATATGACTCATCTTTAAAAGAACATTTATTTGAAATGGTCTTATTACTTCTGCTATAATATTTCAATTAATAAGCTTTGAAAGAAAATTAATCATTGCAATTATCATGTAAATTCCTCAGCATATATTATATGTTAAATTAGGATTTTATCATTGAACTTGTGAATGTGTTATTCTGGCCTAAATACACTTTTAGCAGTCTACAATTCTTAAGTTGACAAAACGGTTTATAGAAAGATTATGTCTCCAATGTTGTTGTAGATCAATCCATTCCTACAGTCAAATAATTTTCACAATATAATGAAATCTCAACAAGTGAAGTGGTTTGATCCTTGGACTGACAACAAACTACAAAGACTGTTCAAGCTTTCAAGACTGTTCAAGCTATATTACTTTGGAGCTCTAGTTATTTTTTTTGTATCTGTTTGAAATAAGTATTTAATGATTATAAGTTGAAATAAATATAGATTAAATTCATACTTGCTTGCATGAAAATGAAAATAATAAATGGAGGTCAGTCAGGCTATGATGTCAACATTCAGGCCTCGACAAATTTTTTTAGGGTCACTCGCCCTGCAAGGCGAGTGACCCTAAAAATGTACTCGCCCTGCACAAAAGTTACTAGCCCTGCACTTTTACGGGGGAAAAACTGCCACACAATATACACATGGGCTTGTTTTGCAGCCACTGACTCAAATTCACTGTAAAAGCAATGGTTTCAATCATTTATTGTTTCATAAGACCATAGGAAACTTCAGCCTTACCAAATACAAAATTGATCGTTTTATAGCCTTTTTCAGGCGCTGATGGTGGTTTTTTCTGATATTTATTATTTCTTGACATTTAGGTCAAATCGTTTTCATCGTATTAATAAATCATCTAGACGCTTTAGTTATAAATGCATGCGTCTTCAATAAGTAATTTTGTTCTCATTTATCCGCCGGCGCGGTTAACGTTATCAACATAGACAGCTATTGCAACGATAAAATAAATCATATTTAACATTAAATTGAGTCTAAAAAATATGCAGCTTATCATTTAAATACATGAAAATCCAATTCACATCAGCGAAAAATTTCGTCGGACGCCATGTTTTTTCTTAAAAACACGTGGTTACGACAAGACGAAATGTTGTTCGTGAAAAAATGAGACCAGTGATTGATCCTCAACAAAGCGTCCTTCAACGTGGATTTACGAAAAATACTTCACCAATGAACTGTTCGCTAATAGTGGAGGAGTTTGTACGAGAAAGTAAAGACTGTAAGCAAATAGCCTTTATTGCATTACTGGATGCCAAATCTGCTTTTGATGTAGTGAATCATGACCATCTCATGCGAAAATGATATCATATGGGGGTGGAAAATGAACTCTGGAAAATAATAAACAATCTACACCGTAACGCATCTTCGTCAATTAAATGGGGGGGGACATAACTCTGAAACATTTCCAATCAACCTTGGTGTCAGACAGGGAGGTATACTGAGTGCAGATCTGTACAAAGTTCATATCAACACGTTGCTTCAAAAGCTGCAAAATATACATATCGGTGGATCTATCGGCAACATAAGCTGCTGTGCTCCAACATGTGCAGATGACGTCGCATTACTAAGCAATGATCCGGAAGAGCTACAAATTCTAATAAACATTGCTGTACAGTATAACAAGATGGAAAGATATCAACTGCAACCTACAAAGAGTCACGCCCTCATAGTAAAACCAAACTGCAGAACCAAATGCAACAATGAAGTACAGTGGAAGATGAATGGTAAAGATATGGACGTCACAGATAAAGCCTCGCATTTAGGTATCATCAGATCAACTTCGATTGACAATACAGCTAAAGAAACGGTTCAACAGAACATAAACAAAGCACGAAGGATGACATACAGTCTCATGTCAGCCGGTCTCCATGGCGAAAACGGTCTAGATCCTGAAACATCTATACATCTACTCAGAATTTACGTATTACCGATACTTACGTACGGACTCGAACTAATACTACCGAAAGGCAAAAACCTGCAAAATCTGGAAGCTTTCCTCAGAAAACTACTAAAACAAATTCTGTCGATGCCAACAAACACAGCTGATCCTGCAGCATTCATTATATCTGGAATACTACCTGTTGAAGCCCAAATACATATAAAAGCATTAACACTGTACCACAACGTCTGCAAACAGACCGACGAGAGTATAGAAAAGCAAATAGCTACACGACAGCTAACAGTGAAAAGTATGGACAGTAGCAGCTGGTTTGTTGAAATAGACAAACTTTTGTGTAAATACAAACTTCCTGATGCAACACATCTCTTAAACAACTCTTTCTCAAAAGAGGAATGGAAAACGAAACTACACTCAGCAATAAACAAATATTGGGAACAGAAACTAATCAATAACTCCAAACTATACTCAACACCCCGACTCCTGAACGTAGACGTCTACACTGTCGGTAAAGTACATCCAATAATACATACCCGAAGCTCTTCAAAAGTAGAAGTTTCTCGTTTACCAATCAAACTGAAATTAGTTTCTGGAACCTACAGCCTACAAAGCAATAAAGCGGCATTCAACCATTTAGAAACGGATCCAACCTGTAAACTGTGCAGAGAACAAGAAGAAGACGTCAAACACTTTATACTTCAATGCAGTGCACTGGAATCAGTGAGGGAGTCGGTACTGAGTGATATTGATGAATGCTTGCATGAGATTTGCGGTGTACACCTAGAAAGCATTAGCAACTTAACAAAGCTTAAAATAATACTAGACAGCACCTCGCTTAGCATGCTTGTAGACATTAGTCGCAATGTAGACCTTACCCAGCTTGAATTTCATACACACAGACTGTGCTACTTTTTACACTGTGCTAGATATAAAATGCTCGAAAAAATACCTGTTAGGAGAAAACGAAGGGGACGTGACACACGATAAGGCTAATAAATAAATAAATTTGAAACAAATAATTTCAGTATAGTGGTGAAAGTGTTTATTATCTCATATCGCGTGTAGCAGCTGTAATTATTCGTACTGGTGGTGGATTTATTGCCCGATACTATAAACCTACTCTTCGGAGGTTGTCCTACTACGGACGGAACGAACAACAACAACAACAATGGGTAAAAAATAATTAAACGAAATATCACCCAACTCCCAATACTTATTGTACAAATAAGAAATATAATTATTTCGTTAAATATTTGTTTCGGATAAATAATTGCAACACCTGAATGGATATACGGCACTGAGAAATGTTGCGATTTGTTTTAAAATGTAAACAACAGCGACAGGCCGAGAATGTTTTTGATTTTGTCAGAAAAGCAAGTTACAAAATTAAAATTAGGCTAGACGGCCAGAATTGTGAATGGGTCAGTAATTGAATCTGGAGAATCTTACTCGCACTGTCGGGCGAGCGTGATCAATTTGTTTCTCGCCCGACCTCAACATTCACTCGCAAATGCGAGCGGATTTATCGAGGCCTGAACATGTTTATGCCAGTTCCAAACTAAACAATTGTTATAGTGTTGAAATTAACATTTAACATTTTCCAACATACAACAAATGTGCAGCAGATGACTCTGAATTTAAAAAGGCAAATACAATGATTTTTACTAAAAAAGTAAGTTTTTAATCATCGAATTCAGTTGAAAACATTGTGGCAAAAGGAGAAATTACTTATCTTGAGAATGTTTTCCTTTTGCCACAATGTTTGCAAAAGATGATTGCTGTAGAGGTGTGAGAAAGCATCTTTATATGGAAAAGGGTTTCTACATGTATGTACAATATTACATGTAAATATTAGTTGATTGAAACAAATATATCAAAACAAGAAAACGAAAAGATGATGTTAATCAGGTTTGTTATGCCAACCTATTCATAATAAGACTTGAAGAGGACAATGAGACACTGAATTGCTCACCCGAATACAGTACTGCCTGAATATGATGTTGCCTGTTAAAAAAATCTGGCATACAGCAAATAAGCATCTTTTTTTCAAAATGTCAAAGCAGAACTATAAAAAATCTATACAGCTGAAACCCTTTCCCACATAAAAACAGTTTAAAACGCCTTTGCAGCAGATGACTTTTGAAACATTGTGTCAAATTGCTCATAATGAGCAATGTCTCCTTAAAATTGCTAAATTCTTTTCTATTCTCTATTAAATAAATTTTCATAAGCTGTCTGCTTCAGATGCATCAAAATGTGTCTGCAAGTGTAAAAGGTTTAAGACAAAATTGATATTGACAGGACATAAATTAAATGATTAAAAAACATATTGTAACATTGCAACTATATCTTGTTAAATGGAGTACTTAGTACATGTATGTAACAATCCGTCTAACATGGTTTATAAAATTACTGTTTTATTGGAGTTTACCCCTTTCCAACAAATTACCCTTGGCTTGGAAAGATGCTGCTGATGTTTACGAGAAAAAGGGGAAATTGATTCTTTAAAGTAATATCCCCTTTTCACAAAGTTATTTTGTGTATAATAAGGCTGCTGCTGGGGCATCATAAAATGTCTTTCAGGTAAAAGTCTAATAGTTTAAAACCATACATATGTATGACATAATTTGATTATTTACTTGTTTAATACGTTTGTGAGAAAAGGGGAAATTTGTTTCTTTTTAGGTATATCTCCTTTTTTCGCAATGTTTGATTATATTAACTAAAGCTTGTTATTAAAAAATTGTGAAGATTCTGATCAGATTAAGTAAATGGAGCATGGAGAGGATGATCTGATCCGGTGTCGTATATTATTTTGACCCGCCTGTAGAATGACCCGCGGGTCACTTTACTATATGGTAAAATGACCCCCCCCATTGTAAAATGACCCCCCCTAACATTTTCATCTGAATCCTTTTTTAGATCACCTGAGCCAAAGGCTCAAGGTGAGCTATTCTGATCACTTTTTGTCCGTCGTCCGTCGTCCGTCGTCCGTCCGTCCGTCCGTCCGGCGTTAACTTTTAGCTTTAAACATCATCTCCTCCCAAACTCCAAGGACAATTTCCGTAAAACATCACAGGACTGTTCCTCTGGTTGGCCTCTTTCAAAGTTGTTCAAAGATTTAAATTCCATTGAGAACTTTGGTTGCTGCGGCATCAGAAAGGGGACAAAATGTCCAAACTTTAAAAATCTTCTCCTCCGAATCTGCCTGTCAGATTCAAATATAATTTGGTAGAAATGTTCCTTGGGTGACCCTCTATAAAAATTGTTCAAGCCATACTGATTGGGCGAAAAACATGGCAGTCAGGCGGCATCAGAAAAGGGGCAAAATTTGAAAATTTGAAAATTCCATTTTTATGAAAGTGCTTGTCTGATTTTAAGAAAATATAATACGAATCTTACTGTAATGATCCTTTATTTAATTTGTTTAAGCCGTTTTGATTGGTTACACAATCATAGCAACCAGGCGTCATCACAAAAGGGGTAAATTGAACTTTTAGCTACAAATGACAACCAACTCCTACCATTCCAATAGAACAATTTCCACAAAACATCACAGGAATGTTCCTTTGGTGGTCCTCTTTCAAAATTGTTCAAAGATTAAAATTCCAATGAGAACTTTGGTTGCTGCGGCATCAGAAAAGGGGACAAAATGTCCAAACTTTAAAAATCTTCTCCTCCGAATCTGCCTGTCAGATTTAAATATAATTTGGTAGAAATGTTCCTTGGGTGACCCTCTATAAAAATTGTTCAAGCCATACTGATTGGGCGAAAAACATGGCAGTCAGGCGGCATCAGAAAAGGGGCAAAATGACAAAATTTGAAAATTCCATTTTTATGAAAGTGCTTGTCTGATTTTAAGAAAATATAATATGAATCTTACTGTAATGATCCTCTATTTAATTTGATTAAGGCGTTTTGATTGGTTACACAATCATAGCAACCAGGCGTCATCTCAAAAGGGGTAAATTGAACTTTTAGCTACAAATGACAACCAACTCCTACCATTCCAATAGACCAATTTCCACAAAACATCACAGGAATGTTCCTTTGGTGGTCCTCTTTCAAAATTGTTCAAAGATTAAAATTCCAATGAGAACTTTGGTTGCTGCGGCATCAGAAAGGGGACAAAATGTCCAAACTTTAAAAATCTTCTCCTCCGAATCTGCCTGTCAGATTCAAATATAATTTGGTAGAAATGTTCCTTGGGTGATGACCCTCTATAAAAATTGTTCAAGCCATACTGATTGGTCGAAAAACATGGCAGTCAGGCGGCAACAGAAAAGGGGCAAAATGACAAAATTTGAAAATTCCATTTTTATGAAAGTGTTTGTCTGATTTTAAGAAAATATAATACGAATCAAGAATGTTCCTTTGGTGGTCCTCTTTCAAAATTGTTCAAAGATTTAAATTCCATTGATAACTTTGGTTGCTGCGGCATCAGAAAGTGAGAAAAATACCCAAATTTTAAAATCCTTTTCCTCCATAATCTACTTGTGCGATTGCAAGATAATTTGGTAGAAATGTTCCTTAAGTGACCCTCTAAATAAACTGTTGAAGCCATATTGATTTCGTTGAAAAACAGGGCAGCAAGGCGGCATCAGGAAAGGTGCAAAATGACAAAAACTTTATAATTCCATTCTTATTAAAGTTCTTGTTAGATTTCAAGATATAAATGGCCTTTACTGATAAGCTGTTTCTTGAGAAGTGTCCACTCCTTTGCAGTTTCATTTACACTCCCTGATAAAATTTTCCCAGATATTTGCAGTTAAATATTTGCTACTAATTTACTATCAATTAGGTGATCGATTTAGGGCCATCTTGGCCCTCTTGTTAATGTACTGTTTGCAATTATTTAAGTTTAATATTGACTTTGTAATTATAAATAGTACAATAATTTAGTATAAGATGAAAAAATTACGGGGGGTCATTTTACTATGGCCATTGTAAAGTGACCCCCCTCTAAATTCCTTTTTTTTTAATTATAAATCACCGATAAAACTAAATTATAAATCAATACAGTTTATTATTGACTTTCTAATTTTAATAACTATTACAATGAAATTGTATCAGATGAAAAAAAAGGGGGGTCATTTTACTATGGCCATGGTAAAGTGACCCCCCTCCAAATTCCTTTTTTAAATTATAATTCATTGATAAAACTAAATTTTAAATCAATTATAAATGGTACAATGAAATAGTATAAGATGAACAAAAATAGGGGGGGGGGGGGTCATTTTACTATGGCCATTGTAAAGTGACCCCCCTCCAAATTCCTTTTTTTTTTAATTATAATTCATCGATAAAACTTACATTTAAATCAATACAGTTTATTATTGACTTTGTAATTATAAATAGTACAATAAAATAGTATAAGATGAAAAAAATATGGGGGGGTCATTTTACTATGGCCATGGTAAAGTGACCCCCCCCGCCCACTATTTCCTTTTTTTTTAATTATAATTCATTGATGAAACTAAATATTAAATCAATACAGTTTAATATTGACTTTCTAATTATAAATAGTACAATGAAATAGTATAAGATGAAAACAAATAGGGGGGGGGGGAAGTCATTTTACTATGGCCATGGTGAATTACGGGGGGTCATTTTACTATGGCCATTGTAAAGTGACCCCCCTCCAAATTCTTTTTTTTAAAATTATAATTCACCGATAAAACTAAATTATTCATCAATACAGTTTATTATTGACTTTCTAATTTTAATAACTATTACAATGAAATTGTATCAGATGAAAAAAAAGGGGGGTCATTTTACTATGGCCATGGTAAAGTGACCCCCCTCCAAATTCCTTTTTTAAATTATAATTCATTGATAAAACTAAATTTTAAATCAATACAGTTTAATATTGACTTTCTAATTATAAATGGTACAATGAAATAGTATAAGATGAACAAAAATAGGGGGGGGGGGGTCATTTTACTATGGCCATTGTAAAGTGACCCCCCTCCAAATTCCTTTTTTTTTTATTATAATTCATCGATAAAACTTACATTTAAATCAATACAGTTTATTATTGACTTTGTAATTATAAATAGTACAATAAAATAGTATAAGATGAAAAAAATATGGGGGGGTCATTTTACTATGGCCATGGTAAAGTGACCCCCCCCCCCCCCCCCCCCCCCGCCCACTATTTCCTTTTTTTAGATCACCTTAGCCGAAGGCTGAAGGTGAGCTATTCTGATCACTTTTTGTCCGTCGTCCGTCGTCCGTCGTCCGTCCGGTGTTAACTTTTAGCTTTAAACATCAACTCCTCCCAAACTCCAAGGACAATTTTCGTGAAACATCACAGGACTGTTCCTCTGGTTGGCCTCTTTCAAAGTTGTTCAAAGATTTAAATTCCATTGAGAACTTTGGTTGCTGCGGCATCAGAAAGGGGACAAAATGTCCAAACTTTGAAAATCTTCTCCTCCGAATCTGCCTGTCAGATTCAAATATAATTTGGTAGAAATGTTCCTTGGGTGACCCTCTATAAAAATTGTTCAAGCCATACTGATTGGTCGAAAAACATGGCAGTCAGGCGGCATCAAAAAAGGGGCAAAATGACAATACTTTAATAAAGTATCCTTATAAAAGTGCTTGTCTGATTTAAAGATAGTTTTGTAGAAATGTTCTTTCATTGATCATCTACATACTTTGTCAAGCCATATTGATTTGTTGAAAGGCATAGCAACCAAGCAGCATCAGAAAAGGAGTAAAATTAACTTTTTGCTTCAAATGACATATGGTTATTAGATTGATGGTCTAAGGGAGGTAACACTTGGCAGAGTATTATGCAGGGCAATCTCATTCGCAGAGTTGTCGTTCCTTACACTCACCATACACTATCAATCAGGTGATCGATTTAATGTCCAAACTTTAAAAATCTTCTCCTCCGAATCTGCCTGTCAGATTCAAATATAATTTGGTAGAAATGTTCCTTGGGTGACCCTCTATAAAATGTGTTCAAGCCATACTGATTGGTCGAAAAACATGGCAGTCAGGCGGCATCAGAAAAGGGGCAAAATGACAAAATTTGAAAATTCCATTTTTTATGAAAGTGTTTGTCTGATTTTAAGAAAATATAATACGAATCTTACTGTAATGATCCTCTATTTAATTTGTTTAAGCCGTTTTGATTGGTTACACAATCATATCAACCAGGCGTCGTCACAAAAAGGGTAAATTGAACTTTTAGCTACAAATGACAACCAACTCCTACCATTCCAATAGACCAATTTCCACAAAACATCACAAGAATGTTCCTTTGGTGGTCCTCTTTCAAAATTGTTCAAAGATTTAAATTCCATTGATAACTTTGGTTGCTGCGGCATCAGAAAGTGAGAAAAATACCCAAATTTTAAAAAAAAAAATCCTCCATAATCTACTTGTGCGATTGCAAGATAATTTGGTAGAAATGTTCCTTAAGTGACCCTCTAAATAAACTGTTGAAGCCATATTGATTTCGTTGAAAAACAGGGCAGCAAGGCGGCATCAGGAAAGGTGCAAAATGACAAAAACTTTATAATTCCATTCTTATTAAAGTTCTTGTTAGATTTCAAGATATAAATGGCCTTTACTGATAAGCTGTTTCTTGAGAAGTGTCCACTCCTTTGCAGTTTCATTTGCATTCCCTGATAAAATTTTCCAAGATATTTGCAGTTAAATATTTGCTACTAATTTACTATCAATTAGGTGATCGATTTAGGGCCATCTTGGCCCTCTTGTTTTAATTATAATTCATTGATGAAACTAAATATTAAATCAATACAGTTTAATATTGACTTTCTAATTATAAATAGTACAATGAAATAGTATAAGATGAAAACAAATAGGGGGGGGTGGGGGGTGGGGGGGGGGAAGTCATTTTACTATGGCCATGGTGAATTACGGGGGGTCATTTTACTATGGCCATTGTAAAGTGACCCCCCTCCAAATTCTTTTTTTTTAAATTATAATTCACCGATAAAACTAAATTATTCATCAATACAGTTTATTATTGACTTTCTAATTTTAATAACTATTACAATGAAATTGTATCAGATGAAAAAAAAGGGGGGTCATTTTACTATGGCCATGGTAAAGTGACCCCCCTCCAAATTCCTTTTTTAAATTATAATTCATTGATAAAACTAAATTTTAAATCAATACAGTTTAATGTTGACTTTCTAATTATAAAATGGTACAATGAAATAGTATAAGATGAACAAAAATAGGGGGGGGGGGGGGGGGGGGGGTCATTTTACTATGGCCATTGTAAAGTGACCCCCCTCCAAATTCCTTTTTTTTTTATTATAATTCATCGATAAAACTTACATTTAAATCAATACAGTTTATTATTGACTTTGTAATTATAAATAGTATAATAAAATAGTATAAGATGAAACAAAATATGGTGGGGGTCATTTTACTATGGCCATGGTAAAGTGACCCCCCCCCCCCCCCCGCCCACTATTTCCTTTTTTTTTAATTATAATTCATTGATGAAACTAAATATTAAATCAATACAGTTTAATATTGACTTTCTAATTATAAATAGTACAAATGAAATAGTATAAGATGAAAACAAATAGGGCGGGGGGGAAGTCATTTTACTATGGCCATGGTGAATTACGGGGGGTCATTTTACTATGGCCATTGTAAAGTGACCCCCCTCCAAATTCTTTTTTTTTAAATTATAATTCACCGATAAAACTAAATTATTCATCAATACAGTTATTATTGACTTTCTAATTTTAATAACTATTACAATGAAATTGTATCAGATGAAAAAAAAGGGGGGGTCATTTTACTATGGCCATGGTAAAGTGACCCCCCTCCAAATTCCTTTTTTAAATTATAATTCATTGATAAAACTAAATTTTAAATCAATACAGTTTAATATTGACTTTCTAATTATAAATGGTACAATGAAATAGTATAAGATGAACAAAAATAGGGGGGGGGGGGGGGGTCATTTTACTATGGCATTGT